>JANAVB010029819.1:21184359-21575259 GCA_029216955.1 Iris pallida | reverse complement strand
CCAGGAACTAAGGTAGCACCTCGTTTCGCGCCTTACTCGCTCTTCCAGACGAGTCTGAGGATTTCAAATATTCAGCATGCTTCAGGCTAGGGCTTGGGATGTATGCTCATGCAGCGAGACAATTGATATCTTTCGCCTCATGACACTTGAAGCCGCATGAGAAGAACTATCCCACTGTCACGCCCCAGAACCAGAATACTGGAGAGCGGGGGCAGACATAGCCAGCTACGTATATGAAATGGATTCCATCTCGTATACGGTCACGGCTGTCTAGATACATGAGGGTTTAACTACAAGCCAACAGTCTTTAAGGTCATGAACAAGCCTAGTGTCTCAATCACAAGCAAGTAAGTAAATGTTACAAGAGTAAGATCACCAAATATACAATAGTAAGGCATCCCAAACATTGCATATTCGGTTGATCATGAAGCTAGTCGTTACAAATGTTAGGACTAGCAAGAGTTTTAGTCATACATGATCAACCCTAGGATCTGTCAATCATGTTACAGCCCGTAGGCAGACAATAAGTAAGTACAATCGAGCTAATAGGTGCTCGTCGGCTAAACGCCTCAGAAGAATATTTTTACAATAAAGTGGGAGATCAAAAATAAACCCACTCATTGCCCTGGTTACGTCTAGTCGCCACCATCGGGCTGGAAAGTTGGTAGATCCTCTGGAGCTGCTCCGAAATCTAGCCATACAAAACCAGCTGGATCAGATCCCAGAAAGAGCAAGTGCCATAAAGGAGACTTCACTTAGGAAATAAAACCAGCAATCATCACATAATGTAAATAAATGACAGAACTGGAATTATATAAACATATCAGGATGATATACGATGATATAACCATGGAACTATTCAGATAACCAGGTTACAACCCGTAAACCAAACAAGGACCGGGGTTGTAACCCTTCATCTGAACGGAGCTTGGTTTCCCACCATTTATCGACAGAATAATATAAAAAAATTAGGACATGTAACAATCTTGTTCAGTATCAAGACTAGACAGGTTATTCCCCATTTAATCCATCACGGCCAAGCAATGAGTACGGCTTGATACTTTAACTAACTAGGGTTATCACAGGCCTAGTTACTAGCAAGATACAGTGAGATTATTCCACAGCCACAAGCCCTGCAGACCATCCAGGTTACCCAGGTCAAAAATTAGGGGTTGAATTCAGGTGGGTACATCGTCCAGGAAACGCATGTACCCTTAGGTAGCTTGAAGGGTGCAACACATGACAGTGTGCTGAAAATGTGCCCTACTCGACGGCAGGCTACAGATCCCAGGCACGCCCAGGTAACGGGATTGCCTGTAGCTCGGAGATCTCTTTATGACTAATGTATTAATCTAGTTATTAGCCTTAGTCCATTTTCGTAGGTACTCCTGACCGTGGTACTCAGGAGTCCCATCCTAGACATGATGCAGGACAGGACTGGATTATTTGTACAACCACAATCGCCCACGGTGTCCGGGTTAATTATACAGGTCATGTCATGTCAGGTAGCCGTCGCAACAGCTTATCAAGATATATCATGTCAGGTTATCATGTCAAGTTTACTGGTCAAGAGTGCGCCACGACGGGCCACTATCAGGTCATGTCATATTTACTTGTCAGGAGTGCACCACTACGGGTCACTGTCGTGTCATGCTAGTTCCTTGTCACACCATGTCGTGTACAATTGTCATTTCAATCATGTCAATCAAATCGTGATTTATCAAGTTCAGGACAAAAGGCGTAAGGATATAAAATATGCGTAAAAATATACAATAAAGGTAAAGATGTACGCCATAAGAACTCAAGTTATACTGAGAGTTACATGGCATGGGCATAATAGTAATAATTAAAATATTCATAAAATACAAGTCATGAAGAGCCATGCGGCTCGGCATAAGCGGCCAAGAAGAAGGGGATGCTTGCGGCTCGCGGGGAGGGGTTCTCATGCGGCTGAAACGAGCAGGGTTTTATGCGGCCGGAATGGGTTGAGCCTATGCGGTTCAGAAGGGGGGGTACTCATGTGGCTGAGAGGGTGCAGTCGGGTTGAGTGGATCTCATGCGGCCAGCGGGGTCGGCCCTTATGCGGCTCAGGGATCCAGTCAGTCATGCGGCTGAGAGGGCTCGAGTCCTCATGCGGCAGCGGTAGACTGCGGTCTATGCGGCCAGCGAGTGTTAAAGTTCATGCGGCTCAGGGTGGGCGGAGTTCCATGCGGCTGGGAGCGATGGATGCATATGCGGTTCGGGGAGAAGGGCCCCCATGCGGCTAGAAGTGCAAAGGTCTCATGCGGCCGAGAGGGTCTTGCCGCATGAAGGTTCATGCGGTCAAGTACTGCCATGCGGCCAGAAAACTGTTCTTCTTCTCCAACTTCCGAGAGAAGAACACCATGAACCCATACTTCCAAGCTCCATAAAAACCTTCCTCCGGAGCCCAAATCTGAACTTTTATAGGTCAAAATGGGGCAGAATAAAATTCTCTACAACATGGAACCATCAAAACTTGATAATAACAAGATTAAGTAGATCAAAACCCAAGAATTCCGAAAATAAAGATAAACTTAGATCCACAAGAATCTAGCCATGGAAAGTGGAATTGCCAAGTACTAAAGTAAGTTAAAATGCTGCCAGGAAAAGAATAAAGCAATAAAATTGGAGTTCCTCCATGAAGCAAGTTGCACTTGCCTAGACCTCTCTCTCCCTCTCTCTGGTAGGTAAGGAAGTAAATGAGAAAGAAGAAGATGATTAATGAAGAGAGAGAAAGGAGAAAGGGTTAATAAATGGTAGTGGTGGTGGTATGTAGGGGTTCACCCTTGGTTCATAATGAACCAAGGCAAAACCAAACCGAACCAACCCAAGAAATAAACCAAGCCATGAAGAAGACTAAGCAAGGAATCATACAATACAAGATAAAATACGTACACGTATTCCAAAATATGTAATACGAACCACAGGCATTACAACTCTACCCACCTTAAAAGAATTTCATCCTCGGAATTTAATTAAGAGGCTAGAGAGACGAGGATAAGCTATATTAATCACAAACAAGCTATAACTAGGCAGGCAGTCACTCATTCAAGCAAGGAATCGAAGGTATGAGGCATAAGGAAGACATTATACCTCACGAGTCAAACAAGTCATGATATCGCGATCGGATATCATCCTCACGCTCCCACGTTGACTCCCCCAAAGAGTGATGACCCCAAGCAACTCGGACTAACTTGATAGTCTTGTTCTTGAGTGTCTTCTCTCTTCGGTCCAATATAGACACAGGCCTCTCCTCATACGAAAGGTTGGTACCAACAACCAATTCTGAATGATCCAGGATGTGGCTCAGGTCCGGAATATACCGTCGTAATTGGGATACATGGAACACGTCATGCACCTCGTTTAGCGACGGTGGAAGAGCGAGACGATAGGACACATCTCCTACTCGCTCCAGAATGTCAATGGCCCTATATACCTAGGACTAAGCTTTCCTCGCACGCCAAAATGAATGACGCCACAGTTAGGCAAAATCCTCAGGAATACATGGTCACCGACAGAAAACTTGAGAGGGCGCCGATGAGAATCGGCCCAATGGCGCTGGTGATCTTGGGCAACTCGAAGATGATCCCTGACTTTTCTAACTACTTCAACTGTCTGGGCAATCATTTCTGGACCGAGCATCTGCCTCTCTCCGACATCATCCTAGGCTAACGGGGATCGGCACTTCCTACCATACAGTGCCTCGAACGGTGCCATCTGGATGCTAGCTTGGAAACTGTTGTTGTACGAGAACTCTACCTGGTGTAGGTGATCTTCCCATGAACCACCGAAGTCAAGTGTATAGGACCGCAACATATCTTCAAGAGTCTGGATCGTACGCTCCGACTGACCATCTGTCTGCGGATGATATGTTGAACTGAACTGGAGACGAGTTCCCAAACTTTCCTGCAGGCTACGCCAAAAATGCGACGTGAATCTTAAATCTCGGTCTGAGATGATACTGACTGGCACTCCGTACAACCTGACAATCTGTCTGAGGTACATCTCTGCTAACTGAGCTGTCTGCTGACCAACTCTGAATGGAAGGAAGTGAGCCACCTTCGTGAGCCGATCAACAATAACCCAGATAGCATCTCTACCAGCTGGAGATCTAGGTAATCCAGTCACGAAATTCATGGTCACATGTTCCCACTTCCATTCTGGAATCGGCAAAGGCTGAAAAAGTCCAGCGGGCCTCTGATGTTCAGCCTTAACTTGTTGGCAGACTAAACAACGAGAGACAAACTGGGCTATCTTCCTCTTCATGCCATTCTACCAAAAGTGCTATCGAATATCACGGTACATCTTCGTACCACCCGGATGAATGGAATACTGCGAACTGTGGGCCTCTGCCATGATCTCCTATCTGATATCTCCACTGGGTACACAAAGATGCTTACCATGCCTAAGTGTACCATCTTCATGAATGCATAACTCCGATCTTCGTCCTGCCTCACACTCTGCTCTGAGTCACTGAAGCTTGGAATCTGCTGACTATGCCATCCGGATCCTCTCGACTATAGTGGACTGAACTTACATGCTGGCCACCAATGCCACACTGGAAGGGAGGACAACTTCAATACCCATCTTCTGGAGATCTGCTAACAACTCTGGTTGCGCTGTCAGGAAATAAACTCTGGCTTTCCTGCTCAATGCATCTGCTACAACGTTGGCCTTCCTGGGATGATATTGTAAGTTGACATCATAATCCACAAGAAGCTCCAGCCACCTCCTCTGACGCATGTTAAGATCCTTCTGGGTGAAAACATACTTCAGGCTCTTGTGGTCGGTGAAAATCTCCACCCTATCTCCGTACAAGTAGTGCCTCCACAACTTAAGTGCAAACACCACTGCTGCCAGCTCCAAGTCATGGATTGGGTAATTCCTCTCATGATCACGAAGTTGTCGTGATGCATAAGCTATTACCTTCCCATGCTGCATCAGAACACATCCTAAACCTCTGCCCGAAGCATCACAATATACTGAGAATCCTCC
Source organism: Iris pallida (assembly GCA_029216955.1). Classification (NCBI taxonomy): domain Eukaryota; kingdom Viridiplantae; phylum Streptophyta; class Magnoliopsida; order Asparagales; family Iridaceae; genus Iris; species Iris pallida. The sequence continues at coordinate 21,570,243 of JANAVB010029819.1, read as the reverse complement.
AGTTCCATCTGGAAGTGTGAGAATGGGAGCCGTCATCAAGCCTCGCTTCAACTTTTCAAAAGAATCCTGACATTCTGCTGTCCAAGCAAACTGCACATCCTTGCGGGTCAACTGGGTCAATGCCGTCGAAATCCGAGCAAAGTCTAAAATAAATCGCCGGTAGTAGTCGGCCAATCCAAAAAAAACTGCGAACTTCTGCAACGGTGCTGGGTACTGGCCATGACTCAATAGCCACAATCTTCTGGGGATCCACTTCTACTCCTCATCTGGTAATGATATGATCTAAGTACGAAATGCGGTCGAGCCAGAACTCGTATTTACTAAACTTGGCATATAACTGGTGCTCCCTGAGAATCTGAAGAACCACACGGAGATGCTGCTCATGCTCCGCTTCACTCTTGCTGTAGACCAGGATGTCATCCAAAAACACGATCACGAACTGATCCAAGTAAGGCATGAAGATGCGATTCATGAGATCCATGAATACGGCCGGTGCATTGGTCGCTCCAAATGGCATCACTAGGAACTCCCAATGCCCATACCTAGACCTGAAAGTTGTCTTCGGGATGTCCTGCTCTCTGACCCTAATCTGGTGGTATCCTGAGCGCAAGTCGATCTTCGAGAATACTGATGCCCCTTTGAGTTGATCAAACAAGTCATCTATCCTCGGGAGAGAGTATCTGTTCTTGATTCTCACTGAGTTCAAGGTACGATAATCAACACATAACCTGGACATACCATTCTTCTTTTTCACAAGAAGCATCGGGGCTCCCTAAGGCGATCCACTAGCACGAATGAATCACTTGGCTCGAAGTTCTTCAATCATCTTGTACAAAATCTCCAATTCTGAAGGCGCCATCCTGTAGACTCTCTCTGACACTGGGGCTGTCCCGGGAATCAAGTCTATGGTGAACTCGATCTCCCGTTCTGGCGGCATACCTGGAAGCTCTTCTAGAAAAACATCTGGAAACTCTTCGATTATCCGGGGCAACTGCACTGCTGCTACTGCCATCCGCAATACTGGAGGAGAAGGCTCTACTTCACCTCGGAAGAAGGAAAACTCTGGCTCGTCTGGAATGCTAAAAAAACCCTATCAATATGGCAGTCTATTCTAGCATACTGGTTCCTCAACCAATCCATTCCTAAGACCACATCATAATCGGCCATCGAGAATTCTATCAATCTAGCGGGAAATTCCTTACCGCTAACTACGATCCAACACGAGGAAAACACCCTATCGACTCCCACAAGTCCGTTACTAGTAAGTATATTGAGCCTTACTGATAATGACTCGGGCTCCAATCCTATCCGTGTCGCGAATCGTGCAGACATAAAAGAATGTGATGTACCAGAATCAAATAAAGCTGAAGCTGGAAAGGAGTTGACGAGAATAGTACCTGCCACTACCTCTCCTGGTGCTAATCCTTCCTCTGCGGTCATCACCATAGCCTGACCATGCCCTCGGGGTGCTGGTCCCCTCTGCTGAAATCCTCGCTGCCTATTCTGACTCAAGGCTTGGGCCTGAGTATGCTGCTGGGGGTTCTGCTGCTGGAATACCTGGGACTGAGGCGGTAAGGGCCTCGGCAATGGATACTGCTGCTGCTGGACCGGAGCTGGTCCTCTCACCGAAGAGCTAGAAAGGTTGGATGATGATGAACCACCCCTATTCGGGCAGGATCCAACCCTATAGTCTGCTGCTCCACAAGCCAGACACAATCCCTGTGCCGTGGGATCTCTTCCGACCTCCGGCCCTATCCACAATCCTTTGGGAGGTATACTCATGCCACCTAGCTGCTCTCAAGACTGCATCAAAAGTCTGATGCTCAAACTGCTCAAACCGCCAATAGAATCTCCAGGTGAAGTCTCTGCTGGAATCGCTGGGCTCTATCATACTCGGTTGCCACCAAGGTGGAAGCAAACCGACTGAGTCTCGAAAACTCGACCATATATCCGTCGACCGTTCTGCCCATCTACTTCAGATTGGTGAACCTCGTCTGTAGATCATACCGAACTACAGCATCAAAATACTTGGTCTGGAATCTCTCTCTGAACACCGCCCAAGCAATGGGTGCTGCTAATCCAACGGCCTGAGCCGCCCACCATCTGCGGGCAAGATCTAGCAACTGCAGGCGCACCACGGCTACCTTCTCGTTCTCTAGGGTCCTGGCTGCTTCTAGAATCACCTCTGTGTCCTGAAGCCAAGCATCTGCAGCGATAGCATCTTCACTGCCGTCGAAGAAGGGAGGGTTTAAGCGCTTGAAGCTGTTGGCCGTGCTGTTACCCTGATGACTGCCCCTGGTCAAAGCATCCGTTACTGCCTGGTGCAAGGCATCTCCTCGACGATCTTGGAAAGCTATCAAGGTCCTGACGAGTCCTACCAAAGTGCCATCATCAGGTTCGGCAGGCTGAACTGGCTGGACTGGTGGCTCTCCGTCAGAAGGTACGACTCTGGAGGCTACTCCGGAATGCTGGACTTGATCCCCGGGTTGCTGCTGATCTACGAGAAGTGCTTCGCCTTGCTGACCGGCAGGTCCAGGAACGATGCCGCTGAAGAAGATGACATGGGGAATAATAAGGAAGGACTAAGACAGATCAACGATACAAGCATATGATCAGGACAAGAATCCAGGAATTCAGAAGATACGAGCAGAGATCAAAGGCGAATAATGATTGAGACATCTATTCAATAAACTCTCACATATCTTGATTTACAAGACCTGCATGGGCTACCACTTAAACCATGTCACGCCCCAGAACCAGAATACTGGAGAGCGGGGGCAGACATAGCCAGCTACGTACATGAAATGGATTCTATCTCGCTATACGGTCACGGCTGTCTAGATACAAGAGGGTTTAACTACAAGCCAACAGTCTCTTAAGGTCATGAACAAGCCTAGTGTCTCAATCACAAGCAAGTAAGTAAATGTTACAAGATGTAAGATCACCAAATATACAATAGTAAGGCATCCCAAACATTACATATTCGGTTGATCATGAAGCTAGTTGTTACAAAATGTTAGGACTAGCAAGAGTTTTAGTCATACATGATCAACCCTAGGATCAGTCAATCATGTTACAGTCCGTAGGCAGACAATAAGTAAGTACAATCGAGCTAACAGGTGCTCGTCGGCTAAACGCCTCAAAAAAAAATTTTACAATAAAGTGGGAGATCAAAAATAAACCCACTCGTTGCCCTGGTTACGTCTAGTCGTCACCATCGGGCTGGAAAGTTGGTAGATCCTCTGGAGCTGCTCCAAAATCTGGCCATACAAAACCAGCTGGGTCAGATCCCAGAAAGAGCAAGTGCCACAAAGGAGACTTCACTTAGGAAATAAAACCAGCAATCATCACATAATGTAAATAACAGAACTGGAATTATATAAACATATATGGATGATATACGACGAGATAACCATGGAACTATTCAGATAACCAGGTTACAACCCGTAAACCAAACAAGGACCGGGGTTGTAACCCTTCATCTGAACGGAGCTTGGTTTCCCACCATTTATCGACAGAATAATATAAGAAAATCAGAACATGTAACAATCTTGTTCAGTATCAAGACTAGACAGGTTATTCCCCATTCAATACATCACGGCCAAGCAATGAGTACGGTTTGATACTTTAACTAACTAGGGTTATCACAGGCCTAGTTACTAGCAAGATGCAGTGAGATTATTCCACAGCCACAAGCCCTGCAGACCATCCAGGTTACCCAGGTCGAAAATTAGGGGTTGAATTCAGGTGGGTACATCGTCCAGGAAATGCATGTACCCTTAGGTAGCTTGAAGGGTGCAACATATGACAGTGTGCTGGAAATGTACCCTACTCGACGGCAGGCTACAGATCCCAGGCGCGCCCAGGTAACGGGATTGCCTGTAGCTGGGAGATCTCTTTATGACTAATGTATTAATCTAGTTATTAGCCTTAGTCCATTTTCGTAGGTACTCCTGACCGTGGTACTCAGGAGTCCTATCCTAAACACGATGCAGGACTGGACTGGATTATTTATACAAGCACAATCGCCCACGGTGTCCGGGTTAATTATACAGGTCATGTCATGTCAGGTAGCCGTCGCAACAGCTTATCAAGATATATCATGTCAGGTTATCATGTCAAGTTTACTGGTCAAGAGTGCGCCACGACGGGCCACTATCAGGTCATGTCATGTTTACTTGTCAGGAGTGTACCACTACGAGTCACTGTCGTGTCATGCTAGTTCCTTGTCATACCATGCCATGTAAAATTGTTATTTCAATCATGTCAATCAAATCGTGATTTATCAAGTTCAGGACAAAAGGCGTAAGGATATAAAATGGACGTAAAAATATACAATAAAGGTAAAGATGTACGCCATAAGAACTCAAGTTATACTGAGAGTTACATGGCATGGGCATAATAGTAATAATTAAAATATTCATAAAATACAAGTCATGAAGAGCCATGCGGCTCGGCATAAGCGGCCAAGAAGAAGGGGGTGCCTGCGGCTCGCGGGGAGGGGTTCTCATGCGGCTGAAACGAGCGGGGTTTTATGCGGCCGAAATGGGTTGAGCCTATGCGGTTCAGAAGGGGGGGTACTCATGCGGCTGAGAGGGTGCAGTCGGGTTGAGTGGGATCTCATGCGGCCAGCGGGGTCGGCCCTTATGCGGCTCAGGGATCCAGTCAGTCATGCGGCTGAGAGGGCTCGAGTCCTCATACGGCAGCGGTAGACTGCGGTCTATGCGGCCAGCGAGTGTTAAAGTTCATGCGGCTCAGGGTGGGCGGAGTCCCATGCGGCTGGGAGCGATGGATGCATATGCGGTTCGGGAAGAAGGGCCCCCATGCGGCTAGAAGTGCAAGGGTCTCATGCGGCCGAGAGGGTCTTGCCGCATGAAGGTTCATGCGGTCAAGTACTGCCACGCGGCCAGAAAACTGTTCTTCTTCTCCAACTTCCGAGAAGAAGAACACCATGAACCCATACTTCCAAGCTCCATAAAAACCTCCCTCCGGAGCCCAAATCCGAACTTCCATAAGTCAAAACGGGGCAGAATAAAATTCTCTACAATATGGAACCATCAAAACTTGATAATAACAAGATTAAGTAGATCAAAACCCAAAAATTCCAAAAATAAAGATAAACTTAGATCCATAAGAATCTAGCCGTGGAAAGTGGAATTGCCAAGTACTAAAGTAAGTTAAAATGCTGCCCGGAAGAGAATGAAGCAATAAAATTGGAGTTCCTCCATGAAGCAAGTTGCACTTGCCTAGACCTCTCTCTTCCTCTCTCTGGTAGGTAAGGAAGTAAATGAGGAAGAAGAAGATGATTAATGAAGAGAGAAAAAGGAGAAGGGGTTAATAAATGGTAGTGGTGGTGGTAGGTAGGGGTTCACCCTTGGTTCATAATGAACCAAGGCAAAACCAAGCCGAACCAACCCAAGAAATAAACCAAGACATGAAGAAGACTAAGCAAGGAATCATGCAATACAAGATAAAATACGTACACGTATTCTAAAATACGTAATACGAACCACAGGCATTACACCCACGCACGACTTAGAGTCAGCGATAATTGTTTTCTCGTTGAAGTTGTAGCACTACTTTTATGGCGTGGCGTGCATCATCTATACTGATCACAAAAGCCTCAAGTATCTCTTCACCCATAAGAAAATGAACTTACTGCAACGGCATTGGCTAGAACTAATCGTGGACTATGACTTAACGATCGACTACACCTCGGGTAAGAGAAATGTCATGGCTGACGCTCTAAGTCGAAAATATATTGCCTCGCTATCCATCAACCGCAAGCTACTACGAGACCTAAAAGTGATAGGCATCGACATTCGAGTTCGATTCAGGGGAGTGTAGTTGGCACAACTACAGCTAGAGCTGAGCTTACGAAAAATGATCAAGACCGCTTAGTAGGACGATCCGTACCTGAAAAAGATGTGTGAGCTAATTTTAACAGGTAGGACGACCGACTGTGCGGAAGATCAGCCTAGCGTGCTATGATTGAAGGGCCGACTATGTGTTCCAGATTACAAAGATGAGACCTTGCAATCCTGGCAGCATAAAGATGTATAAGGACCTTCGTACGACCTTCTGGTGGCACGGAGTGAAGAGAGATATGACACTTTTCGTGTCACAATACAAGGCTTGTCAGCGGGTAAAATCTGAGCATCAAAGGCTGGGCGGGAAGATACCGAACTTGGCAATTCCATAGTGGAAGTAGGAGCACATGAGCATAGATTTTTTGTTGGCTTGTCGAAGACGCCACGGGAGAACGATGTCATCTTGGTTATCGTTGTCACCAACCGCTCCCACTTTTGGGATACGAATACATAACCAAGTCTAGCCTACGTCACAATATCGGTAGTAGTATGCTGTCTAGACCTCTATAAAATCATCAATATAACATTTACTCATAAAAGATCATTTATCTACTCATTCACAATAATTATTCCATTTATAAATTCAATAATACATCAATGGGAACAAATATGCTAAATATCAATTTTAATAACCATCTAATCTAATCTAGAATCTATAATTATCCTCAAAGTTATCTCTAACTCCTCAGATAGGTCTATAGCACAGAAGATCGCAGTCACCTAAAATGATCAACATAACCCATGGAATAAATTTATCCAGTCACGTTGGGAGCAAGTACAAGTTTAAACCATCACAATACAAGTACGATATGAAGCAATATAGCACTAAACATAGAAACAATGATCAAAAGAAAACATGTACAATATGATCAAGAAATTATGCAATATTAAGAATCTGATAAAGGAAATAACAAGCATGAAAAGATGAAGAAACTCATGTAATCAATAATAGTGCACGTGTCATGAGAAGTACAACATTTCTACACGTAGAAGGCTTAGGCGAACGATGAGGATATAAATAGGTTGCCTCATAAACGGGAGACTTGCCAACAATACAATCGAGCTTTTTTCACATATCTAGTAATTAAACCTTTCTAATATCCATACCTAACAATTATGTAAATACGATCACGATAACGATCATGATAATAATAAGAAAATATGAACTTTAATCAATCACTCTACTCTCGTGTGTGAAGATATTCAAGACACGAAAAATAGCGTGCATAGATAAAATACTACAGTGTAAAATAAATTTAAATGAAAGCAAACATTTGCCTTGGTTATTTTGAAGTTGATGTGCTCGATATGATCATGTTGGCACAGAATATGCTCAGATGTCAAAACATCACAAGATGATCTCAGATGATGAGATGGACCGTTCCATTAAGTCCAGAAAAGTCTAATTAGCTAGGGTCAATACGTAGAAGTTCAAATTTTGGAAAGAAATATAAATATTGGACCAGTCACAATCGAAATCATTTTAGTTGAAGAAAGAAAATCATTTAGTAAAGTATTTTCCTATTATATATATATATAAATATATATATATATATATATATATATATATATATATATATATATATATATATATATATATATATATATATGTATATAACGCTTGGAGTAGGCTTCTAAACATCAAGATTTACAGTGGCTTAGCCTCCGCTATCATATGGGTACTTTGGAAGAACATGAACAATGATAGATATGATGGATCGACTCTCCCCCCCCCCATCGAAATTACTTACGAAGGTCTCCAGGCAACTCCAGCTAGCATGGCGGTCTCGCTACGCATCCCAGACATCCCTCCCAGCCCTCATTTCCCTCATTTGTCAAGCTTGAATGCTTAGGTAGGCCTTTTGTTTTTGATTCCCTGGAGCCCTTTGGTCCTAGGTCGTGGCCGCGCCCGGCGCTTCCGTTTGGCGCTTTTGTGGCCCTCTTTTGTAACCGTTTTTGCTTCTTCTATATATGATTTCTCCTTTGAATATATATATATATATATATATATATATATATATATATATATATATATATATATATATATATATATATATATATATATATATATATATATATATATATTTTAAACCAAACGGCCGTGTCAAAGACACCCAGCCACCGCTTGGCCCGGGGGCCGTAGGCAAACCACCAAGCCGCCCCCGTGGGGGCTCGAACTCCGTCCGATGCCCCAAGTGCCGGTGCGCCTAGCCACTTGAGCTACAAGCGCCCGGCATATATATATATATATATATATATATATATATATATATATATATATATATATATATATATATATATATATATATATATATATATATATAAGCGAATGATCCCTAGCCTAGTTGTAGTGGTGAGGCATGCGGCCTGAGTGGTTAGCAGATCGATTCCAGGTGGGAGCATTCGACACAATTACCACTTCCATAAATATATGTAATATATATATATATATATATATATATATATATATATATATATATATATATGTCCGCGAGGTCGTAGCCTATTGGTAACGATGAGGGTCCCCGGGCGGGAGGCCCGGGTTCGAACCTCTCCTTAGGCACACACGCCTAAGCTCTAGTAAAAAGGACATCCAAATATATATATATATATATATATATATATATATATATATATATATAAACCAAAGCCCGTGGACTAGCCACCCAGCCGACTTTGGCCCGGGGTATAAGCCCACTTCCCGAAAAAAAATTTAATTTTTTATGATTAATTTTATGATCATTGGGAGTCATGCCTTAGCTCATAGGAGGACTATGACCACATTATGGTTAAATGGACTCTAGATAGGTTGAATATGTTTTATTTAGCTATTTTATATTTTTCTATAATTTTTTGGATACTTTTAGATATTTAATATTTAAAGGTGTATTATTTTAAGGACTTTCAGGATTTATTGTAAGGCCATTCGGGGGTATTTTGGGACCAAATATTTTTATTTGGGCTCTAGATGACTACAAATATTTTTTTTAGAATTTTTCTGAATTTCTTTTAGAATTTTTGGAAATTTTTAGATAATTAAAACCCATATAACTTATTTTTTCATAGACTTTAGGATTTACTGTGGAGTCACGTGATAATATTTTGAGTTAAATTTTTTTATTTATATTCTAGACACTTAGAAATATTTTCTAGAATTTTTTAGAAGTTTTCTGGATTTTTCTGTAATTTACTTGGATTTATTTGGAGTTAAAATAATTTTTAAATGCTTTTTTGAATTTCAATTAGTATTTACGCAGTCAGCAGCCTAGTCATCTAGATTCGGGCCCACCTATCAGCTCTCAACCGCCTCTCTCTGACTCTCTCCTATATATATACATATATTCCAGGAAACCCTAATTAATTCCTGGCCGAATTTGAGGACAGTGTTCCTTGGAGATTCTCGATTTTGCGAAGCCATTGCCGTCAGCACCGACATGATTTTTGTGTGCCATTTTTTTTATTGGAAGCGTATCGAGGTTAGATTTCTAAATATATAATTTATTTTCATAAATTTTGAACTTAGATTTTTAGAAAATTCGTAGAGTGTCAGTTGTCCAAAATTTGACACATTTTGGTGTTTTTGAGATTTCGGGAGAAGTAGGAATCAGAATCATGAACCGTTTCAAGTTTCGGAAAGCTAACACAGAGATCTACCACTTTTATTTTTCCCAAAAATTAATATGTTCATCTAATATTTTAATTTATTTGTAGAACTCAGTTTTGACCGTAGAACCATCGATTTGGTCACGGTTAGCCATAATGACGATATCTTTTGACAAAAGCGTGATTTTGTAGCACGGTCGATTCCAGTGCACTTTTGGCACTGAATTCTACTAGGGTTGACACCCAAATCATTGAGTTCGTGTCATTTGAATACTTAGTCATCAATGTGCCTCGATTTGCGTACCACGAGTTCCAAATTTAAAACCGTAATTTTTCTTGCCTAAAAATTAGTATTTAATTTTAATTCTAGAATTATATTAGATTAAATTAGGTTTTTAGATGATTTGTTTCAAAAATAATAGAATTAATTATGTTAAACCATCACCCACTTTCTAAGGTTTTTAGTGTGGATTTTCAATATCTAACTTATGATCATTTGTGTGTCGGGGTAGGTCGGACAACTTCGTGAGTATTTTATACTTTTCGGAGCAAGGCAAGTATCATTATGACCTATTTTATCTTTATTTTATGTTGTATGTTATTCTTTTCCTTAAAACTATTAGTCTTATCTTTTATACCATTAGTGCACGAGAGTTATACTTGTTATCATAACCATACATATTCACTTATTGCTTTCGTTCAATATTTAATGTTCAATAATTCAATGTTTAAGTTTAAAGTTAATGTTAAAGTGACCGTGTTTACTTGTGAGTCGGGAGGTGGAATACAACTAGTATGCATGTGGTCTACACGATGTACAAGTTTTTTCTAATGTCAATGTTAGTAGCAGTCATTGCACCGCATGTACCGACTGCCAGATGTCCTAACCCATCCACAGGCGGAACACTTGTTTTCTAAAACACACAGTACACGTGATTTGATTCGTGTTGACATATTGTCCAGTAGTTTGTCTTATATTCGGCATCCTCTCATATTGTCTTGTGTCTTATTATACCTTTAATTGTTCCATGTCATAATTGTACTCTCAAACTGTTTATCATGATATAGTGGTCTCTTTTTTATCATGTTATATTCATTCTTTCCTTATTGCTATTCTGCGTGCTTGTATATTATATTGTGTAATATAGTTTATGGTGATCTTGCTCCAATCTTGACTGGATAACTATTTTTCAGCTTTAGACGACGTGGTTTGCCCCAAGGTTTATGGTGCATATCTTAGTGACACTGATGTTACTAATGTGTCGGTTGCTTCTTCCGACGCGAAATAGCATATTTCTTTCTTATGCTCTTTCGTATTATTCTTAGCATTGGGGAGACATGGGTGTGCTGAGGTCAACCTAGAAGATTAGTTAGATAGAATAGTGGTTTTATTTTCTTCTGTGAGATATTGTACTTGGATTAAATTTAAACTTTGAAATGTTGTAAAATAATTTAGATTTTGTAAATAAGAAATAATAATTATTTTATGAGCATTTTATTTTATTTTGGCCTGGACTGCGTTCTACTACCGATACTGCGGCGTAGGCTGGATTGGACATGCACTTGTATTCAAAAAGTGGGTGCGGATCGTGACAAATTTTTGTGGTGTCCCATGCAAGTCAGTTTTCTAAATTATGTGAATTCGTGATAGTACTTAAGTTAGTCGTACTATTGTGAGCCTACAATTAGAAAGTGCTCATTCACAACTAGGATTAATGACTAGGACTAGGAGTCCCTTATTAATCTGACTATTAGATAGTTAAGGTTGCTACATAGGCCATGTAATTTATGTATGAATTTATTGAATTCTAGACCCTATTAGATAATTTGAGAAATTTTTATATATGAATATGTTATTTTATTTTGAAATGATGGTAGGATCAAAGGTGGGTAGACTATTCACTTGGTAAGTTAGGCCTTCCTAGAATTAATGCTCTAACCTTGATAAATTGTTCAATTTATCTTTTCTGCCCATTTTAGATATCATCCTCATATCGTAAGTCCGAATGGCTTATTTATTTCCATCTTGCCATAAGGAATTATTTTTTCGATTTAATTACCCATATGTTAACATCGAGTTACTTTTGATAAGAATTAGAATGTTTATACTGCTCGTCTTCAGTCATTTCTTCCTAATCGATTGTTTTATTTTCAAAATTGTTAACTTTCTTCAAGAAAAGATGCTTATATTTTTCTATCATGATCAACTTATTGAAATTCTAGAATCTTCTTTAAAATTTTAAGGATATAGTTGCAACAGTTCTCGATAACTCATAAAGGCAAGACAGCAGCGCACTGCCATCATTTATTTGAATTATCGAGGCTGTAGATTCACTGAAGCCAGCAGCGCACTGGCGTGGCATGATCCCTAAGTCGAAGAAATTTCGAGTAAGTCTAAGTTATCGAATGTTATTAAACCATGTCCCAATTGTCATATTTTGACCTTGAGTTGTTATGCCTGTAATGGATTGAGTTGATAAAGTGTTCAATACCGTAGCATTAATTGAGTCATAATACCAAGGATTTATTGCAGCCAGATGTACAATGGCGGTACATAAATTTTGGGTAAAGTAACTTCATGTGTACATATAATTTTTGAATATTATCGAGATTACATCCTTTTGGCATATGCCTATTGATTTAGTTCTTGTACTTTTCCTTTATTTCTTGATCCTTTCTTTCTTATCCTTCTAATTTTGAAACGTCATTTGGGTTCCTAGTAATCTTTAAAACTTATTTGATTTTCTTCCGCTAGATTTCTAATAGTATCTTGATATTGATTCTATAATCGTGCCTAAATAATTTTTGTTAATAGTTAATCGTGCCTAATGACTTTTTTTGTTGAGTAAATCCAATGTCGATTCTATCCTTAATCAGGCCTAGATTTTGACTAACCCTTTTTCTATATTTTGTTCGTGTTAAATTGAATCTTTTCTTGAGCTTTCGATTCAATCCACGATTATGCTGATCAATTTCGATCGTTAATCATATCATTTCTTAATTATATTCTTGTCGTGTTTTTTCGTACCGATTGATCGTATCATCCTTTGATTATATTCTTAGTCATGCCTAACCATGTCCTTTGAAACTTCGAGGACAAAATTTTCTAAGGTAGATAGATTTGTAAGCCCACTTCCCAATTTTTTTAAAATTTTATGATTAATTTTATGATCATTAGGAGTCATGCCTTATCTCACAGGAGGGCTATGACCACATTATGGTTAAATGAACTCTAGATAGGTTGAATATGTATTATTTAGCTATTTTATATGTTTCTATAATTTTTGGATACTTTTAGATATTTAATATTTAAGGGTGTATTATTTTAAGAACTTTCAGGATTTATTGTAAGGCTGTTCGACGGTATTTCGGGACCAAATATTTTTATTTGGGCTCTAGATGACTAGAAATATTTTCTAAATTTTTTTAGATTTTTCAAGAATTTTTAGAAAATTTTAGATAATTAAAATCCATACAATTTATTTTTCCATAGACTTTTAGGATTTACTGTAGAGTCACACGATGATATTTTGAGTTAAAATATTTTTATTCATGTTCTAGACACTTAGAAATTTTTTGTAAATTTTCTAGAAGTTTTCTGAATTTTTCTGTAAGTTATTGTGATTTATTTGGCGTTAAAATGATTTTTAAATGATTTTTTAAATTTAAATTAGTATTGACACAGTCAGCAGCCCAGTCAGCTAGACCCGGGCCCACCTGTCGGTGCTCAACCGCCTCTCTCTGTCTCTCTCCTATATATACATATATTCCAGGAAACTCTAATTAATTTCTGGCCGAATTTGAGGAGAGTATTCCTTGGAGATCCCCGACTTCGCGAAGCCGTTGCTACAAACCCTGACGTGATTTTTGTGTGTCGTTTTTTTATTTGAAGCGTATCAAGGTTAGATTTCTGAATATATAATTTATTTTCATAAATTTTGACCCTAGATTTCGGGAAAATTCGTAGAGTGTCAGTTGTCCGAAATTTGACATGTTTTAGTGTTTTCGAGATTTCGGAAGAACCAGGAATCAGAATCATGAACCGTTTGAAGTTTTGGAAAGCTAACATAGATATCTATGATACATATTTTTTCCAGAAATTAATATGTTCATCTAATATTTTAATTCGTAGAACTCAGTTTAGACCGTAGAATTATCGATTTGGTCACGGTTAGCCATAATGGCGATATCTTTTGACCAAAGTGTGATTTTGTGGCACGATCGATTCTAGTGCACTCATGGCACTGAAATCTATAAGGGTTTACACTCAAATCATCGAGTTCATGTCATTTGACTACTTAGTCATCGACGTGTCTTGATTTGCGTGCCACGGGTTCCGAATTTGAAACCACAATTTTCCTTGGCCAAAAATTAGTATTTAATTTTAATTCCAAAATTATATTAGACTAAATTAGGTTTTTAGATAATTTACTTAAGAAATAATAGAATTAATTATGTTAAACCATCAGCCACTTTCTAGGGTTTTTAGAGTAGGATTTTCAATATCTAACTTATGATCATTTGTGTGTCGGGGTAGATCGAACAACGTCGTAAGTCGTGATTTCATCCTTTTCGGAGCAAGACAAGTATCACTATGACCTTTGTTACCTTTATTTTATGCTGTATGTTATTATTTTCCTTAACACTGTTATTCTTGTCTTTTATACCATTGGTGCACGAGAGTTATACTTGTTACCATAACCATACATGTTCACTTATTGTTTTCATTCAATGTTTAATGTTCAATGATTTTGTTGGAGTGGGTGGGGTTCCCAACCTATGTGGAGAATACCCCGGAGAGCGACGAGCGCCATCCGTGTGTCAGAGAAGCTAGGGAAGTGCATGGATCCTATTTTGGAACATATATGGTAAGGAAATATATAATTGGATTTTCATATTTACTTTGATCATATATTTATGATTGGACCCTCCATATAGTAGCTTTCCATATAATTGGACTTCCAATTATGGCAAGCCAATTATGATTGGATTTCCATTAAATATATGATTGATGCATATTGGAAGTTTCCATATATATTGGCCTTCCATGTATGGATTACCAAGGGCTTATAAAAGGGTGATGCATGCTAGTTGGAAAATCATCTCAAAATAAGAGTGCTTTTCAATCTTTGAGAGAGAAAGAGAGAGAGAGAGGATTAAGGACTATTGTGAAGGAGAGATTGCTCCAAATAATTTTTTGGCATCTCTTGTTCTTCGGAGTCCGCAATCAAAAAAATTCTTGTTTCAAGTGAGTTGTGGTGATCCATGTTGGATCGGGAGGAGCTTATAGAGGGTGTATTCTCTTTATTCCATTAGTGGAGGTTCTTCAGGGTTGGACTCCGATCGTCCCGTAGTTTTCCCCGCAAGGGTTTTCCACGTCAAAAATTTTTGTGTCTGCGATTGTGTTTGGCATTTTTGGTTTGTGTGCTTTTGCTCAGTTCTCTCGCAGGACTTTCTGAGCTTTGGGTTCAAAGAAGTGTCAGGAGTTGACAGTCAAACCAGGAAGCAGAGATGGATGCGAAGCCGATGAGCATGGTGAACCTGAACGGTACCAACTACCATTATTGGCGAAGCAAGATGAAGGATCTGCTGTTCGTCAAGAAGCTGTATCTTCCAGTATTTGCATCCGAGAAGCCTAGTGACAAATCCGATGAGGACTGGAACTTCGAGCATATACAGGTGTGTGGGTACATGCGACAGTTTGTTGACGAGAACGTGTACAACCACGTTGCCAATATTGAGCATGCGAAGACGTTATAGGATAAGCTGAAATCTTTGTACGCGAAGAAGACCAGGGTAAACAAGTTGTTCCTGATCCGGACGATGATGGGTCTGCGGTACAAAGATGGGGCGTCCATTACAGATCACTTGAGTGATTTCCAGGGCATGGTTGACCAGCTATCCTCGATGGGAGTCAAGTTCGACGACGAGGTTCAAGAACTATGGCAGCTGTGTATATTGCCAGACTCGTGGGAGACCGCATGAGTATCTATGATCGCTTCTTCTCCAGAGGGCATGGTCAGTCTGGAGTTTGCCAAGAGCGGAGTGCTGAATGAAGAGATGCGGAGATGTTCTCAGGACACTTCATCCACATCCCACCACTCAGAGGCACTAGTTTTAGAGAGCCGCGGAAGGAGAAAAAGTAGGGGTACAGGTGGTGGCAGAGACAAGAGCAAGGGAAAGTCCAAGGGTCGGTACGAGGACTCAGAGTGTTACCACTGTGGCAAGAAGGGCCATATCAAGCGGAACTGTTTTGCTTGGAAGAGAAAGAAGAAGGGCGACAAGGGAAAGCAAGATGAGAATACTACAGCGACGGTCTCGATACATGGAGGCGATGTGATCATCGTAGGTGATGAGGTTATCACAAACCTCGCCTGCGATAATAATTCTTGGCTGGTGGACTCAGGAGCTTTGGCGCATGTATCTCACAACAGGGCACTATTTGCCAGTTACACGACAGGCGACTGTGGAGTGTTGAAGATGGGCAATAGAGATGTGTCGAAGGCAGTTGCCGTTGGAGATGTGCATTTGAGGATGAAGACGGGTGCAGTTCTTGTTCTCAAAGATGTTCGTCATGTCCCTGATATCCGTTTCAACCTGGTGTCGGTTGGAAGGTTGGATGACGAGGGATTCTTCAGTCTCTTCGGGAATAGTCAGTAGAAGATTTCCAGAGGTTCGATGGTGATTTCCAGAGGAAGCAAGAAGTCCGATCTCTACTATATGGAGGAGAGCGCACAGCGAGTACAGGAGGTGAACGCGGTCAGTGATGCGTCTACCGAGTTATGGCACAGGCGGCTCGGCCATATCAGCGAAAAGGCGATGAGCTATTTGGCGAACAGGAAGGTGATTCCAGGGCTCAAGTCTACAAAGTTGGAGAAGTGCACGCACTGCTTAGCTGGGAAGCAAAATAGGGTGTCTTTCCAAAGTCACCCAAGTTCAAGGAAGTCGACGTTGCTCGAGTTGATTCACTCGGATGTCTGCGGTCCTATGAAGGTAAAATCTATTGGTGGTGCATCTTACTTTGTAACTTTTATTGACGACTGTTCCAAGAAGGTTTGGGTCTATGCCTTAAAGACCAAGGATCAGGTGCTGCCCACTTTCAAAGAGTTTCAGGCCTCTGTTGAAAGAAAGACGGGCAAGAAGTTATTGTGTGTTCGGTCCGACAACAGCGGCGAATACATTGGTCCCTTTGATGCTTATTGCAGAGAGCAAGGGATACGACACCAGAAGACTCCGCCCAAGATACCTCAGCTCAATGGTGTAGCGGAGCGCATGAACAAGACACTGATGGAGAGGGTGCGATGTTTGATGTCAGAAGCAAAATTGCCAGGCAGTTATTGGGGTGAGGCTCTTCTCACAGCTGCTTATGTTATTAATTTATCTCCTTGTGCTCCTTTGCAGGGTAATGTACCTGACAAAGTATGGTACGGCAAAAAGCCGTCATACAATCACCTACGAGTGTTTAGCTGTAAGGCCTTCGTGCATGTACCGAAGGACAAGAGGACCAAACTTGAGCCGAAGACGAGGCGATGCGTCTTCGTCGGCTACGGTCGGGAAGAGTTTGGTTATAGATTCTACAACCCGGTGGGAAGAAAGCTCTACCGAAGCAGGGACGTAGTATTCGTCGAGGATCAGACCATGACCAACACTCAGGATTCCGAGATGCCTTCTGAGGATGAGGAATTGCCTGAGTTAGAGTCATTTCGTTTCGAGCAGTTTCCAGAAGATATCGCAGAGGATCCAATTATGGTGAGCCAGTACATGGAGTTGCTCCCAACCTTGATCATCAGCCTGCTAATGGTGGTCAGGGTGTCCCTCAGGAGGATGAGCATGTCGGGGAGGCGGTTCCTGAATAGGAGGAGGCTGTTGGTATACAGCCAGCACCAGTGGCTCCACTGAGAAGGAGCGACAGAGAGCATCGACCATCTACGAGATACTTACCGGGTGAGTATGTGCTATTGACTGACGGGAGAGAGCCCGAAAGTTTTGTAGAGGCTATAGAAGACGAACACAGGCAGGAGTGGATGGAGGCTATACAGGAGGAGATGAGTTCCTTACACGCTAATTCCACTTATGAGCTGGTGTGGTTGCCAAAGGGCAAGAAGGCTTTGAAGAATCGATGGGTGTTTAGAGTGAAGCAGACGGATGATGCTACTCACCCTCGATACAAAGCGAGGCTGGTAGTTAAAGGCTACGGTCAACGAAAAGGCATGGATTATGATGAGATCTTTTCACCTGTCGTCAAGCATTCGTCTATTCAGGTGGTGCTAGCATTGGCAGCCAGTCTCGACTTGGAGGTCGAGAAGATGGACGTAAAGAAGGCATTCCTCCACGGTGATCTTGAGGAGGAGTTATACATGGAGCAGCCAGAGGGATTCTGTGAGAAGGGCAAGTCACATTTGGTCTGCCGGTTGAGGAAGAGCTTGTATGGTCTGAAGCAGGCTCCGAGGCAGTGGTACAGGAAGTTCGAGTCTTTTATAGGGGAGCATGGTTATGCACGGACGACGTCGGACCATTACATATTTGTGAGGTACTTTGCCGAGGATGATTTCATCATTTTATTGCTCTATGTTGATGACATGCTATTAGTGGGTCGAAATGCCACTAGGATAGCGGAGTTGAAGCGCCAACTGGGCGTGGCCTTCTCTATGAAGGATTTAGGTGCAGCAAAGACTATTCTTAGGATGGAGATCAGCTGAGAGAGAGAGTCCAAGCTGCTACACTTGTCCCAAAAGAAGTACATTCATCGGGTACTTCAGCGTTTCGGGATGGACGGGTCGAAGAAAGTGAGTTGCCCCCTTGTGGCTCACTTTAAGTTCACTGAGGAGCAGTGTCCATCTACCGAGGACAAAAAAGAAGATATGGAGCAGGTTCCATATACCTCAGCTCTGGAAAGTCATATGTATGCTATGGTGTGTACGAGGCCAGACATCGCTCATGCAGTTGGCACAGTTAGCAGATACCTTTCAAAT
Source organism: Iris pallida (assembly GCA_029216955.1). Classification (NCBI taxonomy): domain Eukaryota; kingdom Viridiplantae; phylum Streptophyta; class Magnoliopsida; order Asparagales; family Iridaceae; genus Iris; species Iris pallida. Next base: position 21,551,798 of record JANAVB010029819.1, on the reverse strand, counting down.
CATGGAAGGGTACATTAGAGTGCGGTACAGTGGATTCAACGATACCTTGAGGGCACTACTAATTGGAGACTTTCTTTTGGTGGTGACGAGCCGAAGCTGGTTGGGTATACCGACGCTGATATGGCTGGAGATGTAGACACGAGGCAATCAACTTCGGGTTATGTGATGATGTTTGCTGGAGGAGCGGTATCGTAGCAGTCGCGGTTGCAGAAGTGTGTTGCCTTGTCGACGACAGAGACAGAGTACATTACGACGACGGAGGCTTGCAAGGAGTTGTTGTGGTTGAAAAAGCTGTTACAGGAAATGGGGCTGAAGCAAGAGCAGTATACTTTGCTTTGCGATAGCCAGAGTGTCATTCACCTTGTGAAGAACCAGACATTTCATAGTCGGTCCAAGCACATTGTGACTCGGTATCATTGGATACGAGATGTGGTTGAGAAGAAGGACGCGATGCTTGAGAAGGTCCATACTGATGACAATGGAGCGGATATGCTCACGAAGGTTCTACCAAGGGAGAAGTTTGAGTACTGCAGGCGGATCTTCGGGATGAGGAGTTCCTCCACCTAGTTGTGAAGGGGGAGATTTGTTGGAGTGGGTGGGGTTCCCAACCTATGTGGAGAATACCCCGGAGAGCGACGAGCGCCATCCGTGTGTCGGAGAAGCTCGGAGAGTGCATGGATCCTATTTTGGATTTTTCTAGAATTTTTGGAAAATTTTAGATAATTAAAATCCATATAATTTATTTTTTCATAGACTTTTAGGATTTACTGTAGAGTCACACGATAATATTTTGAGTTAAAATATTTTTATTCATGTTCTAGACACTTAGAAATTTTTTGTAAACTTTTCTAGAAGTTTTTTGAATTTTTCTGTAATTTATTGTGATTTATTTGGCGTTAAAATGATTTTTAAATGATTTTTTAAATTTAAATTAGTATTGACACAGTCAGCAGCCCAGTCAGCTAGACCCGGGCCCACCTGTCGGTGCTCAACCGCCTCTCTCTGTCTCTCTCCTATATATATACATATATTCCAGGAAACTCTAATTAATTTCTGGCCGAATTTGAGGAGAGTATTCCTTGGAGATCCCCGACTTCGCGAAGCCGTTGCTACAAACCCTGACGTGATTTTTGTGTGTCATTTTTTTATTTAAAGCGTATCAAGGTTAGATTTCTGAATATATAATTTATTTTCATAAATTCTGACCCTAGATTTCTGGAAAATTCGTAGAGTGTCAGTTGTCCGAAATTTGACATGTTTTAGTGTTTTCGAGATTCCGGAAGAACCAGGAATCAGAATCATGAACCGTTTGAAGTTTTGGAAAGCTAACATAGATATACATATTTTTTCCAGAAATTAATATGTTCATCTAATATTTTAATTCGTAGAACTCATTTTAGACCGTAGAATTATCGATTTGGTCACGGTTAGCCATAATGGCGATATCTTTTGACCAAAGCGTGATTTTGTGGCACGATCAATTCTAGTGCACTCATGGCACTGAAATCTACAAGGTTTTACACTCAAATCATCAAGTTCATGTCATTTGACTACTTAGTCATCGACGTGTCTCGATTTGTGTGCTACGGGTTTCGAATTTGAAACCATAATTTTCCTTGGCCAAAAATTAGTATTTAATTTTAATTCCAAAATTATATTAGACTAAATTAGGTTTTTAGATAATTTACTTAAGAAATAATAGAATTAATTATGTTAAACCATCAGCCACTTTCTAGGGTTTTTAGAGTAGGATTTTCAATATCTAACTTATGATCATTTGTGTGTCGGGATAGATCGAACAACGTCGTAAGTCGTGATTTCATCCTTTTCGGAGCAAGACAAGTATCACTATGACCTATGTTACCTTTATTTTATGCTGTATGTTATTATTTTCCTTAAAACTGTTATTCTTGTCTTTTATACCATTGGTGCACGAGAGTTATACTTGTTACCATAACCATACATGTTCACTTATTGTTTTCATTCAATGTTTAATGTTCAATGATTTTGTTGGAGTGGGTGGGGTTCCCAACCTATATGGAGAATATCCCGGAGAGAGACGAGCGCCATCCGTGTGTCAGAGAAGCTCGGGAAGTGCATGGATCCTATTTTGGAACATATATGGTAAGGAAATATATGATTGGATTTCCATATTTACTTTGATCATATATTTATGATTGGACCCTCCATATAGTAGCTTTCCATATAATTGGACTTCCAATTATGGCAAGCCAATTATGATTGGATTTCCTTTAAATATATGATTGATGCATATTGGAAGTTTCCATATATATTGGCCTTCCATGTATGGATTACCAAGGGCTTATAAAAGGGTGATGAATGCTAGTTGGAAAATCATCTCAAAATAAGAGTGCTTTACAATCTTTGAGAGAGAGAGAGACGATTAATTATGAAGGAGAGATTGCTTCGAATATTTTTTCGGCATCTCTTGTTCTTCGGAGTCCGCAATCAAAAAAATTCTTCTTTCAAGTGAGTTGTGGTGATCCGTGTTGGATCGGGAGGAGCTTGTAGAGGGTGTATTCTCTTTATTCCATTAGTGGAGGTTCTTCAGGTTTGGACTCCGATCGTCCCGTGGTTTTTTCCGTAAGGGTTTTCCACGTCAAAAATTTTTGTGTCTGCGATTGTGTTTGGCATTTTTGGTTTGTATGCTTTTGCTCGGTTCTCTCGTAGGACTTTCTGGTTTGGGGGAACGGTTTTCGTGCTTCGTTCCTAACAGATTCAATGTTTAAGTTTAAAGTTAATGTTAAAGTGATCATGTTTACTTGTGAGAGAGTCGGAAGGGGGAATACAACTAGTATGCATGTGGTCTACGCAATGTACAAGTTTTTCCCAATATCAATGTTAGTAGCAGTCGTTGCACCGCACATACCGACTGCCAGATGTCCTAACCCGTCCACATATGGAACACTTGTATTCTAAAACACATAGTACACATGAATTGATTTGTGTTGACATATTGTCCAGTAGTTTGTCTTATATTCGTCGTCCTGTCATATTGTCTTGTGTCTTAATTATACCTTCAACTGTTCCATTTCATAATTGTACTCTCAAACTGTTTACCATGATATATTGGTCTCTTTTGTATCATGTTATATTTATCCTTTCCTTATTGCTATTATGTGTGCTTGTATATAATATTGTATAATGTATTTTATGGTGATCTTGCTCCAATTCTGACTGGATAACTATTTTTTAAATTTAGAAGACGTGGTTTGCCCCGAGGTTTATGGTACGTATCTTGGTGACACTGATATTACTAATGTGCCTGTTGCTTCTTCTGACGCGGAATAGCATATTTCTTCCTTATGCTCTTTCATGTTATTCTTAGAATCGGGGAGGCATGGGTATGCTAAGATCAACCTAGAAGATGAGTTTGATAGATTAGTGGTTTTATTTTCTTCTGTGAGACGTTGTACTTAGATTAAATGTAAACTTTAAAATATTGTAAAATAATTTAGATGTTGTGAATGAGAAATAATAATTGTTTTATGAGCATTTTGTTTTATTGTGCCATGGACAGCGTTCTACCACGGACACTGCGGCATAGGCTTGGACATGCACTCGTATCCAAAATGCGGGTGCGGTTCATGACACGGGGACCGTAGACAAATGCCACCTAGCCGCCCCTGTTGAGGCTCGATCTTGATATCTTCCCCCAACATGCCAACGGTCTTACCGCTAGTCCGCGTGCCTTTCCCTAACCCTAACCCTAGAACCTAATAGATACTTGAAACCCCTTTAAGAAACATTTTATAGTTTATATCAATCTAGTAAAAATATTTTTATATATAAATCCCTATATTAAAATACTTATCTCCTATTTTCAAAATATATTCAAGTCCAATATCATACTAGGCCCAAGCTTAAATTTATTTGAAGTAAAATATTGTTCAAAAATCCAAACCAAAACTTCAAAGTTTAAATGGTACAAAGGTGCAAAATATATATAGCTCTTATTCATAAAAAAAATGACTTTATGCCCAAACATAATGACCCCAAAATATTATTAAAAATATGTAACATAATATAATTATATTGTTAGGGTTGCAAAACCCAATTTAAAAATATAGGATCAAGCCTAATACAATATTTATGTACAAATATAATTTAGAAAATATTAATATATTTATTTATTTATTTATTTTAAATTAACTACAATAATACTAAATGATATTAACAATAGTTATTAATGATTAATATAATAGTATAGTTATACACATAAAAAACTATAATAAGTATTACAGTAATACTAATATTTATTAAAAAATAACACAAATCAACTCTCTCCCTTGTCTACACAGATAAAGTGGGATTGAAAGAGTGGAATGGGAAAAGAGAGAGAGAGAGAGCTCGGAAGTGAAGAAAAATTGAGAGAGCTCTCACTTCTCTCTCCAGAAAAACGAGGTGGGTGTGTCACTCCCCGTTCCCGGAATGCGTATTTTAATACGTATATTGCTTGAATGTATTTATTTAATATTTATCATGTATTATCATGTATTTAAATTCCTATAACTTCATGTTAATTAATTATCTGCATTTTATTTTCTGCAATTTTATTATCTGCTCTCTAATTTTCATGTTAATTCATTTCCTGCAATTTTATTTCTGCAATTTCATTACCTGTATTTTATTCTCTACTTTAGTTAGTCTTTCGGGTTGGCCTTGATAGATCCCCCATGAACCCGGCCCAACACCCCACCTACCACCACTCCCCCTATTTAAAGCCACCCTCTCCCTTCTCTCTCCTCATTTACTTCTTCTTCACCATTTACTTCTTCTTCTCCTTCCTCATTACTTCTCCACCTAACCAGCAGCAGCAGTAGGCAAGTGCAAACTTGCTTCTCCTTCACCCATTTTTATGGTTCATTTGGCTTCCTCTCATGATCCTGAGAGAGATTAGTTCTTAGCATTTTTTTTGATTCCTATGGCTTGTTTTCTCTAGATCTAAGTTGTAGTATTTCGGCTGTTCATGGGTTCTTGGTCCACCAACTTTGCGTGTATTTCTCTGGCACTGGAGCGAAGGCTCCATAGTACTTAGAGTTCGGGAAATGTTGTACGCACACGTTCTTACGTGCTCGCGTAAAACATCAGCCCAGTCACGCACACGTCTGTACGTGTCTGTGTGTATTTTTAGTCACGCACACGTCTCTACGTGTCTGCGTGAATTTTGAGTCACGCTCATGTTCTTACATGTTAGCGTGTATTTTTAGTCACGCTAACGTTCTCATGAGCGTGCGTGTATTTTTAGTCACGCTAACGTTCTCATGAGCGTGCGTATATTTTTAGTCACGCTAACGTTCTCATGAGCGTGCGTGTATTTTTAGTCACGCTAACGTTCTCATGAGCGTGCGTGTATTTTTAGTCACGCTAACGTTCTCATGAGCATGCGTGTATTTTTAGTCACGCTAACGTTCTCATGAGCGTGCGTGTATTTTTAGTCACGCACACATCCATGAGCGTGCATGGATTTTTAGTCACGCACATCCTTGCGTACGTGGATTTCTTGTCACCTTTTCACGCTCACTTGAGTCTAAGTGAATTTCCCTTCACGCTCACACTGTGCATGCCAGCGTGAATTACTTTTTCACGCTCACGTTGTTACACGCTCACTCCTACTAGACTTGGCGTGACTTTTGGCCTTAGTATAGACTTGTTGGCGTGACTTTCTAACCTAGGTGTTACTATTTGCTCTATAACTTATTCATTTAAGGATGGCATGATAATTCTTCTATTATATCCTTACGCCTTTTTGCATTAACTTGATAAATCATGATATGTTAATATTGTTAATACAGATTGTTATGAGTGTCTTGATTGATCCATGGATACCCAGTATGACTAGAACTTAACTCTGAGGAGTTATAGGCTCGACCCCATGTAGTACTAATTGACTTTCATGCCTTGTCACCATTGGTAATGATTGTGACATTGACTAATAATTGATCATGCGTTCCTAGTTGGAACTAAGAGCCTGGCTAGTCGTCTTATTGAAATAAATGAATGAGACACGTTCATGTAATGAACTATTGTACTCGATTAACCGATCCCAAATATTGGCATACAGGCACATGCAGGCTTCAAATTATTTATTTATTTATTTATTTAGTTATTTATTTTCTTACAAAAACCAGCATGTGCACTTTATGGTCAAGGCATGATTACTCCGTGGTTAGATTTGATTGTTGCATCACGCTATGTAAGACCTACAACATAGCCGCACGGGTATCGTTGTAGAGTTGCGCATATCGTACCCCGTACAAAAGTACTCATTTGAATGACCATGATCCACGGCATGGGATTTCGCTTAACGTAGAGACTATTAAGTTAAATAAAATAATGATGGCATGTTGAGAATGGATTCCCGAGTTCTTATATGGCAGTCCCCTTGGGATGAGTAGTACCCGACGGGCTGGCTGGTTCCCACAGATACTGTAAACCTGCCACACGGGCAGGGAACAGTATCTGCTTTTATTATTATTGTATATTGTATATTGACGGGCGTCCTGCTAGGACTCGTCTAATTCATGTATGGCGCACATGATTGACTGGATAGACTAGCCTTGCTCGTACATAGTAAGAACTGAGGAATCCCTAATTGCATAATTCTAGGATAACTTGGAACTCACATTAGCAAGCCGTAGTAGTTGATTGGCCGTTCAAGATGATTTGTTTGTGTACTGCACTACTCTGTTACCTAACTGGGATGATCAGAATGTCAGGACATGACGGGCCAACTTCTGTCCTTGTTTGGTTGGGAGGTTGGTTTGAAGTATCGTGATGTGATGTGAATCCTAGTGGAAAGCAGAGATCTATTATCATTATATTCTTTACTTACTGGTTTAGTCCTTCATATCGTCCTTCCTTGTGGTACTTGCTATTAGAGGTCTAACCTCTCTGGTTTTGCATGGCCAGATTTAGAGCCGGTCCCCGAGGATCCAGCTTACTTCCACCTCCAAGATGGTCAATACTAGAGGAATGATCGCAGGAGGACTCGAGTGGGTCCCTTACTTCACCGCTCGTTTTGCTATTTACCTTTATACTTAGCCGTTTGGCACCGACATGTTAGTCAGATTGTCTTGTACTTACTTTTACATAATTGTAATTAAGTCAGACTGCAGCTGATAACAATTGTGTACACTTGCTATATCATCTGGCAATGTTTGTAAAGCCAGATCTCAAGAACATTTTGACTGAGCGTTTGGGATGCCTTACTGCTTTATCTTACATGTTCTCTATTTATGCTTCTTGATTGAATGATTGAGACAATAGATGTGAAATGACCATAGTAAGACTTTCATGTAGTATGCACCCCCTCGTCTGGTTAGACAGCATTGATCGTATTATACGGTATTCATCTACCCGTAATACGTAGCTGGCTGAGTCATTCCCCCGCTCTCCAGTATTCTGGTTCTGGGGCGTGACAGGGTGGCTATGGGATGCGTGTGGGGCTATGACTGTCGGAGGTTAACGGGCGCGCCCGGTATGCGTCGGAGGACTTCAATGGTATTGAAGACTCGATACTGGCTGCCGGGATCGAGCTCGTCGGCGTGGGGCTGAAGGCGCACGTCGGCTCTGTGTCGCGCGATGCGGTAGACGACACAACCGTAAAACTGGTGATGGCAAGGACAGTCGAGGAAAGGTTTTGGCCGGTCGACTGTCGTGGACACCGAAGGAGGGTCGAAGACCAGATTTGGTGGCTGGGTGAGGGGTTTTCGATGACGGACGGGGATTTTATCAAAGATGGGGAAAGAAAGGTGGTGACCAGTGGCGGTGGACAAGGTCTGGAGGTGTAGGAAGGCGGTGGTTCACCGAGGCGCTCCTCCAACGCACTGGATAGAGCACGATGGATAGCTATGGGTATTCTGGTGGTTGGGCATGGCGGTGGCTAACCCAGATTTGGGCTGCGGCCAGTTAGGGATGATGATGGTGGTGATCGGGGTCAACGGTGGTGGTGGTTCTGGCCAACGGTACATCGAAACGGAACGACCACGATGGTGGACGGTCGACTGTGGTCAAGCCAGTTGGCTATGGTGACAGGAAGGATGCAGATGACTAACGATAGAGAGGGTGTTGGTGATGAAGATGATGGCTAGGACAGGAGCTGGAGTCCGGAAGGAATTGCGGCCAGGCGATCCTGGTGGTGGCTGCGGATTTTACAGGGAGGCGTGGCGTTCAGTTAGGGTTAGCATTAGGATTAGGGATTGATGTCGTCGTATCATATCCTGCGTGACGTGAACACAGGAAAGAAATTGGAAAAATTGTCCAGCGTGACACAGGAAAGATGTCCGATGTGTCAGGCACTAAAGGAATAAGGTAAATGTAGTGAAAATAGTGGAAAAGAATAGTTGGGCAATGACAAAATGCATGGCACGATAGTGATAGTAGATGTTTATGATGTTGGTGATGGTTGGAGAGCTGGGTTATGGGACTTGGGGAGAAAACAAAGGGATGACTCCCTTAAATAAGGGTGGAGGTTCCTAATAAGGAAAGGCTTATGATTTATGATTAAATCTTTCCATAATTTAAATTAAATAAAGAATTCGATTTAACAAATCTAAATTAATAAATATCCAATATTATCAAATAATTTTAAAAATAAACTTTCATAAATTTAAATTAAAACTAGATTGATCAAATCTCAATCTAATAATTGATCACATTAAGAACTTAAATTAATATTCAATATTATCCAATAATTTGTAAAAATATATTTTCATGAATACAAAATCTTATTTAAATAGGCAAATCTCCTTGTATTTATGATTTTCTTTATAGAAATTCAAACAAAATATTTTTTCTAACACAAAATATTTCAAATAAATAAATAAAATTTGAAATAAATTCGAGGACTGGGTTACAAATCTACACATCTTAGTAAAAGTTTGCCCTCGAATTATATAATATCTAGAATAGACATGAAAAATAGTAAAATATCATATAATAAGAAAGCATTGATAAATTTGATGAAAGAAAAGCAAAAAATTTATTAAAATAGAAATATTGATCAAATAATTGGTCAAGAATGATGAAAATGAAAGAGGCAAAATATATACGACTTGGCTTAGTGTTTGGGATCTAGGTTAGGACCTTAATCCTAGAAGATTTTTGGGATCTTAGAGTAGGAACAAGTATTAGAAGAAACAAAATATTGATAATGACAAGACATATTTAAGATGATTAGAAAAATATGCTCAACGACTATAGTTAGAGGAGTTTGACCTACATAACACCCTATCAATATCTTAATCTACTCACTCGGTCAATATCTAAAAATTTCATCAATCATATAAATCGTTTATCCTCAAAAATATTTTAAAAATATATCCTCATTTTCAATTATTCAATTTAAATCAATAATACAATACTCAAAGTTTTAAATTTATATACAATCTTATCATAATCTTCAAATTTAAACTCCACCAACTTTAAATTATTCAAAATATTTGAAATTTAAATCCATTCTTTCATAATCTCCTCAATATTTTAGATTCAATAAATCTTTAATTTATTTTCACAATTTTATCAAATAGAAAATCATTTCCTTTAAAAAAATTCCAACCTTACTTTAGCAAGAAAATTCATATTCATTAATCCACATAAATGCTACACTTTAAAGCACCAAAAATTGACAACTCTAATATTCAATAATTGATTAACCTCGAAGAATTAATTTACTAATCGAAAAATCTACCCACCTTGATCATACCATCATATCAAAACAAAATAACATATCCTCATAGGAAAATTTCTCAAATTCATCTAATAGGGTTTACCTCAAAATTTTAACAAATATCCCTATATTAACACATAGCCTATGTAGCAACGTTAACTGCCCAAGCAATCAAATTGAGTAAAGCTTTCCTGCTTAGTCCTAGTCATTCTCGTAAAATTAAATCAATCATAATTGTGAATGAACACTTCTTAATACCACGAGTTCGTACAATGTTTGCAAAAATAGACTTGTACGGGCCACCATAAAAATTTGTCACGACCCGCTCCCACTTTTGGGATACAAATACGTGGCCAAGTCCAGCCTACGCCGTAACATCGACGGTAGTACGCTGTCTAGACCTCAATAGAATCATCAACATAACATTTACTTACAAAAGATCATTCATCTGCTCATTCACAATAACTATTCCATTTACAAATCCAATAATACATCAATCGGGAACAAACCTACAAAATATCAATTTCAATAACCATCTAATCTAATCTAATCTAGAATCTATGATTGTCCTCTAAGTTATCTCTAACTTCCCAGATAAGTCCACAGCACAGAAGAAAGCGATCACCTAAAATGAATAACATAACCTAAAAAAAATTTATCCAGTAAAGATGGGAGTAAGTACAAGTTTAAACCATCACAATACAAGCACAATATAAAGCAATATAACACTAAACATGAAAACAATGATCAAGAGAAAATATGTAAAATATGATCAAGAAATCATGCAATATAAGAATTTGATAAAGGAAATAGCAAACATAAAAAGATGAAGAAACTCGTGTAATCAATAATAGTGCACGTGTCATGAGAAGTACAACGTTCCTACACGTGGAAGGCTTTGGTGAACGATGAGGATATAAACGGCCCACCCCCGTAAACGAAAGAGTTGCCAACATTACAATCGAGCTTTTTTGACGTGCCTAGTAATTGTACCTTTCCAATATCCGTACCTCACAATTATGTAAATACGATCACGATAATAATAAGAAAACATGAACTTTGATCAATCACTCTACTCTCCTGTGTGTTAATAGTCAAGACAGGAAAAATAACATGCATAGATAAAATACTACAATGTAAAGTAAATGTAAATGAAAGCATTTAAGTACTTGTCTCGGTTACTTTGAAGTTGATGTGCTCGATATGATCAATTTGGCACAAAATATGCTCAGATGTCAAAACATCACAAGATGATCTCAGATGATGGGACGGACCGTTCCATTAAGTCCAGAACAGCCCAGTTTGCTAGGGTCAATATGTAGACGTTCAAATTTTGGAAAAAAATAGAAACATTGGACTAGTCACAATCGAAAACGTTTTAATTGAAGAAGGAAAATCATTTAGTAAAGTATTTCATTTAGGACACACACACACACACATATATATACACACACACAAACACACACACACACACACACACACACACACACACATATATATATATATAATATATATATATATATATATATATATATATAAAAGAATATATAAAAAATATATATATATATATATAAAAGAATATATAAAGTATTAGAACATAATAGATATTTGAAACCCCTTTAAGAATGTAACGCCCTAGTCCCCAAATACGTAGTACTAGGAATGCGTATACATGCTAACTACGTATTAAATGGACTTCAGTCCAACTAGGATACGTATAAGCTGTCTAAGTTAGATAGTTATCTCTATGTCACTATAATAAATCTGTATCTCAATCCACAGAAGATAAATCTATCGTAAGAGTACACTAATGTTGGTCAGACATCAACACACTAGATCCTACATGCACACAAGAATAGATAATATATAATAATATGGACCAGACTCTATTATGTTTGTTTGAACAAGCTTATATCAAAGAATACAACTTATAAAACTAGGCCATATCAGCAGAAAAAAGTAGTAAAATAAATATGATACCGGAGGAATATAGTAAAGATATCAACTCAATATATATCTGAGTAGAACATGGCGACACCATCCGGATCAGAGAACTTTATCTGCAAAAGCAACTACCTAGAGAGATTACTAGGTCCTCAGAGAGACATAACAAGATACATAATTACAAGCCTACTGTACAGTAAATAACATGTAAGAGACGGTACAAGAACAAAAACGTGAAGAATATGGCATGCCATCGAAAATCGTGCTAATAAATATGATAAATCGGGGTAACCGTAACTCGATGAGAGCTCGCAGCCCTATAGTCAGTAGGCCGATGGAAACTCCCTAACTATAGTAAGTCTCATTGGTACTCGATGAAAGCTCACGAATGAGGTGGTCAGGTATAGTCAACGTCTAATAACACGTCAGGGTCAAGTCAAGACAAATACATGTAATCAAATCAATTCTAAGTTAAGTCCAAGTGATGAAATCAGGTCAACGCATAAGAACACAAATAATCTAAACAAGTATAGTGAAGTATAGGTCCAATAGGTGATATAAAAAAGAAAACCATGAAGCATATGAGAAAACATGTAAAGAAGACATTAAGAAACATGTACAAGAATCATGTGATAATACAAGAAAGAAATAAACATGAACAAAAATGACTGAAAATAAACATGCATAATGTCACGATCCGCACCCGCTTTTCGGATGCAAACACGTGAGCAAGCCAGCTACGCATCAAGCGGACTCCAGCCCGACTCGAATACATAAACGCTGTCAAGGCTAGGGTATACTGCCAAATCATGGCAATTTAATCTATATCTCAAATCCACAATAAGTGTGCAAAACATGAATAAACACTATGGGTCGTGTTCTGCAGCCCACTAGCATATATGTTCGATAAGACTCCAAAGAATATAACAAGAGTCTCTAAACTGAATCTATAAGCAGAATATCTCATGATAAGGAATGAAAAGCACGAAAGGATAACAGTGTAATATCACTAAAAAAATACCTGAGATATGTATCACAATCATCTACCATCCCGCTCTGCCACTAACTCCATGCAATCGCTAAACCTGAAGAGATCATCAGGTCCTCAGAGGACATAGCAAGATACATATAAACATGCCTATCTAGCAGTTTAATCATGCATGATAATATATAAACAGGATATAACAAGGAACAACACTTAACATGGCAGGAGACTACCACCAAACTGCTAACAAGTGACTAATGACAAGTGGCTACTGACTGGTGACTATGAACTGGAATACAAGAACAACTATACGTAATTGAACGGCTGAATGAACAAGCGAACATGAGATCAATGGAATACCAAACCCTCGCCCCGAGTGAACTCGTAGGTTTGAACTAATCACTAACCCTCGTCCCGAGTGTGGACTCTCTGGTTAGTACTAAACCTCGTCCCGAGTGTGGACTCTCTGGTTAGTTCACGACAAAGCACCATCGTCCCGAGTGTGGACTCTCTGGTGCAAGTATAACATCCTCGTCCCGAGTGTGGACTCTCTGATGTAAACACCCTCGTCCCGAGTGGACTCTCTGGTGCAAGTCAAGTCAACACCCTCGTCCCAAGTGTGGACTCTCTGGTGCAAATAATCGACATCCTCGTCCCGAGTGTGGACTCACGGATGTAAACAGATCAAGGCAAACACCCTCGTCCCGAGTGGACTCTCTGGTGCCAAGGAAACAATAAAAAGGATTTAGCAGTTCAATTACACATACTCGTTCTATGACACAACTCAAGCAAGGTACTGGTGAGACAAGGTACGACTCAGTCAAGACACAGTCAAGTCCAGTATAATTATACTGTCAAGTCAAGAAAGACCATAAACTGGTGAACACGGTATATAGAAACTAGATAAATCAAGTCAACAAGAGAGCTAATAAATCATATAAAATCGATAACAAATAGAGTATCTAATGATAATATAATAATAATATGAAAACTATAAACATGGAATTAAACTGTAGAGGGAGGCAAGGTATCTTGCCTGTGGTCCTTGCACAAACCGTAGTCACAAGTCGAGGATGAGAGGATGCCGATCTAGGAGCTGTCAACCTATAACACATATCGTACCATGAACCGTGCACGAAAACTATAAATCAATTCTAATGTTTTAGTTCTAAATTCATGGAATAGTGGCTTGTTGGATTACTAATCTAATGATAATTAATTCTAGAATAATTCACTTAAAAACCTAAATTAACCTAATAATAATCTGAATATAATCTAAACATGCAAGTTTGGCCATCAAAGTCGTGTTTCCCAATTTTGGAAACCATGGCACGTAAATCAAGACGTGCCATTGCCTATCTAGTCAAATGCTATGAATTCTAGATTTTGAAAGTGCACCTTGGTAGATTTCAGTGCCACGAGTGCTCTGAAATTAACTGTGCCACAAAATCATGCTTTGGTCAAAAGATATGGCCGTTATGGCTAATCGTGACCAAAACGGTGATTAATCGATCAATTCTGAGTTCAACAGAACAACTAAAATACTAGATTAATGAATAAACTTCTAGAAAAAATATATGTCGTAGAGATCTGTGTTAGCTTTCTGAAACTTTAAACGGTTCGTGATTTCGATTTCTGGTTCTCCCGAAATCTCGAAAACACCGAAACGTGTCAAGTTTCGGACAACCGACACTCTACGAATTTTCCAGAAATTTAGGAATAATATATATGAAAATAAATTATATATTCAGAAATTTTACCTCGGGTCAAATCCAATAAAAAAACGGCATGCTAAAATCACGTCGGAGTTGACAGCAATCGTCTCGAGAAGTCAAGATCTCTACTAGAACTCTCTCTCAAAAAGGCGGCTGAAATTTAATTAGGGTTTCGAATATAATAATATATATACAGGAGAGAGAGAGGCGGTTCAGCCTGGGCGCCGACAGGTGGGTCCCCCGGGTGAATTTCTGGCTAATTAATTATTTTAATTCAGAAAATTATTTAAAAATCATTTTAAGTCCAAATAAATCAAAATAAATTACAGAAAAATCCAGAAAAATTCTAGAAAATATTTCTAAGTGTCTAGAATCTAAATAAAATATTTTAACACAAAATATCATCATGTGACCACACAATAAATTTCCAAAGCCTATAAAATATAATTACTATAGGTTTTAATTATATAAAAAATTCTCAAAAATTCTAAAAAAATCCAGAAAAATTCTAGACAATTCTAGAAAATATTTCTAACCTCCTAGAACCTAAATAAAAATAACTTGTCTCAAAATAGTCCCAAATGACCTTCTAGTAATTCATGAAAGTCAATAAAATAAATATATCTTTAATAAATAAATATCTAAAAATGTCTAAAAATTATAGGAAAATATAATATAGCTATAGCATGCTTATAAACCCTATCTTGAGATCATGTGACCACCATATGGTCATAAATCACCTGTGGGCTTAGTCACAACTCCTATGATCATAGAAAAATTAAATGTAAACTAATCAAATAAAAAAATAAAAAATATATCACAAAATTTTGGGAAGAGGAGTTACAAATCTACCCACCTTAAAAATAATTTTATCCTCTAAATTCTAATTCATAACTATACCTTAAAAATCAAAGTCTACTATTACCTTAATCTCCTCAAATTTAATTTCTCAAAAATATTTTATGACCTTCTCTAGTCTTTTTATAACTCTGAATACTTGAGGACTTCTACCCACCTTTGGTCACACTACTCTTCAAAACACGGTCACTAAAATCTTATAACCTTCTAACTAGTTGCTAACGATTCTACCAATAGATTTGTCACTCCCATTTTTTGTTCTACATATTTTTAGTATACGTATACGGAATCCTGACATGTATTTTTATTTTTCTGCCTGGCTAGCTAATTTTGGTTTAATTTTGTTTAGGTTCATCGTGGCATGTAATGGTTAAACTTGGTTCATTTTGGAGTTGGCTTGGTTTATTTTGGTTGGTTCATCATGGAGAAACCACCCTACCTACCACCATCCCCCTTTATAAACCCATCCATTTTTTCTCTCACCTCATTATTCTCCATAACTCCTCTTTCTTCTCCATTAAAACCTCTCCCCTCCATAGGCAAGTGCAACTTGCTTCTACAAGAGAACCCATTTTTATTGTTTTATTAGCTTCTTCTCATGTTTCTAAGACACATTAGAACTTGTCATTTTCCATTTTGAAATTTTGATTTTTGTAGATCTAGAAATTAGTCATTTTCAGATTTTTGGTGGTTTTGATCTATCAAACTTCTTTATTTTCAAGTTTTGATGGTTCCATGTTGTAGAGAATTTCGTTCTACCCCACTTTGACCTATGGAAGTCCCATTTGGCTTAGAAATGAGAGTTTTATGGACTTTGGAAGTTCTTGGGTTCTTCTTATCCATGGCTCTCAGCCTTGGTGGAGAAGAAGGCCCTGTAGCAGCCGGCGCACCTTGTCGTTCGGCGCACTGTTTAGTGCCCAGCGCATCTCGTCGTCCTGTGCACTTTATAGTGCCCGGCGCAACTGGCCAACCTGCGCGCTTCTTAGCGCCAGAACCAGTTGGGCTCATCTTGCCCCGGCGCATCTTGCCCCAGCGCATCTTGCCCTGGCGTATCTTGTCCTGGCGTATCTTGTCATGGCATATCTTGCCCTGGCGCATCTTTCCCCCCGCGCATCTTGCCCCCGGCGCATCTTGCCCCGGTGCATCTTGCCCTAGCGCATCTTGTCCCGGCGCAATCCCTAGCCCGACGCAACTGGCCAACCTGCGCTCTTCTTAGCGCCAGACCGAGTGGGCGCAACCTGGCCTGTGCCCCTGGCGTAGTCTGTCCAGTGGCCTAGTGCATTTTGCCTGGCACAACCTAACCATGGCACCCTATTTTCCCTATTTAATCCCCCCTCATTAGGCGTATGGCATCCCCTGTTTATATCCTTACGCCTTTTTTACACGACTCGTGCCAGCCTTGGCACGATTTGGCACGTATGTCGCCTTCATGCAGGCGTACAGAACCCCTAGGCGCATAGCCTTGGGGCACACAATGATTTGGCATTTTTACATCGGTGGCCAGTTAGGGTGCACTCAGGATATGTCTTTATGCTTATATGATGATATGATCATAACCATGATATATGAATATAAAATGATGATTGATATATAATGAACCATGATGGCGGCCCGTCGTGGCGCACTTCTAACAAGTAACAAGTACAAGTAACGCAAGATGGCAGTGGCCCGTCGTGGCGCACTCCAGACAAGAACATGACAAGTAAAGTAACATGATGGTGACCCGTTATGGTACATCCCTGATAAGTAATCTTGACAGATAACTCATGAACGATGTTGCGACAGCTAACTGGACATGATACTGTGGGTGATTGTATTGAATGTGCTTGTATAAGCTACCAGTCGAGTTTCGCATTATGTCTAGGACATGTGTCCCTGGTTACCACGGTCAGGGATCCATACTGAATCTGACTAGGTTAATGACTAGATTGATCAAGTAGTTCATATAGAGAGGTATTTCTGCTACAAGCAATCCCGTTATCTGGGCGTCTTACTGATGGACTTGTAGCCTGCCAACGAGTAGGGCACATTTCCAGCTCTCTGTTATGTGGGGCACTTCAACGATTACTAAGCACACTGTCATGTGTTGCACTCAAGTCACCTAACAAGTATTGATAATTCTTAACATGAACCTTGCGCCTGGATAACCTGGATAGTCTGCAGGGCTTGTGGTCGTAGGAATCCTCATTGCATCTTCCTAGTAGCTAGGCTTGTGATAACCCTAGTTAGTTAAAGTATCAAGCCGTACTCATTGATTGACCGTGAATGATTAGATGAAGTCCCATTTGTCTAGTCTTATCTAGACACAGTGCATGGCTATCTCAGGACATGATTGTGAATGATTACTTTACCGATAATTGGTTAGAGACTAAGTTCCGTTTAGGTGAAGGGTTACAACCCCGGTCCTTGTTTGGTTTACGGGTTGTAACTTGGTTACCGGAATAGTCATTTAGGACTCTTAATCGTTTATCATCCCGTTTTATTCAACTGATGTCTATTGTTATTTCATCTATAACTTATGTACTAATGTGCTGGTTTTAGTTATTAAGTGAAGCCTCCTTTGTGGCACTTGCTCTTCCTGGGGTCTGACCCAGCTGGTTTTGTATGGCCAGATTTCGAAGCAGCTACCGAGGATCTCCCAGCCTTCCTGCCAGATGGTGACCACTAGAAGGAATTCTGGCAACGAGTGGGTTTTATTTTGCTCTCCTACTCTATTGTAAAAATATTCTTTTGAGGCGTTTAGCCGCCGAGCAAGTGTTAGCTCGTTTGCAACTTTACTTGTTGTCTGCCTACGGGCTATAACATGATTGACAAATCCTAGGTGGGTCTCATCAGGCAGAGCACCTCCCGTGGACCAGCAGCAACATGGAGATCAAGCCCAGCACTCAGGGGTAGCCTTCAGAGTCATGCCTACTGGGGGTCAAGAGCCACCAGTTCAGCCCGTCCAGCCTGCAGAGCCTGACGATGGAACCCAGGTGGGTCTCATCAGGGAGTTGATTGCATCTCAAGATCGTCAGGGAGATGCCCTACACCAGACAGTACAAGATGCCATGGGCCGTGCTGGATTTCAAGGGAACAATACAGCCAACAGTTTCAAGCGCCTCAACCCACCCTTCTTCGACGGTAGTGAGGATGCTATTGCAGCTGATTCGTGGCTCCAGGACATCGAGATTATCTTAGATGTAGCCAAGACTCCAGAAGAAGGGAAGGTAGCTATAGTGCGCCTGCAGTTATTGGATCTAGCCCGTACCTGGTGGGCGATGATAGCAGTTGGGTTGGTGACGCCTGTTCCATGGACGGTATTCAGTGACATGTTTTAGATCAAGTACTTCGATGTTGTGGCTCGGCACGACCTACAGACGAGGTTCACCAATCTCAGGCAGATGAGCAGGACGGTCGATGGATATGCGACCGAGTTTTCAAGACTGAGATGGTTTGCTCCCACTTTGGTGGCAACCGAGTTTGACCGAGCGCAGCGGTTCCAGCAGGGACTCCACCTATAGATAATTCTAGCAGTAGAGCAGTTTGAGCATCAGACCTTTGATACTATTTTGTGAGCAGCTAGGAGGCATGAGTATACCTCCCAGAGGATAGTGGACAGAACTGGAGGAAGGAAGCGATCCCATGGTCAGATGACCCAGTCCTCAGCCCTGGCAGCTAGGGCCTTGACCATTGGAGCTCCGAGGAGGGCAGAGTTAGTTACGTCGGTTCAGTATTCGACTCCGACGTATCCTCAGCAGCAGAAGCGGAGGCAGTCTTCCACAATGGGCTGCACTCATTGTGGAAAGCCAGGGCATGTAGTGTCAGAATGTCGCCGAACGCAAGGATTGTGTTTGGTTTATGGAGCATCGGATCACATGGTAGGATCCTGCCCATAGAGAGCGGGTTTATCCTCATCGGCCCTGATTAGTCCCTCGGTGAGGGGACCAATACCAGCGCAGCAGCAGCAGTACCAGCCTTCGAGGCCATTGCTGCCTCAGGCTCAAGCATTTCATCAACAGAGACCGCAGCAGTATGCCCAGGCCCAGGCTCAGAATCAGAACCGCCAGAGAGGTTTCACTACACCAAAAAAGCCATTTAGGAACGGAGAAAATCCATTCCAAAAAATTTCAGGAACACCTTTATTCCGTGCCTATTTTTGGGCTGCCAAATTGCTTGGAACGGATAAAAGGCGTTCCAATAAATATTAATTGGAATGCTTTAAATGCGTTCCTGTGTTGGAACACCAAAAAAGTGCTCCTGACAAAGCGTTTCAGATTAAATTTTGTGCCTCTTACCGGAACACCTAGATTGTATACTAGTGTTGGAACGGTAGAAAAGTGTTCCTAATTAGGATAATATTAATATATCCAGGCATCTTTTATTTAATTGTCAGATTATATAAAATTTCAAATATGCATTTTGCTTGAAATAATATATGATATATAAATAAATATTTTAATCCTCAAGAATTTATGAAAGTAAAACTCTTTATAATATAAATGAAAGTAAACCAACACCAATAGCATAATAACTTGTAGAATAGATAAAAGCAAAGGTACATAGACGAATAAAGTCAAATGTCTTACATTATCATTGTATGTTTATACATCTTTACTAAATTAATTACAATTATAAACAAAATGTTTGAGAGTTGTAAAAATAATTTGAATAATAATCTTCTCCTCCTTCTCTTGCTTCCTCATAGTTATACCCTTCCTCTTAGTTGTCATTATTGCTTCAAGCTTTGTGACATCTTAATTTCATTGTTGGAATGGCCACGGAATCTGCAAAAAGTTCAAAAAAATATTTAGTTGTGTTTATCCCACATTTTTGTGGTTGGCTATAAGAATCCTCTCCTACATTAATCGAACACAGACATGGATAAAGATACATACACATATATACACGATTCATATACAGACACTATTTTCCCGTGCCTGTATAACATAGGATACTATTTCTCGTGCCTTTATAACATAGTTATAAATATACAAAAACATATAGTGAGTACCTTGATAACTGTTGAAAGTTGGAACATCTAGGAATTTTCTATGTTAAATATCCCAAAATACTTTCAAGAGCTCCATATTTGTCTCCATATCCAGCTTTCTTGGTGCATTTATTTATTATTTCCTGCACGATGAAAAGTAAGAGGTAAAAAACAAGGACTAACACAATAGAAATTTGATTTTTCAAACTAGCACGAAATCTGTACAAATCATCAAAAGAAAAATCAATTAAGAAGGATACTAATTGTTCACTTAGCACATAATTCTGTAATAATGACACATGCAAGAGGGGTATCCCCCCTTTCTCTTTAAGTATCAAAAAAATGGTTAACAACACAATTTTATAATAATAACACATGCAAATTTATATATGTTAAGTGAAGTCCTAATATTGACCTAAAGTCATTATGTTGAAAAGAATTGCATGTCTGATAACATTACAATACACAACTATTTATTAAGGCATAACATGGTTATCCTTCCTCTCTTTGCGCCTACAAAGTATGACAACAGACCAAGTCTCTGCAACCAAATCCAAACCAACCCAAAAATTTAGTACCAATGCCACTTAGCATTAAGTAGTGTAGTAAGCACGGATAATTTAAGCATGTATTGCAAACAATAACAAAAAATTGTCATTCCACGGTTTCTTATCAAAGGAGGACAAAGAGGGGGCTCAACCACAAAAAAATTGAAGTTTATTCTATAGAACCCAACCACAAAAGGAACTTACCAGCATATAGATACAAAAAATAAGGCTTGCAAGAAAAGTCCCTCTTTGACATAAAACATGAAATTATGTTATAAGAATTGTTCTCAACAAACTAATTGACAAGAAAAAAAGACCCTTGAGATGACTTGTTGCAATAAAAGAGAAACTAGCACAATTTATTGCTCACATTTTACTCATCGCTTCTCAGATACCTAATGGAAGTATCTTGCACGGCAAATTACCTTCATGGGCATAAATCTACAGTCCAAAGCCCAAAAATGTAATCATTATTGCCTCAATTCATATTCATTTTGGTATAAATTTGGACCAAGCCAAGTTAAAAACAATTACAACCAATATGTATCAGATGTTTCAGTCTTTCATATCCATCTAGTCACGCCAAATCCAAAACTTGGATGGAAGTAACAACTTTTATGATTGATAATTATAGTGTCAACTAGTCTAAAACTGATAGGAACTTATAAATTTTTCATCATGATCCAAGCAGCCCTTCTCATACAAGGATGGAACAACTATGGACCACGAAAGCTCTGGAATAAAAATAAAGGAACTTTATAAACGTACAGGCGGTTGTACCTGCAATCTATGTTATGTGTGCAATATTGGTACCCATATATGATATCAGTATATACGGAGTGCAGTTAGTGCAATATAAAATTTGTATCAGAGATATAGAGTATAGGCAGTATCAGTTCTTTATATTCAGCAAACTAAACACCAGTATCAATATGTGCAGAGTGTCTAATGTATCAATGCCTATTTGCACTATTGTGTATCGGTATTTGTGAATGGGTTGTCACTGTGTCTTTATTGTATCATATTTTCAAGTATTCATGGTTGGATAACTGCAGTAGTGAATTAAGTTTCAGTGTATGTATGGTCATGATTGTCATTTTTTCCTCCAAATTGGTTGCTTATCCAAATGAATTTCTTAGGGTATGCTTTAGCTTCCTGAATACATCTGGCATTGTTCTTTCAACATCTTTTCTAAGATAACTTGGAAGTTTAAATTCCACCTATAGTAAAAATACTATATTTTAATAAAGGTATTATATGAACAAAAGCAAAGAACTTCATCATGGATTTGAAACTGAAAGGTATTATACGAACATATAAATTCAAGGAATGAATTTATAACAAAAGCAAGAGTAAAAGACACAATTATCTCTACCAAAATAAACTTTATTATTAGTGGGCAAGGAAAAGGGTGTCATACTCTGACACGGGCACAACTAATAAGCTTTCTTTCTAATATTTTGACACAAGACCACTGAACATAGGTATATATTTGTTCTTTAGTAAATATGCATATATTTAACATGAATACTGATACTACATATACTAAAACTGGAAATGTATAAACGGTAAGAGCTAGAAGGATTTTCCTCTCTAAAGGAAATGAACGATACTACATATATTGAACCTGGAAATGCAGAAACTGATATTGTATATACTGAACATGGATTTTTCCTCACTAGAGGGAATGCAGGATAATGCATATACTGGACATAGAAATGCATAAACTAATACTGCAGAATCTGTGTAGGATGTAAGGCAAAATGGCACATACATGCTTTAACATGAATCCTAAAACTACATATACTTAACCTGGAACTGAAGAAACTGATAATCTCAGATGTTAGAATACATGCTTTCACTAAAGAAGCTAGAAGGATTTTCTTCTCTAAACGGAATTCATAATT
The DNA here is from genome assembly GCA_029216955.1 of Iris pallida. NCBI lineage: Eukaryota > Viridiplantae > Streptophyta > Magnoliopsida > Asparagales > Iridaceae > Iris > Iris pallida. Next base: position 21,529,178 of record JANAVB010029819.1, on the reverse strand, counting down.
TGTGTAGGATGTAAGACAAGATGGCACAATAAGTTGACTTTTCATTTTACATGGATATACATGAGGCACTTAAAAGAAAAAATAACAGCTTGCAATTATCAAATTTAACAACTCAAACCAAGCTCATGATGAAAATATCTTCTTTGGGTTCGTGTGTTCATTCTGACTCCAGTGTACTAGTTTCTCTTTTTTAAGCTGCGTGCTAACTTTTTTCGGAGGCTTGTTGTCAGCAATTTATATACCATCAAGAAATGACAGCGGAAAGGACTCCATATACAAGGAATAAGATAACTAATGATAGAATACAAAGTGATAGAAAAGTAAACGAATGCATTTTATTCTTACCAATGTCTTATTCCAAACAACATCCTTATAGATCTTAGGTACACTTAGCCAGCTTATGTACCTGATAGGCACATATGTCTTCACGTATTTACCAACTTGACTCTTCAAGTAAGTTGTGTTGGGTCCAACTTCTTCTCCAAGATGATTAAATTTGATGCTCTTCTTAGATGTTGGTTTTTGGTTGACTTCCATTGACATCAGTTCTTCTCCCCGTTGGTTAGATGTGACAGCAACACTCAAAGACATCTTCCAATAAAAGAAAGTCTATTTATTCATACAAGGATAACTCCGTATAATGACTACTATCAAGCATTAAAATAATAAAAAATTCAATGTGATAATCCTAAATTATGCATATAGAACAACCAGACTATCAAAGTAATTTACATATGCATATAAAAAAAGACAACCAAGTTATATAAGTAATTTAGATATACATGCAAAAAATAAAACTATCAGGGGGTCTAAGTCTTGTAGATATGCTTCAAAAAAGACAACAAAGTTATCTCTAACAATTCCCATGAAAAAAGTTGTCCAGGTAATGGTCATACAAAATGGAGTACATTAGAACAAAAATGATTTATCAAACATCGACAACAACAAATTCCTTAAGTTTGGGTTGTCGTTCAAACAATACTGGTAGTCAGTTGGAATGCTTTTTGTAGCATCTCTATTTTGTTACGCATCTAATCAGTAAAGATGATCTATATTATGAAATCTTTCTTACTGATAGTAATTGATTAATCTAGGTAAGTCCGGTAGAATGTTTAATCTTGGCAGTGTCCATATTTCTGTAACAGTTGCAAAGCAAGCACCGAGATGGAAAAGGCAAGTGCAACATGAATGAAGGAAAAGATATCGAGTATAAGAAGTTTTATAACAGTTGCAAAGAAAGCACCATGATGGAAAAGACAAGAGCAACATGAATGGAAATTTTAGTGTTTGATGATCTAGCTAGAAATTTGTTAAAGCATGACTCTGTTACCTTAACCTATATACTATTTTAGTGTTTGATGATCTGTTACCATGTGAAAGCATGAATCTGTTAGATCATGAATCTGTTACCTCGTTAAAGCATGAATGGAAATTTTAGCGTTTGATGATATAGATTTGTAAACCTAATTTGGCCATTGCTTTTACCGGCACTTTTCAACAAAAAAATTCCCTCAACTTATTGATTTTGTTAATAACCCAAATTAAACAAGTGTCTAATTATTTATAGGCTTCAAAGATGACTCATGAGATTGTTAGCATAAAGTAGATACTAATTAACGTTGGTTACTAGGAAGGATCAAATACTGGACAACACAATATATGTTTTTGGGACCTACTAATTGGCATTAACAAAATACTTAATTAAAGTCCTAATTCTATCGATCTCTCTGGTAATTGATCCAACCAAATACCTAATAAAAACCCTAACTCTACTGATCTCCCTTGAAATTCATCTAACAAAATACCTAACTAAATCATAACCAAAAACTCATAGGGATGGAGAACAAACTGAACCAAAAAGGGGAAAGAGAAAGAACAAACAGGAAAGAGAGTCAACCTGCCTTGCAAACTCACCAGGATGTCCTACGATCCCATCGGAATGGACTGTGCTCTCGTCGGATGGCTTGTGAACTCGTCGGAATGGCTTGCGAACTCGTTAGGCAGAGGGAAATTATTTGAGGGAAATAAAGGAGGGTTTTGGAAAAAAAAAGGAAAGGAAAATTATTTGAATGAAAATAAGGAGGGTTTTGGAAAAGAGGAGGGAAATTATTTGATGGAAGAGGAAGGTTTTGGAACACTTTCCTATTCAGCAGAAGTCCATGTGTGGGCATCCTTAATTTGGAACATATTTGGAATGCTATTAAAGTGTACCTATATAATAATAAAATTTTGAAAAATCAAATAAAATGTACCAGGAACACATTTTTTATTTGGAATGCTCTTATTCCGTTGCAGCACCTAGGTACGAAAAAAAAGCGTTCCAGATTGAAATATGCCTAGTGTTCCAAAATAACCATTTTGGTGTAGTGTTTCCAGCAGAGGGGACCAGCACCCAGAGGGCACGGTCAAGTAATAGCTTTGACCGTAGAGGAGGAGTTGGCCTCAGGTGAGGTGGTGGCAGGTACCATTCTCGTCAACTCTTTTCCTGTATCAGTATTATTTGATTCAGGTGCATCGCGTTCATTTATGTCTGCACGATTCACGACACGGATAGGACTGAAGCTCGAGTCATTATCAGTAAGACTCAATATACTTACTGGTAACAGTCTTATGGGAGTAGATAGAGTGTTTTCCTCGTGTCGAATCGTAGTTAGCGGTAGAGAGTTTCCTGTTAGGTTGATAGAATTCCCGATGACCGGTTATGATGTGGTCCTAGGGATGGATTGGTTGAGAGACCAGTATGGTAGAATAGATTTCCATATTGGCAAAATTATTTTTAGTATTCCTGGTGAGCCAGAGTTTTTATTTCTCCGAGGCGGAGTAGAGCCCTCTTCCCCAGCATTGTGGATGGCAGCAGCAGCAGTTCAGTTTCCCAGAGTTGTAGAAGAGTTTCCTGACGTATTTCCCGAAGAACTTCCAGGCATGCCCCCAGAGAGAGAGATCGAGTTCACCATTGATTTGATTCCCGGATCAGCACCAGTATCAGAGAGGGTCTACAGGATGGCGCCTTCAGAGTTGGAGATCTTGTACAAGATGATTGAAGAACTTAGAACCAAGGGATTCATTCGTGATAGCGGATCACCTTGGGGAGCCCCGATGCTTCTTGTGAAAAAGAAGGATGGTACGTCAAGATTATGTGTTGATTATTGTACCTTGAACTCAGTGACAATCAAGAACAGATATCCTCTTCCGAGGATAGATGACTTATTTGATCAGCTCAAAGGAGCGGCAGTATTCTCGAAGATTGATTTGCGGTCAGGGTACCATCAGATCAGAGTCAGAGAGCAAGACATCCCGAAGACAGCATTCAGGTCGAGGTATGGACATTGGGAGTTCCTTGTTATGCCATTTGGAGCAACCAATACGCCAGCCGTATTCATGGACCTCATGAATCGTATCTTCATGCCCTACTTAGACCAGTTCGTAATAGTATTTATAGACGATATCCTGGTCTATAGCAAGACTGAAGCAGAGCATGAGCAGCATCTCCGTATAGTTCTTCAGATTTTCAGAGAGCACCAGTTGTATACGAAGTTCAGTAAGTACGAGTTTTGGTTGGATCGTATCTCGTACTTGGGTCACATCATCACCCGAGGTGGAGTAGAAGTGGATCCCCAGAAGATTGTAGCCATAGAGACATAGCCAGTTCCCAGTACCGTCGCGGAAGTTCAAAGTTTCCTTGGATTGGCCGGCTATTACCGGCGGTTTGTGTCAGACTTTGCTCGGATTCCAGCGCCATTGACGCAGTTGACCCGCAAGGATGTGCAGTTTGCTTGGTCAGCAGAGTGCCAGAGATCATTCAAAAGGTTGAAGCAAAGATTGATGACGGCCCCCATTCTCACTCTTTCCGACAGGACGGAAGGATTTTCAGTTTATTGTGATGCATCCGGCAAGGGATTAGGACGTGTCTTGATGCAGCATGGTAAGGTAGTCGCTTATGCGTCACGTCAGCTTCGTGATCATGAGAGGAATTACCCAACCCATGACCTGGAGTTAGCAGCCGTAGTTTTTGCATTGAAGCTTTGGAGGCATTATTTGTATGAAGATCTGGTGGAGATGTTCACCGACCACAAGAGCCTGAAGTATGTGTTTACCCATAAGGACCTTAATATGCGTCAGAGGCGATGGCTAGAGCTACTTGTGGATTATGACATCAACTTGCAGTATCATCCTGGAAAGGCCAACGTGGTAGCAGATGCATTAAGTAGGAGAGCCGGAGTTTATTTTCTAACAGCACAGCCAGAGTAGTTAGCAGATCTTCAGAAGATGGATATTAAAGTTGTTCTTCCTTCCAATGTGGCATTGATGGCCAGTATGCAAGTTCAGTCCAGTGTAGTTGAGAGGATCAAGTTAGCTCAGTCAGCGGACTCTAAGCTTCAGCGGCTTAGGGCGGAATGTGTAGCAAGACAGAGACCAGAGTTATGTATTCATGAAGATGGTACATTTCGACATGGGAGGCATCCTTGTATACCCAGTGGAGATATCAGACAGAAGATCATGGCAGAAGCCTACAGTTCTCAGTATTCCATTCACCCCGGCGGTACGAAGATGTATCATGATATTCGACAGCATTTTTGGTGGAATGGCATGAAGAGGGAGATACCCGGTTTGTCTTTCGTTGTTTAGTTTGTCAGCAAGTTAAGGCTGAACATCAGAGACCAGCTAGACTTCTTCAACCTCTACCGATCCCAGAATGAAAATGGGAGCACATTACCATGGATTTTGTAACTGGATTACCTAAATCCTCAGCAGGGAGAGATGTTATCTCGATTATAGTTGACCGACTCACCAAGGTGGCTCATTTTCTTCCTTTCAGAATCGGCCAGTCGACGGATCAGCTTGCAGAGATGTACCTCAGGCAGATGGTCAGATTGCATGGAGTACCAGTCAGTATTGTGTCCGACAGAGATTTGAGATTCACATCTCACTTTTGGCGAAGTCTCCAGAAAAGTTTGGAGACTCATCTCAAGTTCAGTTCAGCCTACCATCCGCAGACAGATGGTCAGTCAGAACGCATGATCCAGACTCTTGAAGATATGCTGCGGTCATATGTACTTGACTTCGGTGGTTCATGGAAAGATCACTTGCACCTAGTGGAGTTCTCGTACTACAACAGTTTCAAGGCTAGTATCCAGATGGCACCTTTCGAGGCCTTGTACGGCAGGAAGTGCAGAACTCCTTTAGCTTGGGATGATATCGGTGAGAGGCAAATGCTTGGACCAGAAATGGTAATACGAACTATTGAGGTGGTCAGACAAGTTAGAGATCATCTTCGAGTTGTACAAGATCGTCAGCGCCATTGGGCCGATTTCTATCGGCTCTCCCTTGAATTTTCTGTCGGCGACCATGTATTCCTTAGGATCTTGCCTACCCGTGGCGTCATCCGATTCGGCGTGCGGGGAAAGCTCAGTCCTAGGTATATAGGGCCGTTTGATATTCTAGAGCGCGTAGGTGATATATCCTATCATCTCGCTCTTCCGTCGTCATTACGTGAGGTACATGATGCCTTCCATCTATCCCAATTGCGACGATATATCCCGGATCCGAGTCATGTCCTTGATCATTCAGAATTGGTTGTTGGTACCAACCTTTCGTATGAGGAGAGACCTGTATCCATATTGGACCAGAGAGAGAAGATACTCAAGAACAAGACTATCAAGTTAGTCCGTGTTGCTTGGGGTCATCACTATTTAGGTGAGTCAACATGGGAGCATGAGGATGATATTCGATAGCGATAACCTGACCTGTTTGACTCATAAGGTATAATGTCTTTCTTATGCCTTATGCTTAAATTCCTTGCTTGCATGAATGATTGACTGCTAGTCGTGGTTGCGTATGATTAATATAGCTTGCTTGACATCTCTAGCCTCTTGATTAAATTTTGAGGACAAAATTCTTTTAAGGTGGGTAGAGTTGTCACCCCCGTTTTTCGTTCTACGTATTTTCAGTATGCGTATACGGAATCCTGACATGTATTTTTATTTTTCTGCCTGGCTAGCTAATTTTGGTTTAATCTTGTTTAGGTTCATCGTAGCATGTAATGGTTTAACTTGGTTCATTTTGGAGTAGGCTTAGTTTATTTTGGTTTGTTCATCATGGAGAAACCACCCTACCTACCACCATCCCCCTTTATAAACCTACCCACTTTTTCTCTCACCTCATTATTCTCCATAACTCCTCTTCCTTCTCCATTAAAACCTCTCCCCCTCCATAGGCAAGTGCAACTTTCTTCCACAAGAGAACCCATTTTTATTGTTTTATTAGCTTCTTCTCATGTTTCTAAGACACATTAGAACTTGTCATTTTTTATTTTAAAGCTTTGATTTTTGTAGATCTAGAAATTAGTCATTTTTGGATTTTTGGTGGTTTTGATCTATCAAACTTCTATATTTTCAAGTTTTGATGGTTCCATGTTATAGAGAATTTCGTTCTACCCCACTTTGACCTATGGAAGTCCAATTTTGGCTTAGAAATGAGAGTTTTATGGACTTTGAAAGTTCTTGGGTTCTTCTTGGCCATGGCTCTTAGCCTTGGTGGAGAAGAATATAGGAACCCTAGAGGGGGGTGAATAGGGTCACGCTAACTAATCAAGCACTTAGCATAAGTTAATGGGCATTTAAAAATATAAGTGCAAGAGAAGAAGCAATAACAATACCGACACACGACATATCCTGGTATCCTCCCAAGAGGCACTCCAGTCCCGGAACTCTCTCCAGCTTTAATCCACTATTTGAGCAAATAGTTACACACGAGTTTGGATCCGAAGAACTCGCCAACTTCTTACACGAGAGTTTGGATACGAAGACTCCCCAACTTCAACCGAGAGTTTGGATACGAAGACTCCCCAACTTCAACCGAGAGTTTGGATACGAAGACTCCCCAACTTCAACCTTTCACAATAGGTTTTGATCTCCTTATACAATAAGATGAAGATCTCACTTTTCAACTCAATAACTCTAACACAATTTGTGGATGGCAAATGAAAGCTTTGTAGAGTTGTTTGTGGATAGGCTTTGGTGGTTTAGAAATTTTTAGGCTCAAAGCATCAACCTTGAATGAAGGGGTTCAAGGCTATTTATAACCAAAGCATTGAAAAGAGCCAAAGGCAACTTTTCAGTCACGAACCGGCACACCGTCGGTATGATCCGGCATACCGGCGGTATACCGGTCTGGGATTGCAACGGCTAGAAATATAGCCGTTAGGATCATTAATGGCTGGAAATCCGACCGTTGGAATTTCAACGTTTTGGAAGCGGTATACCGTCAGTATGATCCGGTATACCGTCGGTATGCCGGTTTTGTAAACAGAAACTTTCTGTGAACAAAAACCGGTATACGTCGGTATACACCGGTATACCGTCGGTATGCCGTTTTCCACCAAAAATGATCCTGGGCTTATTTCTGCCCTAGCTTTCAATTTTGCCATCCATTTTTTTGTGTTTACAATAATTCCTAAGACTCATTACAGACTCCAGATAAACATAGGCAGGTGCAGGCTTCTTCAGAGTCTTGAAATGATGATGGCATGGCTTGGCTTCTTCCTTTGATATGTGCTGGCTTTTTCCCTTAGCGGCAGCTGTCCAAAGATATCCAGTTTGTGAAAACTGAATACCTTTTGGGGGCTTCGCCCCCGAACCCCCGACGAGGGGCGCTGCCCCCTCGACCCCCGTCCGCTGACCGGGCAGCGGAACCCCCGGTGCGTGGCTCCAGAGATGTCGTCGGGTGGTTCAGAAAAATCTTGTGGGATCCGTCGTCTTTGGCCCACCATGATTTTTTTATTGCATACGTCCACATTGATCTTGCTTATTACTTTTCTGCATGTACATGTTAGACAAACAAAGCAATATACATGTAGCAAGAATGATAAGATAAAAGCACATTAGAACTATGCGAAGTTTAAGTATCAATGCTATAGTGATAGCATAAATATTAGTGATATCATAATGTTAAACTTAATTGAATAACCAAAATCAAAACATAGTTCTGATTTTGGCAACCCGATTAAATTTAAGATAGATAAGCTCATATCACTAATATGTAAACCAATAGGCACATATCACCAAAGATATAAGTATAAGTAGAAATGCTATTACGATAGTATGAAGATTAGTGATAATAAAATGCTAAACTTAACATATTAACCATATTCAAAAACATGATACAATCATTGGGGTAACAAAGAAGGCCCTGTAGCAGTCGGCACACCTTGTAGTTCGGCGCACTGTTTAGTGCCCGGCGCATCTCGTCGTCCTGCGCACTTTATAGTGCCCGGCGCAACTGGCCAACCTGCGCGCTTCTTAGTGCCAGAACCAATTAGGCTCATCTTGCCCTGGCACATCTTGCCCTGGCGTATCTTGCCTTGGCGCATCTTGCCCTAGCGCATCTTGCCCCCGGCGCATCTTGCCTCGGCGCATCTTGTCCTGGTCCATCTTGCCCCGACGCAAACCCTAGCCCAGCGCAACTGGCCAACCTGCGCGCTTCTTAGCGCCAGACCCAGTGGGCGCAACCTGGCCTGTACCCTGGCCCAGTCTGGCCAGTGGCCTGGCACATTTTGCCTGGCGCAACCTAGCCATGGCACCCTATTTGCCCTATTTTAATCCCCCCTCATTAGGCGCATGGCATCCCCAGTTTATATCCTTACGCCTTTTTGACACGAATTCGACAGGCATGACTCGTGCCAGCCTTGGCACGATTTGGCATGTATGTCGCCTTCATGCAGGCGTACAGAACCCCTGGGCGCATAGCCTTGGGGCACACAATAATTTAGCATTTTTACATCGGTGGCCCGTTAGGGTGCACTCAGGATATGTCTTTCTGCTTACATGATGATATGATCATAACCATGATATGTGAATATGAAATGATGATTGATATGTAATGAACCATGATGGCGGCCCGTCGTGGCGCACTTCTAACAAGTAACAAGTACAAGTAACGCAAGATGGCAGTGGCCCGTCGTGGCGCACTCCAGACAAGAACATGACATGTAAAGTAACTTGATGGTGACCCGTTGTGGTGTATCCCTGACAAGTAATCTTGACAGATAACTCATGAACAATGTTGCGACAGCTAACTGGACATGACACTGTGGGTGATTGTATTGAATGTGCTTGTATAAGCTACCAGTCGAGTTTCGCATTATGTCTAGGACATGTGTCCCTGGTTACCACGGTCAGGGATCCATACTGAATCTGACTAGGTTAATGACTAGATTGATCAAGTAGTTCATATAGAGAGGTATTTCGGCTACAAGCAATCCCGTTATCTGGGCGTCTTACTGATGGACTTGTAGCCTGCCGACGAGTAGGGCACATTTCCAGCTCTCTGTTATGTGGGGCACTTCAACGATTACTAAGCACACTGTCATGTGTTGCACTCAAGTCACCTAACAAGTATTGATAATTCTTAACATGAACCTTGCGCCTGGATAACCTGGATAGTCTGCAGGACTTGTGGCCGTAGGAATCCTCATTGCATCTTGCTAGTAACTAGGCTTGTGATAACCCTAGTTAGTTAAAGTATCAAGCCGTACTCATTGATTGACCGTGAATGATTGGATGAAGTCCCATTTGTCTAGTTTTGTCTAGACCCAGTGCATGGCTATCTCAGGACATGATTGTGAATGATTACTTTACCGATAATTGGTTAGAGACTAAGTTTCGTTCAGGTGAAAGGTTACAACTCCGGTCCTTGTTTGGTTTACGGGTTGTAACTTGGTTACCGAAATAGTCCTTTAGGTCTCTTAATCGTTTATCATCCCGTTTTATTCAACTGATGTCTATTGTTATTTCATCTATAACTTATGTACTAATGTGCTGGTTTTAGTTCTTAAGTGAAGCCTCCTTTGTGGCACTTGCTCTTCCTCGGGTGTGACCCAGCTGGTTTTGTATGGCCAGATTTTGGAGCAGCTACCGAGGATCTCCCAGCCTTCCTGCCAGATGGTGACCACTAGAAGGAATCATGGCAACGAGTGGGTTTTATTTTGCTCTCCTACTCTATTGTAAAAATATTCTTTTGAGGCGTTTAGCCGCCGAGCAAGTGTTAGCTCGTTTGCAACTTTACTTGCTGTCTGCCTACGGGCTGTAACATGATTGACAAATCCTAGGGTTGATCATGTATGACTAAAACTCTTGCTAGTCCTCACATTTTGTATGACTAGCTTCATGATCATCTGAATATGTAATGTATGGGACGTCTTACTTTGTATGTCTGATGATCTACCATCTTGTTATATTTAATTGCTTGCTTGAGATTGAGACACTAGGCTTGATGTTGACCATAAGAGACTGATGGCTTGTAGTAAACCCTCATGCATCTAGACAGCCGTGACCAAATTGCGAGGTGGAGTTTACTTTAATGTACGTAGCTGGCCGTGTCTGTCCCCCGCTCTCCAGTATTCTGGTTCTGGGGCGTGACAAGATATCTAGGGTGTATGGCATCTATAATCCCTCATATCTATAAACAACCAAATATTTAATAGTCAAGCAATATTATACAATAACTTAGGAATCTCTGATGAATTATAGACAGCACGATCATTCGTCACCCCGAAATAGGAAGGGACGAGAATCAATGGTACGGGAGGGCAAGGGAGAATAATCGAGAACGAATACGAGGTTTCAAAGGCGGTTGAGAAATTTCTAAGAGAATTTTTAAGGCAGAGTGGATTGAGATTTCTAAGGTTTAGTCATATTCGCAGGCTCATATCAGTACAGTAACGTAACCGATACGATATGCTCTGACCTGCATGGGCCACCAAAAAAACTTATCACGACCCGCACCCGCTTTTCGGATGCAAGTACGTGAGCAAGCCAGCTACACATCAAGCGGACTCCAGCTTGACTTGAATACGTAAACGCTATCAAGGCTAGGGTATACTGCCAAATCATGACAATTTAATCAATATCTCAAATCCACAATAAGTATGTGAAACATGAATGACACTATGGGTCGTGGTCTGCAGCCCACTAGCATATATATCCGATAAGACTCCAAAGAATATAACAAGTGTCTCTAAACTGAATCAATAAGCAGAATATCTCATGATAAGGAACTAAAAGCACGAAAGGATAACAATGTAATATCACTAAAAAATACCTGAGACATGTATCACAATCATATACCATTCGGCTCTGCCACTAACTCCATGCAATCGCTAAACCTGAAGAGATCATCAGGTCCTCAGAGGACATAGCAAGATACATATAAACATGCCTATCTAGCAGTTTAATCATGCATGATAATATATAAACAGGATATAACAAGGAATGACACATAACATGGCAAGAGACTACGACCAAACTGCTAACAAGTGACTAACGACAAGTGGCTACTGACTAGTGACTATAAACTGGAAAACAAGAACTACTATACGTAACTGAACTGCTAAATGAACAAGCGAACATGAGATCAATGGAATACCAAACCCTCGCCCCGAGTGGACTCGCAGGTTTAAACTAATCACTGACCCTCGTCCCGAGTGTGGACTCTCTGCTTAGTTCACGGCAAGGCACCCTCGTCCCGAGTGTGGACTCTCTGGTACAAGTATAACATCCTCGTCCCGAGTGTGGACTCTCTGATGTAAACACCATCGTCCGGAGTGGACTCTCTGGTGTAAGTCAAGTCAACACCCTCGCCCCGAGTGTGGACTCTCTGGTGCAAATAATCGACATCCTCGTCCCGAGTGTGGACTCACGGATGTAAACAGATCAAGGCAAACACCCTCGTCCCGAGTGGACTCTCTGATGCCAAGGAAACAATAACAAGGATTTAGCAGTTTAATTACATGTACTCGTTCTATGACACGACTCAAGCAAGGTACTGGTGAGACAAGGTACGACTCAGTCAAGACACAGTCAAGTCCAGTATAACTATACTGTCAAGTCAAGAAAGACTATAAACTGGTGAACACGGTATGTAGAAACCAGATAAATCAAGTCAACTAGAGAGCTAATAAATCATATAAAATCTATAACAAATAGAGTATCTAATGATAATACAATAATAACATGAAAACTATAAACATGGAATTAAACTATAGAGGGAGGCAAGGTATCTTGCCTGTGGTCCTTGCACAAACTGTAGTCACAAGTCGAGGATGAGAGGATGCCGATCTAGAAGTTGTCAACCTATAACACATATCGCACCATGAACCGTGTACGAAAACTATAAATCAATTCTAATGTTCTAGTTCTAAATTTATAGAATAGTGGCTAGTTGGGTTACTAATCTAATAATAATTAATTCTGGAATAATTCACTTAAAAACCTAATTTAACCTAATAATAATCTGAATATAATCTAAACATGCAAGTTTGGCCATCAAAGTCGTATTTTCTAATTTTGGAAACCATGGCACGCAAATCGAGACGTGTCGTTGCCTATCTAGTCAAATGCTGTAAACTCTAGATTTTGAAAATCTTGGTAGATTTTAGCGCCACGAGTGCGTTGAAATCAACAGTGCCGTAAAATCATGCTTTGGTCAAAAGATATCGCCATTATGGCTAATCGTGACCAAAACAGTGATCAACCGATCAATTCTGAGTTCAACAGAATAACTAAAATACTAGATGAACGAATTAAATTCTGGAAAAACTATATGTCGTAGAGCTCTGTGTTAGCTTTCCGAAACTTCAAACGGTTCATGATTTCAATTTCTGATTCTCCCGGAATCTTGAAAATACCGAAACGTGTCAAGTTTCGGACAACCGACACTCTACGAATTTTCCAGAAATTTAGGAATAATATATACGAAAATAAATTATATATTCAGAAAGTTTACCTCGAGACAAATCCAATAAAAAAAACGGCACGCTAAAATCACGTTGGAGTTGATGGCAATCGTCTCGGGAAGTCGAGATCTCTACTAGAACTCTCTCAAAAAGGCGGCTAAAATTTAATTAGGGTTTCGAATATAATAATATATATATAGGAGAGTGTCACGACCCGCACCCTAGAGTAAGGGCACGAGACGTGGGTACGTCCAGCCTACGCCGCAGAATCGACGGTAGAACGCTGTATATAGGATCTGTAAATACTACGACTAAAACAGATAAATGTACCTGTACAGTATATACACTCCGAATGGAGGTGACATAGCAATACAGTCTCAATCACATAAACAAAACTAAGGTAAATAGCATGGAAGGAACATAGGGTAGATAAAAGCAGGAAATAAGTTTGAATCCACACAAGTCAAATGCTAAACACAAAGTCACAGAGTAAAGAATATAATATAGTGCTACAATCTGAAAAGTACTAGCTGGCTCGCAGGCCAGGCAAACCTAACTAAACTATGCTACTCAGGGTGAGCAAAGTCTAGTGGCTCGACTATCAAGCCATGGTCCAAGTCTAGTCCATCTAACCCGTCCCCATAGTAGGTCGGGCAATCAGCCTCTGAATCATCTGTAAAATTGTCAACGGTATCCTGTCAGGAAAATGAGCAAGTACAAACACTAACAGCAGTTCCTAAATGCTATAAGAGAGTATAATAAAATACAAGACAAAGATATAGACGACTTGGGAACCATTCGAAAGCCGAGTTACAACACTTAAACCAAACAAGGACTGAGGTTGTAACCCTTCTTCCGAACAGAACTTAGTCTCAAATCATGGTACAGTATAAAGGCAGGTAGAGCATGTGAGTAAATATAATCATAGCATGGTGAGAAGTACAGAAAGTAAAGCTGAACTGGATATAAGATACGACAATAAATGTAAAATGTGTTTTGAACTATTAGAGCGATATGTGATCGGCTTTTAGGTAAGTGACAAGACAAGTTATCCACTTGGCCCGACAATCCACGGTGATCTCACGAAAAGTCATGTCGGCCAACCTGGATAACAGGCACAAGGAGGTATCTGCTACACCCTACGTGAGGTGAGAGTGGCGCTAGCAAAATAGTGACAGGAGGCTTTGATCACATAACCCCTAATAATTCCTCCATCCCCGAATAGTATCACGGATCCGGACATGGCACATCATGGCATGGGATTCCATAAGAGGGTAATAAGTTCTCTTAGAAATCGGTGTCTATATAAGTACACGAAACACGAAATATCACATACCAATATACCAAGAAAATCCAGGAATAACATCTCATGACAGGATCCGACGTATACTAGTCCGTGAACCATCGTGTCAAGAATCAAGTAAGACACTACAACTGAATCGGATATAGTAGATATCAAGATAATGAAAACTATCAGTGAATGTACTCGCCTGTGGTCCTGAGCTGATATATGAACAGACGCTCAGAGTAAATCACAGACCTAAAATGAGATACTATAAGTTAAACAGGGTTTCATAATGAAAAGGAAACTAATTTAAGTCATGATATGCAAGTCTAAGTCAAACTAGGTCAATCTAGGTCAAACCGGGTCAAAATGGGTCATACTAGGTCATACTAGGTCACTGGGAGTCAATCCAAGTCAAACTAGGTCAAACGGGGTCAAAGGTTGACTTACAGTTGACTTTTGGTCAAAAAGTCAACCCTGGTCAACTCTGGTCAACTCTAGGTCAACCCTAGGTCAAACTAGCCTAATGTTGACCAACTGTTGACTTTCAGTCAACTGGTCAACTCTGGTTTGGTTTCGGTCAAATCTAGTCACTTATAGGCTAAGTTTAACTCTCGGTTGACTTTTGTTGACTTTTGGTCAAAATGGTCAACCGGAGTCAAAACTAGTCTAGGAGCACTATATTTGATCATTACCAACCAAGGAAACGAAGTTCTAACCCTATCTTAGACTCCAAACTCAAATACCATAGTCCTAGGTATCTAGCCTATGTTAGAATACATGTTGGTTTACCATACCCCTTTACCCATACCATATCTCATTCTCACATCACTCTAGCACTCACATATATCACATTCACTCACACACAAACTCATGATACCACACTCATATAGGCTTTCCTATAGGTTTAGACATAGGCTAATACCTATAGGCTACTAGCTACACATAGGCTCACACACTAACTCTCACACACACAAACACATAGGCATAAATAGGATACATGCATATAGGTTCAAGGGACTGAATATGAAAAGATGGGGATTGATCAACAAAACTGGACAGGGCTAAGTGAGACACTCATCCTCAACTGATACCACAAGGACTGAAATTTGGATGGTGTTAAGGGACAAAATCTGGACAGCCATGGGCTATACATGGACAGCCAATAGGTGGGTTTGGGGACTGAAATTTGGGTGTATTGAGATGCAATGACAGCCATATGGATGGGGTTGAAGGGGCTGCCATGGGGCATGTTAGGACAGGAATGTGGGGGGTTATCAAAGGCTGTTAGAGGGTGATGATGGACTGATATGGACAGCCACAAGTGGGCTTGTTTAGGACTGTTTTAGGACAGAAATATGGACTGGTTTGTGACAGCATCATGCTGATTTGTAGGGACTGGATTATGGTGGTTTAGGGACAGCCATCAAGTGGTTTCATGGACTGTTAAGTGGCAAATGGGGACAGCCAACTATGGTTTAAGGGGACTGTTGTGTTGGGGTAAATTGACAGCCAAAGGGGTGGGTATTGGGACAGGTATTTGGCAGCAAGGTGCTGCTGTTATGGGACTGTTTTAGGACAGCAGTAGCTGGGTTCCCCCCCCCCCCCCATCCCTTTCTAGCACACTCACCACTCTCCATATCTCAATCCCTCATTCAAACTAGCTAACACAACCACTCATAAACCTCTCTACACCATTCACTCAAACACCTCACCTACACACACTCTCTACTAACACAAACACACACACACTCCAATACTTGGCCGACCACTCCATACCCCATTCAAACACAAAAATATACACATTCCCACCATAATATATATCCACATATATATAACCCATAATATATATATACATATATATATATATATATATATATATAGAGAGAGAGAGAGAGAGTAATATATATATACCACCATATATACATATATAGATTTAGATAATATGCTACAGTATGATACATAGGAAACACATTCCTAAACACATAAAATCTGGAATTAAATGTTAGAACAACAATAAATCAATACACAAATAATTCCACATGTGTCCAAATAGGGTTTTTCCCATTAGGACACGATCCTACACATAGGACACCTTTACAAGTGTCCAAATGGACACGAAATGGACACAAATGGACACTCAACCATGGGGGTTATTCCTATGGGTCAAAACTATCCTAAGGCATGAGAGAAATGAGAAAGAGAAAGGGATTTATACCTCCCGGTGATTCGGATCGAAGAAAAAGCTCCCCGATGTGCCACCGACACATAGGAACCCCGAATGGACACGAACGAGCTCCGACTCCTCCCAGACTTGGGTAGCTCCCTCCTTGGCTTGAATGGAGAAGATAGGAAGAAGGTTGGGTGGAGAAATGGAAGGATTTGTTGGAGGAATGATTAGGGATTGCTCTCAAATCAATTTGGGGAAGAACAAGAGAGAGGAAAATGAAGTGGAAAGAAATGACATGAGTCCCTCTCCAACCTAACTAGGGCCGGCCATAGAGGGGTTGATTTGTCCTATTAGGGAATGCCCAAAAAGCCCCCTCTCTAATATATTAGCTAATACATGGAAAAAGGGTTTAAGTCGGGGGCTAGTTTAGTCATTCCAACACACTAATCTAATTAATCCTAACCAAAATAAATTAGCCTAGTCACTAACTAAAATATTTAACATATGGGCCATGGCTAACTAGTGTGTGGGTTCTGCTAGAGTGAAAACTACCCCGGGTCCCCGATACAAGTCGGATTGAGTTGAAATTCGAACCCGACTCAAATAACCCCAAAATAATATTATAAATAAATAAATAATTCCAAAATAATTCTAAGGTGGTAAAATGACCAAAATACCCCTGTTCATGAAAACTGAGGGTGACAGAGAGAGAGAGGCGATTCAGCCTGGGCGCCGACAGGTGGGCCCCCCCGGGTGAATTTCTGGGTAATTAATTATTTTAATTCAGAAAATCATTTAAAAATCATTTTAAGTCCAAATAAATAAAAATAAATTGCAGAAAAATCCAGAAAAATTCTAGAAAATTTTAGAAAATATTTCTAAGTGTCTAGAATCTAAATAAAATATTTTAACACAAAATATCATCATGTGACCTCACAGTAAATTTCTAAAGCCTATAAAATATAATTTCTATAGGTTTTAATTATATAAAAAAATCCAAAAATTCTAAAAAAATTCAGAAAAATTCTAGAAAATTCTAGAAAATATTTCCTAGAACCTAAATAAAAATAACTTGTCTCAAAATAGTCACAAATGACCTTATAGTAATTCATGAAAGTCAATAAAATAAATATATCTTTAATAAATAAATATCTAAAAAAAGTCTAAAAATCATATGAAAATATAATATAGCTATAACATGCTTATAAACCCTATCTAGAGATCATGTGACCACCAGATGGTCATAAATCACCTGTGGGCTTAGTCACAACTCCTATGATCATAGAAAAATTAAATGTAAACTAATCAAATAAAAAATAAAAAAATATATCACAAAATTTTGGGAAGAAGAGTTACACATAATATTGAACTTGCCTGCAACTTCCAACTATGAGTACGATGGCCCGGCTCCAAGATCCTCGCTACCTCCATCTTGTACGCCTATAATAAATATTCTACTATTAGTAATACACTAATAACTTACTATATATGAACTTACCATATATAGACCTTAATAATATATTTATATCAAAACTATTCATATTGACTACTCTACTTAATATAATATATATGGTATTAAGCCTACTTAGAAAAGTAATATATTATTAACATAAAAATATCACTTTTAATTCTAAAAAATAATTATAAATATTCTATAATAATTAATATATTTTATTCGTAGAGAAATATGTATACAAGTCTTGTATTGAGTCTACATTAATATACTTAGACTTATTTCTAAGTTTGGCTCCCAAAACGATAAATTTTCTACAAATAAAATTCTAAAAAATAATATAAAATATTTAAAAATATGTTTTTTGTAAACATGCACAACAATTATTTTGGACAAATCCCATGAATTTATGAAGCATATGGACACATAGAATCTGTGAATTTTGGTATTTCGATATTACGGTGAAATGTTCAAATTTTTAATAAATAGCAAACGAAACGAAAATGCTGAAAAAGTATATGCATTGGAAAGCTTAGGAGTCTGGTTTCTTACAAAAAATATAGGAAGGGTCGAATTTGTCCAAAAGTCGCCAAAAACTTGCAGACAACAGAACTGGTCAGTTCTGGATACCTTTTCGTAGAACGGACGCTCCGACCAAACCATTTGGAACTGTGTAGGTGTCCAATTGAAAATGAAAACAAATACATATATATTTCTATTAGTTTTGGTTTCATGAAAACATAAGGTCAAAAAGTACACGAAGCCCTAAATGCAAAACAGTATACCTGCTAAAACGAATTCAGACTTTGATCCCGAACTTCGGTTGACTTGTAGGGCTATTTGTAAACCCCCTAAATTTCAACTATGATTTTTTTAATATTTTTGTATTTATTTTGTACTTCGTATATGCACATCGTATACGAGTTCGCATTGTCGTATTTGCGTAGCGTGCGAGAATTGTGTTTCTTATTTGCTCGACGAGTGCGAATATGTATCGAGGTACATATTTAGAAAAATACTTTTATTATAAATTTTATTTTATATGGGAAAGTACATGTTCAAATAAATGTGATAAATATTTTTATTTTTAAAAGAATTATTTTGTTCGTCGTTTAAAAATAAGTAGTGATTTGGAAAATTGTGGTTTATATGAAATATATTCCAAATATTTTACGAAATTAGAAATTTGTTTATTAATATATTTTTTTTATTTATAATAGCTATTTTATGAAGTTAATATTTAATTAATTATCTTGATTTTCGAAATTAATTAATTATTAATAGTTAAATTTTATGGAAATATTTTTTTATGAATCTATAGTGATTTAAATTGAATTTTTGATTTTATTTGGATAGATTAAATAGTTTTGTTTTAAGCTATTATCTAGTTTTGATTTGAAAATTTTTATCAAAAATGGTTTTATTTTGTCTTAAATTTAATAATAGTATATCTAATGGGGATTTAAACCTCCCTGATCCTTATCCAACTGGGAATTTCTACCTCATATATAAGGAGAGGTACTCATCCATAAATTATTCCACAAATTCTCTGCAAACACAAAGTGCATCATGTCTGTGTTCCCTGTTCATCCACTATATATATTCGTTACATATACAGAAAGTTCTCCGTCTCGTGCCCAACAAATCTGGACAATCCTTCCCGTCGTGTCGGACACAACCCGACACGATGGAAACCAAACCCGTCGATCACCTCCATAATAGCACCATCGAAGCCCAAATCCAGCCACCACCCGCTGGGGCAACACCACCATGTCTCCACCTTCAACCCGATCACTATCAACAACTCCTCCTCAACCGTGCGTCCGCCCCCGTCACCCGACTCCGTCCAAATAGACCGGCGGCCAATACCGCAAACACCACCCGTAACATCGTCATCACCACAGCTGCCGTCATAGCCACCATATCCCGGCCACTAGTGGACAACACCACCACCACCGCCCCGACTAACCCAGCCACCAAAAACACCACCACCACCACCAAAAAAATAGAAAGAAGAAGGGAACCCTAACCCTAAACTCACCTCGTTGAGCCACCGTGACGACCACCGGAGCCGCCCCGCCTCCTTCTACTTGGCCATCCACACGAACCATCCATCCCGTGTCCTTTTTCGGCGTGCGCCTCGAGCCTCCGCGGGCGCTCCGGAGCTCAACGACCGTCGAACTAGCTCAGGCGAGCATCCCCGTCGCACAATGAGCCGCAGCACCGGTGCGGATCCTCGTCGCTCCGTTCCTGTCGTCCGCCCCAACAGGACGGCAACCCCGCGCACCCCTATTTCTTCAGATCCGATCGACGCCCTCTGGTGTCCGCCGCCTCGCCGAACAGTTTGCGATCGGAGCCGCCGCCGTGCACTCCTCTGCACCGCCATGCCCAGGGCGGAGCACCCATGTAATCCCACTCCCCGCTCTTCCCCTCTTCCTCTCTCGGCTACTCTCTCTCTCTCTCCACCCCTTTCTTACTTTACTTTCTAACAAAAAAAGGAGAACAATACATATGCTGTTAATTATTTATTATTATTATTATTATTATTATTATTATTATTATTATTATTATTATCATTTTAATAGTATTATTATTATTATTATTAAAAGGGTTGGCTGTATAGCTTTTAAAGGATTTTATTATTATTATTATTATTATTATTATTATTATTATTATTATTATTATTATTATTTCTATTGCAATTGCTATTTATTTCTTTCGATTATTCTATTTTATTATCATTATTATTAATAATGATACTAGCATTTTAAAAATGATTAACAATGCTAATATTATCAGTATTTTCTTTTCTTAGATGATATAGTTGTACTTTTATCAGAAGGTACATATATAAATATATATAAGTTATACTAGTAGTATTTTGAGATTTATATTTTTGCTATCAAAATAAGACACTGGGGATTGACCCTATATATAATTTCAAAGCATAATTATATTTCTATTTTTGATCTAAAATAGTATCGTAGTACTTTTACTCGATTCAAATGATTTTAAAGTATTATCTGTAAATGCTTTGATTTATAAAAAAATGTAGTTTCAAAAATTGTGATATATATAAATAATAATTACTAAAATTATTTTGAATGATAAAAATATATTTTCAAGTAGTATGAATATTTTCTAAGATAGTATAAATACCTTTCTCCGCAAATTCTCACTATCTATCAACCTTACTCGTGACTAATTCCATAATCCTATCTTCCCGCGACTTCAGGCTTCTACATATCGAACATGGATATTGAACAAAACATGACTTGTCGGATAATCGCACCACAGCAGGCAACACACCAGGAAAGATACCATGCCATTATACTATTTATATTCAGTTTGCATTTTATTACATATCACTGTTCATTTATTTTTAGTTCTTATAGTTCTTGATTTACTGTTTGCTCAGCGATATTAGATGTACTTTGTTATTATCCTTTGATTGCATATGAACTTAGAGTTAAGAGACTACCGTTTGTAGTGTATTGTATATACCTTGACACAGTTGTACCACGAGGATGTGTGAGATGAGTAGCATGTAGAGGTTCTTGCGTGTGGGCTGATCCCCCATGAGCATGCGTTAGGGCTAACTGCTAATAGAGGCATGTTAGGAGACTTAGCAGTTAGTAGAGGTATATGGTCATGGATGCGACTTAAATAAAAGCATCGGGTGGGGAGAACAATACCTGACGTATGGACTTCTTTGCACTTTCCTGCTTACCTGTACGCTCCTCCGGAGATGCAGACTCCAGGTGCCCTCTGACGTTTCCCACAGCATTATGGACGTACCCCCTTGCACATGATGCCCTCTGACGATCTTCGGACATTACGGACGTGGGCCCCTGGTGCCCTATATGGGGACTATGCCGATCCTATTTACAGTCAGGGCTCATACGTCGAAGGATTGTTTCTCAACTGCATGATCACTCTAGTATGGTTAGATTACCTTATTATTGTCTTGTCACTTACTTTTGTTTGTGGCATATTTTATATTCAGTATTTATATGGCATGTTTATTGTATCTTGTTACGTTCCTCTGAGGACCTGGTTATCTCGTCAGGTGTGTGCTCTTGTCTTTCACAGGTGTTCTAGTCGTGGCCATGATCGTCACTATTTCTTCGAGGATGATTGCACTTTGATCGTCTTCGCTTCGCTCGCCAAACTTTTTCTTTTATTGTGTATTTCTTTTCATAGTTGGTAGTGAATTTGTCTCCGCCTAACTACATGTACCAATGACAATTCATAGTTGATTATATGATATCTTTTATTCTTTTATTTTGTGTGGATGAGATTAGTCGTGGTTCTACTATATTTTATAGCTTACGTATATTTATTGTACGACTGGCATGTTTACGTTTCTAGTCCTACGTATTTTGGGACTTGGGCGTTACATATTTTTGTGGTGGCACATGCAGGTCAAGTTTGCCGTTTCGGTTACATGACTGTACCGAACGGGCCTGCAATATAGGATTAGAGTCTAGAATCTCATCCACCTACTAGACATACTTTCTTGACTTCAAATTCCGAACTCTCGTTCGACCTCCTTGATTTGCATCTTGTTTGACTCCTTCTACCATAAATTCTTAGTTTCGTGCTTAGTAAGATGACTACACTAGTATATGCCCATAGGTTAAACACATGGCTAGAAGGTTACATTGACAACTAATATGCATTGAGATTTTATTTGAGTTATAAAGGCATTTATTTTCCTAGAAATATGATCTTAAGGATTAGTTAATTTCAAGTTGGGTAGTAGCATAGTACCGCTTCCAAAAGATAGTTGGAACTTTATTTTAATATTGTAAGGGATATACACAAGAGGATAGCTAGATCGAGAAAACAAATTGATTTGATTTTGCGTTTTGAAAGTCTTTGAACATTTATGATTTATTGAGTTATAGCTATACATCTTTTGGAAGGGATATAAATTTGATTTAAAAGGGATCATAAAATTTTAAAGTGTGAATTACGATTGACCAAAATTTGAGGATGATTGATAAATTTTGGTAAAATATTTTTGAATTAAATTACGTCATATGATCTATGATTTATAAAGTTATTTAGATTTCGAGTTTAAAGCCTTAATTATGAATATTTTAAATTTTGGTAAATTTTTTTTTTTTACTTTTGAAGAGTAGTTATGACTTATTGGAAGCTAGATATACACATTTGAAGGATATATAATTAAATTCGGGAGTTATTTAAATGTTCCATTTTGTAGTATAAAATTCGGCTGATAAACTTATTAAACGTTGAGTTTAAGGTTTGGAGAAAAAAAAATATAATAATAATTATTCAATTTGCGATATACAAGGGTTGTTTCGAGATTGACTAGAGATTTAAAATTTTGATTAAAGTTGACAGTCTAAGATAATTAGAAATTTTGGCGGAGTATCTTAGAAATTTTATTGAGAAACTTTCGAGGAACTTGAAATTTTAGATTAGATCATATATTGGTAGATGACCAAGGGCAAGTAAGGTCACCCTAGTGAGATAGAAGTATTCCACATTAGATTGCCATACCACCTATGATTATGATATTGCATATACTTAAGTATAGTTAGTCATCGACCAAACCGATGAACACATCTTTGACTTACTCGACCTTTCCTCAAATCTAGATCTTTATTCGTGACCATCTAATTGTTTGAAACTTAGAAATGATTAGAATCATTCCCTTAACCATACCCTTATCTATGAGACTATTTTTCTCTCTAGAAACTGTGTCTCTAACTTATCTTAACTTGATCTACGAGATTTCCTAAATTATCTTTATTTTTTGCTTTAACCTTTTATTTTTGAGCATTAATTAGTACCTTATGAAAACCCACTTTCTATTTTGATCATTTGGCGTTCCTTATCGTGACTTTGATATTTGGAGCACAACAATAGACTTTTTCTTCCAACAAATTACATACACAAGACCTAGACGAGCCCACCTTCATGTAGGTATATCACGTGCCACTAAAACACATCTCCTTGTACTCTATTTTCTTGATATGACTTCTGGTCAAAAAGACTAAACTACAACGCTTACCATGATACCAAAATACTTTCTGCCTTCAATTAGGGTCCAGCATTGACTCAAATCTTTCAACCGATATATGATTGTGTTCTACTTGATTCCTTAAATGCTTAACTTTGTGCCTTACCCATTGTCCCATCACACCCCTAGTTTAACTCTTATAAGTTGGGTAGAGTACCTCACGACCTAACAAACCCTTGCCCTTGTGACCCATATATATGGATAAGCTTACTTAGATTTAGAAATTGCAGGACTCTAACCCATTTAACCAACCAAGTCATAGATGAAGAAACACTAGAGCCACTGCATAGGCCCGAACTTCGGGCAAGACTCAATTCTAAAGGATCTTGGACTATTTAATTTCCTTCATCATCCACTGCTTATAACTTATGTTGCTATTATAGTCTAGTTTTGCAAGCTTACTCTTTATCGAGCTTGTTCGTGACATATGTTTATTGTGGGCGCCCACTAATACATTGTCTAATCAGAACCGACGTATTATGGTCTGATCAACCATAGTGCACTTGGTTCGCTTTTTGTATATTGTTCAACGTGGATGGAGACATAGTTAAACTTGTCCCTAGAGTCTCACCCGCGGCTGTCTTGGCAATTCTTTTTGGAACTTATTCAGTCATCTTTGAACCACTCATTTGAATTCGATAATGTCTTCTTCGAACTCTTTATTTTTGCCTTTCGCCTGTTTTAGAAAGACAAACACCCGTACTTGATATTCTCTTAGTTGTCCACTGTCTATTACCAAGATAGTTAGCCAGTTACCAACCGATCGATGTGACTGTAACCCCATGTTGAGTTAATAGTCCTCCTCGGGACACTAGATTCATTATCACGACTTTCTAATCATTCTTGAGACTTAAGAATGATTCAAATCATTTCCTTAATCAAACCTAAACCCAGACGACCATATGTTCTCAAGGAATCCTACCCCCCAAGTCCCTAAGTTATTCTCCTTGATCCACCCAATGCCATATTATTTCTCAAATTGTGTTATCATGATTGTCTTAGCTAGCTACCCTCGTCCATTACCATATTCGTGAATTATTTTCCTATTTAACGAATTCATGACTTTCTAATAGCACATTTATGTTAAATACTGTTTCCTTGCCTCGCCAAATGAATTGTTCATACTTTCTTATCGTTAAACAATTGTACCCTACCTATTCCTAAATTTTGAGGACGAAATTCTTGTAAGTTGGGTAGGATGTAAACCCCCTAAATTTCAACTACAATTTTTTTAATTTTTTTGTATTTATTTTTTACTTCGTATCTGCACGTCGCATACGAGTTCGCATTGTCGTATTTGCGTAGCGTACGAGAATTGTGTTTCGTATTTGCTCGACGAGTGCGAATATGTGTCGAGGTACATATTTAGAAAAATACTTTTATTATAAATTTTATTTTATATGAAAAAGTACATGTTCAAATAAATGTGATAAATATTTTTAATTTTATTTTTAAAAGAATTATTTTGTTCGTCGTTTAAAAATAAGTAGTAATTTGGAAAATTATGGTTTATATGAAATGTATTCCAAATATTTTACAAAATTAAAATTTTGTTTATTAATATATTTTTGTTATTTATAAAAGCTATTTTATGATTTAATATTTAAGTAATTATCTTGATTTTTGAAATTAATTAATTATTAATAGTTAAAATTTATGGAAATATTTTTTTTAATGAATCTATAGTGATTTAAATTAAATTTTTGATTTTATTAGGATAGATTAATTAGTTTTGTTTTAAGCTATTATCTAGTTTTGATTTGAAAAAAATTTATCAAAAATGGTTTTATTTCGTTTTAAATTTAATAATAGTATATCTAATGGGGATTTAAACCTCCATAATCCTTATCCAACTGGGAATTCCCACCTCCTATATAAGGAGAGGTAATCATCCATAAATTATTCCACAAATTCTCCACAAACACAAAGTGCATCGTGTCTGTGTTCCCTGTTCATCCACTATATATATCCGTTACATATACAACAAGTTCCCCGTCTCGTGTCCAACAAATCTGGGCAATCCTTCCCATCGTGTCGGACACAACCCGACACGATGGCAACCAAACATGTCGTTCACCTCCATAACAGCACTATCAAAGCCCAAATCCAGCCACCACCCGCCGGGGCAACACCACCATGTCACTACCTTCAACCCGATCACCATCAACAACTCCTCCTCAACCATTCGTCCGCCCCCGTCACCCGACTCCGGCCAAATGGACCGGCGGCCAACACCGCAAACACCACCCGCAATATCGTCATCACCACAGCCGCCGTCACAGCCACCATATCCCGGCCACCAGTGGACAACACCACCACCACCGCCCCGGCTAATCCAGCCACCAAAAACACCACCACCAGCAAAAAAATAGAAAGAAGAAGGGAACCCTAACCCTAAACTCACCTTGCTGAGCCACCGTGCCGACCGCCGGAGCCGCCCCACCTCCTTCTACTTGGCCATCCGCAAGAACCATCCATCCCATGTCCTCTTTCGGCGTGCGCCTCGAGCCTCCGCGGGCGCTCCGGAGCTCAACGACCGCTGAACCAGCTCAGGCGAGTATCCCCCGCCGCACAATGAGCCGCAGCACTAGCGCGGATCCTCGCCGCGCCGTCCCTATCGTCCGCCCCAACAGGCCGGCAACCCCGCGCACCCCTATTTCTTCAGATCCGATCGACGCCCTCCGGTGTCCGCCGCCTCGTCGAACAGTTCGCGACCGGAGCCGCCGCCGTGCACTCCTCTGCACCGCCGTGCCCAGGGCGGAGCACCTATGTAAGCCCACTCCCCGCTCTTCCCCTCTTCCTCTCTCGGCTACTCTCCCTTTCTCTCTCTCTCCACCCCTTTCTTACTTTACTTTCTAACAAAAAAAAGGAGAAGAGCACATATGCTGTTAATTATTTACTATTATCATTTTATTATTATTATTATCATTACTGTTATCATTTTAATAGTATTATTATTATTATTATTAAAAGGATTGGCTGTATAGCTTTTAAAAGATTTTATTATTATTATTATTATTATTATTATTATTATTATTATTATTATTATTATTTCTATTGCAATTGCTATTTATTTCTTTCGATTATTCTATTTTATTATCATCATTATTAATAATGATACTAGCATTTTAAAAATGATTAGCAATGCTAATATTATTAGTATTTTCTTTTCTTAGATGATATAGTTGTGCTTTTATGAGAAGGTACATATATAAATATATATAAGTTATACTAGTAGTATTTTGAGATTTATATTTTTGCTATCAAAATAAGACACTGGGGATTGACCCTATACATAATTTCAAACCAGATTTCAAAGCATAATTATATTTCTATTTTTGATCTAAAATAGTATCGTAGTACTTTTACTCGATTCAAATGATTTTAAAGTATTATCTGTAAATGTTTTGATTTATAAAAAAAATGTAGTTTCAAAAATTGTGATATATATAAATAATAATTACTAAAATTATTTTGAATGATAAAAATATATTTTCAAGTAGTATGAATATTTTCTAAGATAGTATAAATACCTTTCTCCGTAAATTCTCACTATCTATCAACCTTACTCGTGACTAATTCCATAATCCTATCTTCCCGCGACTTCAGGCCTCTACATATCGAACATGGATATTGAACAAAATATGACTTGTCGGATAATCGCACCACAGCAGGCAACACACCAGGCAAGATACCTTGCCATTATACTGTTTATATTCAGTTTGTATTTTATTACATATCATTGTTCATTTATTTCCAGTTCTTACAGTTCATGATTTATTGTCGGCTTAGTGATATTAGATGTACTTTATTATTATCCTTTGATTGCATATGGACTTAGAGTTAAGAGGCTACCATTTGTAGTGTATTGCATATACCTTGACACAGTTGTACCATGAGGATGTGTGAGATGAGTAGCATGTAGAAGTTCTTGCGTGTGGGCTGATCCCCCATGTGCATGCGTTAGGGCTAACTGCTAATAGAGGCATGTTAGGAGACTTAGCAGTTAGTAGAGGTATATGGTCGTGGATGCGACTTAAATAAGAGCATCGGGTGGGGAGAACAATACCTGACGTATGGGCTTCTTTGCACTTCCCTGCTTACCTGTGCGCTCCTCCGGAGATGCAGGCTCCAGGTGCCCTCTGACGTTTTCCAGAGCGTTATGGACGTACCCCCTTGCACATGATGCCCTCTGACGATATTCGGACGTCACGGACGTGGGCCCCTGGTGCCCTATATGGGGACTATGCTGATCCTGTTTACAGCCAGGGCTCATGCATCGAAGGATTATTTCTCAACTGCATGATCACTCTAGTATAGTTAGATTACCTTATTGTTGTCTTGTCACTTACTTTTGTTTGTGGCATATTTTATATTCAATATTTATATGGCATGTTTATTGTATCTTTTTATGTCACTCTGAGGACCTGGTTATCTCATCACGTGTGTGCTCTTGTCTTTCGCAGGTGTTCTAGCCGTGGCCATGATCGTCACTATTTCTTCGAGGATGATTGTACTTTGATCGTCTTCGCTTCGCTCGCCAAACTTTTTCTTTTATTGTGTATTTCTTTTCATTGTTGGTAGTGGATTTATCTCCGCCCAACTATATCTACCAATGATTGTACTTTGATACGGCTGGCATGTTTACGTTTCTTGTCCTACGTATTTTGGGACTGGGGCATTACACTATTTTGGTATATTAGAAGAGTGTGTGAATGTATGGAAGGTTGATAGGATTATAGAGGGTCACGTTAGATTCACAACGAATATTCGTCGAGCATCACGGGAGGTCGAAAAGGGGTCAAAACTGTCGTTACGCCACAAGGTACTGCAACTTAATTGGGCTAGGAGGGGTTTCGGCCAAGCTGTTGTATGCTCACGGTTTTACAGCTTTGGGGAGTAAGTGACGGCCAAAAATAGGAGAGAATATATAAGGGATTGAGTGTTTATATGTTAGGGTTCATATGACTCTTATTTGGACTGATTTGCTTGAGGTTTGGGCTTTTAATCTCAAACTATGGCAATGTGTGTCTACTGGGTTTCCATATTTAGATAGGTTGTTTGATTGAGTCAAAGATGTAAAGATTTGTGGCACATGGCTGCAATTAATTTGAATTAAATCAATCTAATATGGTTCCACTATGGGTTGGCAACCTAGGATGGCCCCCCTAAGTTGGGTTGACTAAGGTTAAGTCCCGAAAATAATTTTTATTGATTCTAACTTCGAAATTGTACTATATGGGTCTTATGTGTCATTTAAAAATAATTAGCCCATGGGAACTCAATTGAGTGGCACACCATTGGCATGTCCGTATTAGACTCGAAATAGGTCAAAACCATATATTAGGTCGAAAATTTTGGATCGGGTTTGGGTCTCAAATCGGAATTGAAAAAATATATCAAAATTACGACGAAGGATAAAAATGGTCATTTTGATCCAAAAGTTGTGCAAGAAAAATGTAGTGCAAGAGAACATGTTTGAGGGGACTTGATATATCAAAATGAAGGTGGACTCGTCTAGAATTAGAATATGAAACCGGTTTTAAGAAATTGATATTTTTTGTGCTCCAAAAATCAAAGCTACGAAAAAGTGCCTATATAGCCATAATTAAAAATAAATATGATTTAATACCATATAAAATAAATACAAAAAATTCCAAAAATCAGGGTGCTTACAAAGAAACATTTTATAGTTTATATCAATTTAGTAATTTATATATATATATGTATATATATATATATATATTACAATACTTATCTCTTATTTTGAAAATATATTCAAGAAATACTGTCGCTATCGAATGATCGGGACCGGTTGAAATAAGTTCCTTTCCTCGTTATGGAATGGTTTCTTCGAAATCAAGTCTCATATTCAGCGGGTTATGCCTCGAGGATGGACTCTACGGCTGAGTCGGGAGAGATATCTCGTTGCTCTATTTTTCATGTCGTACTTGCTTCTTTGGCTTTGTTTTATGAATGCATTTTCGTGAATGTTTTCGATAGATTTCATTTCTTGCGTTCTTCGAACTTCGTATTTCATATCGAACTTAGAATAGAAGGGTAGAGTACTAATTCGTTGCTTCTGCAATTTCAGATGATTGCGTAGGCGCCGTCTACCGCAACCAATCTTTCCTCTCTCCTCAAACAAATCAGATGAGTGGCTTGACCCTCTTCTTCTCCGATCAATCTATAATACCAATATATATATATATATATATATATATATATATATATATATATATATATATATATATATATATATATATATATTTTATATATATATATAAAATATATATATATATATATATATATATATATATATATATATATTTTATATATATATATATATATATATATATATATATATATATATATATATAAATGTTAAATGAACATGCAAGGATACGAATGCTTAATTCAAATGAATTGTTGCACGATTTCTCACGTACACTTGCTATGGAACTGCTATGCCATGATTTGCTACATGTTTACTTATGTTACACTCATTATAGAACTGTGTTATTCCAAGATGAATAAACAAATATTGTCACGATAAGGCAGAACAGACTAAATTGATTAAGTTTCTATAAAATCGTAAATCGTGCCTGAATAACTAGATTAGTCTAGCATGGTCATTGGACAACTTGAGCACAAGATATAGTTTCCTCGAAGGGTAACCCGGGGCACCACAGATCCGATTCGACCTAGGAGAAATAGTATAGCTGTGTTGAATCATAGCACGGATGATTTACGAACTTTCAGTGGGCTCGCAACCGCGCTGAAAGGATCGTCGTCTAACCAAGGCTATAGTCCATGATGGTTTGTTATGCCAGTGACCTTCACATAAATATACACTGTTTTAGTGATTGATATATTGAACAGGAAAGAACATGGTAAGTTTGTACTACAACGACACGTTCTGCCAAAGGTAAGTTATAACGTAGTTATGCTATTATGCCTATTGAATACTTACATGCAAATTCACTAGGATGGATAGAAATATCACTAAAATTATTGCATGCTTCAACATAACTTCTTGAACTAAATGAGAGCACGAAATTTAATTAGCCATCCACCAGTACACAGTAATGTACTGATCCTCGCTCTCCACAGATGCTTCGAACCATGAAAGTGTGCCAAGGAACTGAAGATGACGTTTGAAATATTTTGAAGCCTTGCTCATGTGCTCAAAGGCTTGAATTTCCTCTTTTGAAGACTCAACATCAGTCCAAAGAAATATAGCTCGACTTTCCTTGATACTAGGTGGTTTGAATATTTTTGTTGTAAAAGGGGGATGTAATGTATGAAACTATCGCATCAACGTTCATTTTATAATCGAGTCAAGTTGTAAGTCCGCACGACAACTATTGTAATAGAGTCTTGTAGTGATGTTCATTATCAATAAAGTTAAGTTTTCTTCAGTTCCAAATGTGTTGTTCAATTCCTCTGCGTACTCTATTAGATTTTGTGTTTCAGATAACATTATGACATTGTCTTGTGCGAGCACAACTTAGGCTCGCATGACATCACGTCTGGGGGACGACTATTGATTCTTCGGAATCAGAATATGACACTTATGGGCCCGTTGGCCCTCCAACTCCATCATTTTATAAATGAAAGAAATAATATGTCCCCGTGGTTCGATCCATTGATCCTCCGTCATCTAGACATGATCTTATGTCTCTCTCCGATAACCACAATAGTCACTCGAGTTCAAAAAATTAGAAGTTAGGTGGAGTAATTTGGATAATACTCGCCACATCATTTTAAGTAATCAATGCTGACATATTTGGTGGTTTATTGAATGGATTATATTCTAACCCACGTGATATCCATCCAAGTACAAATCAAATTCCAACACAATAAAAGTCCGACCCGTTTTGGATAACTAGTGAATATATATATATATATATATATATATATATATATATATATATATATATATATATATATATATATATATATATGTGTGTGTGTGTGTGTGTGTGTGTGTGTGTGTGTGTGTGTCACCCTTATTTCTCGTATTTCTCGTATTTCGTATTTATACTCGTATCTGGATTTTGGCATGGATTTTTATTTTTTTTTCTTAACTTGTGGAATTTCGGTATTTCTCATATTTTGGGTTTTGACATGGCTCGATTTTAATTGGATTGGGTTGGGTTGGTTTGGTTTGGTTTAATATGTATTGGAACACCTTAGCCTATGCTCCACCCTCAACACACCACATCCCACCCTCTTTAAAACTCCACCAACTTTTTCTCTCTCCTCATAAACCTCCATTAATTTCTTCTTCTCCTTCCTCTACACAACACTCTTCTCCTTCCTCTACACAACACCAACCCTTAGGCAAGTGCATCTTACCACTACATGAGAACCCTCTTTTATTTGTCCATTTGCTAGAATAGGACATGGTGATCAACATTAGAACTTGGTATTTTGTGATTTGGAGTCTCCATTGTTCTAGATCTAAGTTTTCCTATTTTCGGATTTTGCATGGTTTTGATCTTTTTAAGTTGGATTTTATGGAATTTTGATGTTTCCATGTGGAAGAGCATTCAGTTTCACCCAAGTTGGAACATTGGAAATCCGAATTTGGAGTTCGGATGGCCAAGTTATGATGCCGTGTAGCCTTGAGTTCAACCATGGTGTTCTTGCTATTTGGAGAAGACAGTGAGCAGTGTACAGAGCTGATTAGCTTACGCAAACTGAGCTGCGCGCGCTCTTTAGCACAGCGTACGCAGACTTGGGTACGCTTCCTGTTGGAAGCGTGTCCCCTTGAGCGTGCGTAACTTTTCGCGTACGCTGCTCCCCTTGAGCGTGTGTGACTTTTCGCGTACGCTACTCCCCTTGAGCGTGCGTGACTTTTCGCGTACGCTGCTCCGCTTGAGCGTGTGTGACTTTTCGCGTACGCTGCTCCCCTTGAGCGTACGTGACTTTTCGCGTACGCTGCTCCCCTTGAGCGTGCGTGACTTTTCGTGTACGCAGCTCCCCTGCGTGCGTGACTTTTGTGTACGCAGCTCCCCTGTGTGCGTGCTTTAGTGCGTATGCAGCTTCTCTGCGTGCGTGCTTTTGTGTGTACGCTGCCCCCTGACCCCTTGCTTAACCCATTGGCTCTTGGAGTTTTGGTTTTATTTCTCGATTTGGTTTCTCCTTGTGGATTGGATTTTCCTGAGATCTGTTTAACACAGCACGGCTATCTTGACCCGACACGGCCTAACACGATTTTCAGTAATTGTTTATGACTAGTACGGTTCTCGAGATTTTTTGTGATTTATGACCTTGGTATTCTCTGAAACTCCTTGCTGGTGACCCAGTAGGGTGCACACTTAACTTGTAACTTATGATTAATCCTAGTGACTTGATAACTTGATAGTGGCCCGTGGCGGCGCACTCCTGACTTGTAGCATGACTTGATAACTTAACTTGACCTGCCTTGACACCGTTGGTAGTTCTTTCTTGCTTGCTTGTTAAATCCACTTGTCCTGTCTTGCATCATGTCTAGGATGGGACTCCTGAGTACCACGGTCAGGAGTACCTACTAAAATGGATTAAGGTTAATTACTAGAATAACACAGTAGTCATGAAGAGATGACACAGCTACAGGCAATCCCGTTACCTGGGCGCTCTTGGGATCTGTAGCCTGCCGTCGAGTAGGGCACATTTCCAGCACACCGTCGCGTGTTGCACCCTCTAAGTCATCTAAGGGTACATTTGTCTCCTGGGCGATGTACCCACCTGAATTCAACCCCTAATTTTCGACCTGGGTAACCTGGATGGTCTGCAGGGCTTGTGGCTGTAGAATAATTTCACTGCATCTTGTTAGTAATTAGGCATGTGATAACCCTAATTAGTTAAAGTAGTAAGCCGTAGTATTTGTTTGGCCGTGATTGATTGAATGAAGTATAACCAGTTTAGCCATGTCTTGATCCAGTATAAGATTGTTTCATGTCTTAATTTCTTACATTATTATCTTGCCGATAAATTGTGGAAAACCAAGTTCTGTTCAGACGAAGGGTTACAACCTCGGTCCTTGTTTGGTTTACGGGTTGTAACCTGGCTATCGGAATAGTTCTATGGTTATCTCATCGTATATCACCCTGCTATGTTTTCGTAAGTTTTAATTTTAATATTAGATTTTCTTGTGCTGATTGCTGGCATTTGTTCTTATTTCGTGGCCCCTTGTGGCACTTGCTCTTTCTGGGGTTGACCCAGCTGGTTTTGTGTGGCCAGATTTCGGAGCAGCTCCCGAGGATCTACCAAGCTTCCAGCCCAATGGTGACAACTAGACGGAACCCGGACCAAGAGTGGGTTTTCCTTTTTGTCTTGCCCATTTTATTGTAAAACTATTCTTTTGAGGCGTTTAGCCGACGAGCACCTGTTAGCTCGATGCACTTTTACTTACTGTCTGCCTACGGGCTGTAAACATGATTAACAAATCCTAGGGTTGATCATGCATGACTAAACTCTTGCTAGTCCTAACATTTTGTAACGACTAGCTTCATGATCAGCTGAATACGTAATATTTGGGACGCCTTATTATTGTATATTTAATGATCATACATCTTACGACCTTACTTACTTGCTTGTGATTGAGACATTAGGCTTGTTCATGACCATAAGAGACTGTTGGCTTGTAGTAAACCCTCATATATCTAGACAGTCGTGACCGTATATCGAGGTGGTTTCCATTTCAATATACGTAGCTGGCTATGTCTGCCCCCGCTCTCCAGTATTCTGGTTTTGGGGCGTGACATGGTTTAAGTGGTGGCCCATGCAGGTCTTGTAAATCAAGATATGTGGGGGTTTACCAGATAGATGTCTCAATCAGTACTCGTCCTTGATCTCTGTTCGTATCCTCTGAATCCTGAGAATTCTTGCCCTGATTACATGCTTGTATCGTTGATCTGTCCTGGTCCTTTCCTTATTGTTCTCTGTGTCATCTTTTTCAGCGGCACTGTACCTGGTCCTACCGATCAACGAGGTGGAGCACGTCCCGTGGATCAGCAGCAACCCGGAGATCAAGCCCAGCATTCCGGGGTAGCCTCCAGAGTTGTACCTACTGGAGGAGAGTCACCAGTTCGGCCCGTCCAGCCCCCAGAGCCAGATGATGGTACCTTAGTAGGCCTCATCAGAACCTTGATAGCTTCCCAGGATCGTCGAAGCGACGCCCTGTACCAGACAGTTCAAGATGCTTTGACTAGAGGCGGACATCCAGGGAACCAGGCGGCGAACAGCTTCAAGCGATTGAACCCTCCTTTCTTCGACGGCACCGAGGATGCGATTGTCGCGGATGCATGGCTTCAGGATACCGAGGTGATTCTGGAAGCAGCTAGGACACCCGAGAATGAGAAGGTGGCGGTGGTACGCCTGCAGTTGTTGGATTTAGCTCGCAATTGGTGGGCGACGCAGGCTATAGGATTAGTGGCACCCATTGCTTGGGCAGTGTTTAGAGATAGATTCCAGACGAAGTACTTTGATGCTGTGGCTCGGTACGACCTACAGACCAGATTTACCAACTTGAAGCAAGGAGGCAGAACAGTCGATAGTTATGCATCGGAGTTTTCTAGG
This sequence comes from Iris pallida, assembly GCA_029216955.1. Taxonomy (NCBI): domain Eukaryota; kingdom Viridiplantae; phylum Streptophyta; class Magnoliopsida; order Asparagales; family Iridaceae; genus Iris; species Iris pallida. Next base: position 21,493,917 of record JANAVB010029819.1, on the reverse strand, counting down.
CTCAGTAGGTTTGCCCCCACCTTGGTGGCGACCGAGTTTGATAGGGCCCAGCGGTTCCAGCAGGGACTGCATTTGGAGATCTTGTTGGCGGTTGAGCAGTTCGAGCACCAGACATTCGATGCAGTCTTGAGAGCAGCTAGGAGGCATGAGTACACCTCCCAGAGGATCGTGGATAGGACCGGAGGTAGGAAGCGGTCCCACAGTCAGATGTACCAATCATCAGCTCTAGCTCCGGCAGCTAGGGGATTGACCATTGGAACTTCGAGGCGGGCGACCTCAGTAACGTCGGTTCAGCATTCGACCCCGACGTACCCGCAGCAGCAGAAGCAGAAGCAGACTTCCGCGATGGGATGTTCTCATTGCGGGAAGCCAGGGCATGTGGTGGCAGATTGTCACAGGGCGCAGGGATTGTGCCTGGCGTGTGGAGCAGCAGATCATAGGATAGGGGTTTGCCCGAATAGGGGTAGTTCATCAGCATCCAACCCTTCTAGCTCTTCGGTGGGAGGATCGGCCCCAGCACCAGTTCAGCAGCAGCAGTATCAGTCTTCGAAGCCCTTGCCGCCTCAGTCTCAGGCATTCCAGCAACAACACCCCCAGCAGTATGCACAAGCCCAAGCTCAGACCCAGAATAGGCAGAGAGGTTTCCAGCAGAGGGGACCAGTAGCCAGAGGACAAGGTCAGGCCATAATGATGGCTATGGAAGAAGAAGTTGCACCAGGTGAGGTTGTGGCAGGTACTATTCTCGTCAACTCCTCTCCAGCGTCTGTATTATTTGATTCTGGTGCATCGCATTCATTCATGTCTGCACGATTCGCGACACGGATAGGATTGGAGCCCGAGTCATTATCAGTGAGGCTCAATATACTTACTGGTAATGGTCTTGTAGGAGTAGATCGAGTGTTTTCCTCGTGTCGGGTCGTAGTTAGCGGTAGGGAGTTCCCCGCTAGATTCATAGAGTTTCCTATGGCAGACTATGATGTAGTCCTAGGCATGGATTGGTTGAGGAACCAGTATGCTAGGATAGACTGCCATATTGACAGAGTTGTCTTTAGTATCCCCGGCGAGCCAGAGTTTTCGTTTTCCAGAGGCGCATTGGAGCCATCTTCCCCAGCATTGTGGATGGCAGTAGCAGCGGTGCAGTTGCCCCGGATAGTTGAAGAGTTTCCAGATGTCTTTCCAGAGGAGCTTCCAGGGATGCCGCCGGAACGGAAGATTGAGTTCACTATAGACTTGATTCCCGGGGCAGCACCAGTATCAGAGCGAGTCTACAGGATGGCAACTTCAGAGTTGGAGATTTTATACAAGTTGATTGAAGAACTGAGGACCAAGGGATTCATCCGTGCAAGTGGATCGCCTTGGGGAGCCCCGATGCTTATTGTGAAAAAGAAGAATGGTACGTCCAGGCTATGTGTTGATTATCGTACCTTGAATTCGGTGACAATCAAGAACAGATACCCTCTTCCGAGGATAGATGACTTGTTTGATCAACTCAGAGGGGCTTCAGTGTTCTCGAAGATCGATTTACGGTCGGGATACCACCAGATCAGAGTCAGAGAGCAGGACATCCCGAAGACAGCATTCAGATCGAGGTATGGACATTGGGAGTTCCTTGTTATGCCCTTTGGAGCGACCAATGCGCCGGCCGTATTCATGGACCTCATGAATCGCATTTTCATGCCTTACTTGGATCAATTTGTGATCGTGTTCCTAGATGACATCCTGGTCTACAGCAAGAGTGAAGCAGAGCATGAGCAACATCTCAGAGTCGTCCTCAAGACGCTTAGGGAGCATCAGTTGTAAGCTAAGTTCAGTAAATGCGAGTTCTGGCTCGATCGCATATCATACTTGGGTCACATCATTACCCGAGGAGGAGTGGAAGTGGATCCCCAGAAGATTGTGGCTATCGAGTCATGGCCGGTACCCAGCTCAGTGGCAGAGGTTTGCAGCTTCCTTGAATTGGCCGGCTACTACCGGCGGTTCGTTTCAGATTTCGCAAGGATTTCAGCGCCGATGACCCAGTTGACCCGCAAGGATGTGCCGTTTGTTTGGACAACAGAGTGTCAGGAATCATTTGAGAAGTTGAAGCGAGATTTGATAACGGCTCCCATACTCACCCTTCCAGATGGGACCGGAGGATTCACAGTTTATTGCGACGCTTCAGGCAGAGGATTGGGGTGTGTCTTGATGCAGCATGGGAAGGTAATATCTTATGCGTCACGTCAACTACGTGATCATGAGAAGAATTACCCGACCCACGACTTGGAATTGGCGGCGGTAGTGTTTGCCTTGAAGTTGTAGAGACACTACTTGTACGGAGATAGAGTGGAGATCTTTACTGATCATAAGAGCCTGAAGTATGTTTTCACCCAGAAGGACCTTAATATGCGACAGAGAAGATGGCTTGAGCTACTAGTAGACTATGATGTAGAATTGCAGTATCATCCAAGTAAGGCTAACGTTGTAGCAGATGCATTGAGCATGAGAGCCGGAGTTTATCTCCTGACGGCGCAACCAGAATTATTGGCGGATCTTCAGAAGATGGGAATTGAAGTGGTTCTTCCAACCAGCGTGGCATTGATGGCCAGCCTACAGGTTCATTCCAACATAGTTGAGAGAATCCGGATGGCGCAGTCAACAGATTCCAAGATCCAGCGACTCAGAGCAGAATGTGAAGCAGGAAGAAGGCCAGAGTTATGTATCCATAAAGACGGTACAATTCGGCACGGCACTCGTCTTTGTGTATCCAGTGGAGATATCAGACAGGAAGTCATGGCAGAAGCCCGCAGTTCTCAATATTCTATTCATCCGGGTGGTACGAAGATGTACCGTGATATTCGTCAGCATTTCTGGTGGAATGGCATGAAGAGGAAGATAGCCCGGTTTGTCTCTCGGTGTTTGGTTGCCAACAGGTTAAAGCTGAACATCAGAGGCCCGCTGGACTTCTTCAACCCTTACCGATCCCAGAATGGAAATGGGAACATATAACCATGGATTTCGTGACCGGATTGCCCAGATCTCCGGCCGACAGAGATGCTATTTGGGTAATTGTGGACAGGCTTACCAAGGTGGCACATTTTCTCTCATTCAGAGTTGGACAGTCGATGGCACAGTTAGCAGAGATGTATCTCAGGCAGATCGTCAGGCTTCACGGTGTGCCAGTCAGTATCACCTCGGACAGGGATTCAAGATTTACATCACACTTTTGGCACAGCTTGCAGAAGAGTTTGGGGACTCGTCTTCAATTTAGCTCAGCATATCACCCGCAGACGGATGGTCAGTCAGAGCGCACAATCCAGACTCTTGAAGAAATGTTTAGATCCTGTACCCTTGACTTCGGTGGTTCATGGGAGAATCATCTACACCTGGTAGAATTCTCGTACAACAACAGTTATCAGGCCAGTATCCAGATGGCACCCTTCGAGGCTCGTTATGGCAGGAAGTGCAGATCCCCGCTAGCATGGGACGATGTCGGAGAAAGGCAGATGCTCGGACCCGAATTGATTTCCCAGACGGTTGAAGTGGTCAGGAAGGTCAGAGATCACCTCCGAGTTGCCCAGGACCACCAGCGCCATTAGGCCGATGCTCATCGGTGTCCCTTAGAATTTGCTGTCGGCGACCATGTATTCCTTAGGATCTCGCCTAACCGCGGCGTCATTCGCTTCGGCGTGCGGGGAAAGCTTAGTTCTAGGTATATAGGGCCGTTCGATATTCTAGAGCGAGTAGGAGATGTATCCTATCGTCTCGCTCTTCCGTCGTCGCTAAGTGAGGTGCATGATGTATTCCATGTGTCCCAATTATGACGGTATATTCCGGACCCGAGCCACGTCCTAGACCATTCGGAATTGGTTGTTGGTACCAACCTTTCGTATGAGGAGAGGCTCGTGTCTATATTGGACCGGAGGAAGAAGATACTCAAGAACAAGACTATTAAATTAGTCCGTGTTGCTTGGGGTCATCACTCTCTAGGTGAGTCAACGTGGGAGCGTGAGGACGACATCCGATCGCGATATTCCTACCTGTTTGACTCGTGAGGTATAATGTCTTTCTTATGCCTTACGTTTTTCCTTCCTTGCTTGCATTGTATGATTATATGATTGAACTGCTTAGTGTAGCTTGCCTGTGCTTAGTGTAGCTTGTCGTGACAATCTCTAGCTCCTTGATTAAATTCCGAGGACGGAATTCTTTTAAGGTGGGTAGAGTTGTCACCATCATTTCCCGTATTTTTCGTATTTCGTATTTATACTCGTATCTGGATTTTGGCATGTATTTTTATTTTTTTCTTAACTTGTAGAATTTTGGTATTTCTCGTATTTTGGGTTTTGACATGGCTCGGTTTTAATTGGATTGGGTTGGGTTGGTTTGGTTTGGTTTAATATGTATTGGAACACCTTAGCCTATGCTCCACCCTCAACACACCACATCCCACCCTCTTTAAAACTCCACCAACTTTTTCTCTCTCCTCATAAACCTCCATTAATTTCTTCTTCTCCTTCCTCTACACAACACTCTTCTCCTTCCTCTACACAACACCAACCCTTAGGCAAGTGCATCTTGCCACTACATGAGAACCCTCTTTTATTTATTCATTTGCTAGATTAGGACATGGTGATCAACATTAGAACTTGGTATTTTATGATTTGGAGTCTCCATTGTTCTAGATCTAAGTTTTCCTATTTTCAGATTTTGCATGGTTTTGATCTATTTAAGTTAGATTTTATGGAATTTTGATGTTTCCATGTGGAAGAGCATTCAGTTTCACCCAAGTTGGAACTTTGGAAATTCGGATTTGGAGTTCGGATGGCCAAGTTATGATGCTGTGTAGCCTTGAGTTCAACCATGGTGTTCTTGCTGTTTGGAGAAGACAGTGAGCAGTGTGCAGAGCTGATTAGCTTACGCACACTGAGCTGCGCGCGCTCTTTAGCGCAGCATACGCAGACTTGGGTACGCTTCCTGTTGGAAGCGTGTCCCCTTGAGCGTGCATGACTTTTCGCGTACGCTGCTCCCCTTGAGCGTGCGTGACTTTTTGCGTACGCTGCTCCCCTTGAGCGTGTGTGACTTTTCACGTACGCTGCTCCCCTTGAGCGTGCGTAACTTTTTGCGTACGCTGCTCCCCTTGAGCGTGCGTAACTTTTCGCGTACGCTGCTCCCCTTGAGCGTGCGTGACTTTTCGTGTACGTAGCTCCCCTGCGTGCGTGACTTTTGTGTACGCAGCTCCCCTGTGTTCGTGCTTTAGTGCGTATGCAGCTTCTCTGCGTGTGTGCTTTTGTGTGTACGCTGCCCCCTGACCCCTTGCTTAACCCATTAGCTCTGGGAGTTTTGGTTTTATTTCTCGATTTGGTTTCTCCTTGTGGATTAGATTTTCCTGAGATCTGTTTAACACAGCACGGCTATCTTGACCCGACACGGCCTAACACGGTTTTCAGTAATTGTTTATGACTAGTACGGTTCTCGAGATTTTCTGTGATTTGTGACCTTGGTATTCTCTGAAACTCCTTGCTGGTGACCCAGTAGGGTGCACACTTAACTTGTAACTTGTGATTAATTCCAGTGACTTGATAACTTGATAGTGGCCCGTGGCGGCGCACTCCTGACTTGTAGCATGACTTGATAACTTAACTTGACCTGCCTTGACACCGTGGGTAGTTCTTTCTTGCTTGCTTGTTAAATCCACTTGTCCTGTCTTGCATCATGTCTAGGATGGGACTCCTGAGTACCACGGTCAGGAGTACCTACTAAAATGGATTAAGGTTAATAACTAGAATAACACAGTAGTCATGAAGAGATGACACAGCTACAGGCAATCCTGTTACCTGGGCGCTCTTGGGATCTGTAGCCTGCCGTCGAGTAGGGCACATTTCCAGCACACCGTCGCGTGTTGCACCCTCTAAGTCATCTAAGGGTACATTTGTCTCCTGGGCGATGTACCCACCTGAATTCAACTCCTAATTTTCGACCTGGGTAACCTGGATGGTATGCAGGGCTTGTGGCTGTGGAACAATCTCACTGCATCTTGTTAGTAATTAGGCCTGTGATAACCCTAGTTAGTTAAAGTAGTAAGCCGTAGTATTTGTTTGGCCGTGATTGATTGAATGAAGTATAACCAGTTTAGCCATGTCTTGATCCAGTACAAGATTGTTTTCTGTCTTGATTTCTTACATTATTATCTTGCCGATAAATGGTGGGAAACCAAGTTTTGTTCCGACGAAGGGTTACAACCCCGATCCTTGTTTGGTTTATGGGTTGTAACCTGGCTATCGGAATAGTTCCATGGTTATCTCGTCGTATATCACCCTGCCATGTTTTTGTAAGTTTTAATTTTAATATTAGATTTTCTTGTGCTGATTGCTGGCTTTTGTTCTTATTTCGTGGCCCCCTTGTGGCACTTGCTCTTTCTGGGGTTGACCCAGCTGGTTTTGTGTGGCCAAATTTTGGAGCAGCTCCCGAGGATCTACCAAGCTTCCAGTCCAATGGTGACAACTAGACGGAACCCGGGCCAAGAGTGGGTTTTCCTTTTTGTCATGTCCACTTTATTGTAAAACTATTCTTTTTAGGCGTTTAGCCGACGAGCACCTGTTACCTCGATGCACTTTTACTTACTGTCTGCCTACGGGCTGTAAACATGATTAACAAATCCTAGGGTTGATCATGCATGACTAAACTCTTGCTAGTCCTAACATTTTGTAACGACTAGCTTCATGATCAGCTGAATATGTAATATTTGGGACGCCTTATTATTGTATATTTAATGATCATACATCTTGCGACCTTACTTACTTGCTTGTGATTGAGACATTAGGCTTGTTCATGACCATAAGAGACTATTGGCTTGTAGTAAACCCTCATATATCTAGACAGCCGTGACCGTATATCGAGGTGGTTTCCATTTCAATATACGTAGCTGGCTATGTCTGCCCCCACTCTCCAGTATTCTGGTTCTGGGGCGTGACATGGTTTAAGTGGTGGCCCATGCAGGTCTTGTAAATCAAGATATGTGGGGGTTTACCAGATAGATGTCTCAATCAGTACTCGTCCTTGATCTCTGTTCGTATCCTCTGAATCCCGGAAATTCTTGCCCTGATTACATGCTTGTATCGTTGATCTGTCCTGGTCCTTTTCTTATTGTTCTCTGTGTCGTCTTCTTCAGCGGCACTGTACCTAGTCCTACCGATCAACGAGGTGGAGCACGTCCGGTGGATCAGCAGCAACCCGGAGATCAAGTCCAGCATTCCGGGGTAGCCTCCAGAGTTGTACCTACTGGAGGAGAGTCACCAGTTCGGCCCGTCCAGCCCGCAGAGCCAGATGATGGTACCTTAGTAGGCCTCATCAGAACCTTGATAGCTTTCCAGGATCGTCGAAGCGACGCCCTGTACCAGACAGTTCAAGATGCTTTGACTAGAGACGGACATCCAGGGAACCAGGCGACGAACAGCTTCAAGCGATTGAACCCTCCTTTCTTCGACGGCACCGAGGATGCGATTGCCGCAGATGCATGGCTTCAGGATACCGAGGTGATTCTGGAAGCAGCTAGGACACCCGAGAATGAGAAGGTGGCGGTGGTATGCCTGCAGTTGTTGGATTTAGCTCGCAATTGGTGGGCGACGCATGCCATGGGATTCGTGGCACCCATTGCTTGGGCAGTATTTAGAGAGAGATTCCAGACGAAGTACTTTGATGCTGTGGCTCGGTACGACCTGCAGACTAGATTTACCAACTTGAAGCAAGGAGGCAGAACAGTCGACAGTTATGCATCTGAGTTTTCTAGGCTCAGTAGGTTTGCCCCCACCTTGGTGGCGACCGAGTTTGATAGGGCCCAGCGGTTCCAGCAGGGACTGTATTTGGAGATCTTGTTGGCGGTTGAGCAGTTCGAGCACCAGACGTTCGATGCAGTCTTGAGAGCAGCTAGGAGGCATGAGTACACTCCCAGAGGATCGTGGATAGGACCGGAGGTAGGAAGCGGTCCCACAGTCAGATGCACCAATCATCAGCTCCAGCCCCGGCAGCTAGGGGATTGACCATTGGAACTCCGAGGCGGGCGGCCTCAGTAACATCGGTTCAGCATTCGACCCCGACGTACCCGCAGCAGCAGAAGCAGAAGCAGACTTCCGCGATGGAATGTTCTCATTGCGGAAAGCCAGGGCATGTGGTGGCAGATTGTCGCAGGGCGCAGGGATTGTGCCTGGCGTATGGAGCAACAGATCATAGGATAGGGGCTTGCCCTAATAGGGGTGGTTCATCAGCATCCAACCCTTCTAGCTCTTCGGTGAGAGGATCGGCCCCAGCACCAGTTCAGCAGCAACAGTATCAGTCTTCGAAGCCCTTGCCGTCTCAGTCTCAGGCATTCCAGCAACAATACCCCCAGCAGTATGCACAAGCCCAAGCTCAGACCCAGAATAGGCAGAGAGGTTTCCAGCAGAGGGGACCAGCAGCCAGAGGACAAGGTCAGGCCATGATGATGGCTATGGAAGAAGAAGTTGCACCAGGTGAGGTTGTGGCAGGTACTATTCTCGTCAACTCCTCTCTAGCGTCTGTATTATTTGATTCTGGTGCATCGCATTCATTCATGTCTGCACGATTCGCGACACGGATAGGATTGGAGCCCGAGTCATTATCAGTGAGGCTCAATATACTTACTGGTAATGGTCTTGTGGGAGTAGATCGAGTGTTTTCCTCGTATCGGGTCGTAGTTAGCGGTAGGGAGTTCCCCGCTAGATTCATAGAGTTTCCTATGGCAGACTATGATGTAGTCCTAGGCATGGATTGGTTGAGGAACCAGTATGCTAGGATAGACTGCCATATTGGCAGAGTTGTCTTTAGTATTCCCGGCGAGCCAGAGTTTTCGTTTTCCAGAGGCGCAGTGGAGCCATCTTCTCCAGCATTGCGGATGGCAGTAGCAGCGGTGCAGTTGCCCCGGATAGTTGAAGAGTTTCTAGATGTCTTTCCAGAGGAGCTTCCACGGATGCCGCCGGAGCGGGAGATTGAGTTCACTATAGACTTGATTCCCGGGGCAGCACCAGTATCAGAGCGAGTCTACAGGATGGCGCCTTCAGAGTTGGAGATTTTATACAAGATGATTGAAGAACTGAGGACCAAGGGATTCATCCGTGCAAGTGGATCGCCTTGGGGAGCCCCGATGCTTCTTGTGAAAAAGAAGGATGGTACGTCCAGGCTATGTGTTGATTATCGTACCTTAAATTCGGTGACAATCAAGAACAGATACCCTCTTTCGAGGATAGATGACTTGTTTGATCAGCTCAGAGGGGCTTCAGTGTTCTCGAAGATTGATTTGCGGTCGGGATACCACCAGATCAGAGTCAGAGAGCAGGACATCCCGAAGACAGCATTCAGATCGAGGTATGGACATTGGGAGTTCCTTGTTATGCCCTTTGGAGCGGCCAATGCGCCGGCCGTATTCATGGACCTCATGAATCGCATTTTCATGCCTTACTTGGATCAATTTGTGATCGTGTTCCTAGATGACATCCTGGTCTACAGCAAGAGTGAAGCAGAGCATGAGCAACATCTCAGAGTCGTCCTCCAGATGCTTAGGGAGCATCAGTTGTACGCCAAGTTCAGTAAATACGAGTTCTGGCTCGATCGCATATCATACTTGGGTCACATCATTACCCGAGGAGGAGTGGAAGTGGATCCCCAGAAGATTGTGGCTATCGAGTCATGGCCGGTACCCAGCTCAGTGGCAGAGGTTCGCAGCTTCCTTGGATTGGCCGGCTACTACCGGCAGTTCGTTTCAGATTTCGCAAGGATTTCAGCGCCGATGACCCAGTTACCCGCAAGGATGTGCCGTTTGTTTGGACAGCTGAGTGTCAGGAATCATTTGAGAAGTTGAAGCGAGGTTTGATAACGGCTCCCATACTCACCCTTCCAGATGGGACCGGAGGATTCACAGTTTATTGCGACGCTTCAGGCAGAGGATTGGGGTGTGTCTTGATGCAGCATGGGAAGGTAATATCTTATGCGTTACGTCAACTACGTGATCATGAGAAGAATTACCCGACCCACGACTTGGAATTGGCGGTGGTAGTGTTTGCCTTGAAGTTGTAGAGATACTACTTGTACGAAGATAGAGTGGAGATCTTTACTGATCATAAGAGCCTGAAGTATGTTTTCACCCAGAAGGACCTTAATATGCAGCAGAGAAGATGGCTCGAGCTACTAGTAGACTATGATGTAGAATTGTAGTATCATCCCGGTAAGGCTAACGTTGTAGCAGATGCATTGAGCAGGAGAGCCGGAGTTTATCTCCTGACGGCGCAACCAGAATTATTGGCGGATCTTCAGAAGATGGGAATTGAAGTGGTTCTTCCAACCAGCGTGGCATTGATGGCCAGCCTACAGGTTCAGTCCAGCATAGTTGAGAGAATCCGGATGGCGCAGTCAACAGATTCCAAGATCCAGCTACTCAGAGCAGAATGTGAAGCAGGAAGAAGGCCAGAGTTATGTATCCATGAAGATAGTACACTTCGGCACGGCACTCGTCTTTGTGTACCCAGTGGAGATATCAGACAGGAAGTCATGGCAGAAGCCCACAGTTCTCAATATTCTATTCATCCGGGTGGTATGAAGATGTACCGTGATATTCGTCAGCATTTCTGGTGGAATGGCATGAAGAGGGGATATTTCGGGAGTGCATCACCACGCCTACATTCTCTATTCTCATCAAAGGTCAACCTGTGGGATATTTCGGGAGCAACCGCGGACTGCGACAAGTAGATCCTCTCTCCCCGTACCTGTTCACGACCGTCATGGAGCATTTTACTTGCAAGATGGATCTTGCAGTTATCAGGGGTGATATTCGTCCTCTCTATCATCGTATCTCTCCGAATATTTCTCACCTGATATATGCAGATGACTTGTTGCTATTTATGGAACCTACGGAGAGCGGCTTCCGATCACTTAACTCCATATTAGAGGAGTTTAAATCAGTTTCTGGACTTCAACTTAACAAAGATAAGAGCATGCTATATGTTAATAAAGACTGCCCCCAGAGGGACAGGTGGCCAGAAATACTACAAATTGGCTTAGGCCATCTTTCGGTTAAGTACCTCGGATTGCCGCTGTCACGACCCGCACCCGGATATACGGATACGGATACGTGGGCCACGCCCAGCCTACGCCGCACTATCGGCGGTAGAACGCTGTCAAGTATACTATACTAACTACAACATCTAAGAATCCATAACTAGAAATGTACTCATGTCACATCACGAAAACTAAGGAAGATAAGACAAGAATTAATAGCAATATCACTAGAACAACTAGAATCTATAATGATCATAAGACAGGAAAATAAAGAAGGAACAACGAGACTAACTAAAGATATCTACCAGGCAACTCATAGAGAAGAATAGTGGGAACCACCTCAGCTAGCATCAACATCTGTAATATTTTCATAACGTATCCAGTCAGGAGCGGAACGAGTACAATACATCTCACGCAGTTCATATCATGTTGGGAAATATAAAGCATGCAAAGAGTAAGATACATGGACTGTAAAGAAATATATATAAAAACGAGAGAGATTTGATAACTGGAAATATCTACATATATGATAAGTAAGAACTGTAGGTAACCTGTGATTTAGAGCATGATATGGTTATATAAACGGGTTAGGACATATACAAGATTTCACAAGATTGTACAAGATTTCACAAGAGTTCATAGGATTTGTACAAGATGGGATTTGATCACATAACCATTTCCTACTCACCCTCCCCAATCAATACACAAGGATCTAGTCAAGTTATGTTACATTGTACAAGAGGTTTTTATCATGTTTGCTCACGTGATCATGAGAGTACAAGATTGCACAAGAGTATACATGAAAGCGGTGTACAAGAAATACAAGATGTTCATGAAAAGCACATGACAACTGTATCTGATGCACCCCGAGGGAGATAACATCGTATAACAAGATCCATATAGTACCAATCCGTGATAATGACGTGACAGCATCATGTAAAGTAATCTAAAGCAAGAATATAAGTCCTAACAAGTATGAAAAGATCAGAGAATGTACTCGCCTGCGGTCCTGAGCTGTTAAATGGGGTCGATGCTCAGAGTGATGCCACAGACCTAAAGATAAGATATATATATATATAAGTTAATTAGGGTTCAACAGTGTTAGGCTTGATTCTATAGTATAAGCTACGCAATCTAGGTCAGACTCAGTCAACTAAGTCAAACTAGGTCACACTGAGTCACACTAGGTCAAACTGGGTTAAGGCTAGTCTCTATAAACATCTACGGGGTCAACACATTCAATTTCAGTGATTGTGAAATCACCGGAATCGATGGAACTCAAAATACCACAAAAGGAGAAGGATTATAATAATAGGGTGAAAATCTACAGATGTTGTCGGATGATAAAATAAATATCACCAACGTGTCCAGAATGGTCAAATCAGCTAGGATAGCCTGTCCAAAAGTCCAATTTGGACACAGGGGCAAAACGGTAATTTCGGGCCAAAATGATGTCCGCCGTTGGACACACTTTGCACCGAAAAACGTGCTAAAATAAAAGTGCACAAAATCTAACAAATTATATGTCCACAAATCCAGAATGACGATACGAACCCAACGGTATATCCGGAATTGGATTCCATTGACCCGATCTCAAATTGGTCCGTTGACCAGGACATTGGAAACCGATTTGCACGGAAAGGCGTGTCAGAGCTAATGTCCTCAAAACTCAGCAAATTATATGTCAAAGAGTCCAGAATGATGATACGAACTCAACGGTATATCCGGAATTGGATTCCGATGAGCCGATCTCAAAATGACCCGCTGACCCGGATATTGGTATCCGTCTTGCACCGAAATGCGTGCCGGAACCAATGTCCACTAAAACCTAGCAAATTATATGTCAACGAGTCCAGAATGACGATACGAACTCAACGGTATATCCGGAGTTGGATTCCGATGAGCCGAACTCAAAATGACCAGTTGACCCAGAAAGTGGGACCCGCTTTGCACCGAAATGCGTGCCAGGGTCCACGTTCTCCAAATCAAGCAAACTTTCTATGAAAACATGCCAGAACGATGCCACGAGTCTACTGGTGGTGTCAGAAATTGAATCCGGAGTCCCAGGTTCAAAAATGGAATTTAACAAGTGCAACACTAAGAATTCGAACGGCCAACTTTGGCGTCGAATTCGACTGACCTAACAAGCTCAAACTGAAATGAAATCTAAAGGGGGCAAGAAGAGGGTTATACCAGTTGTGCACCGGAACTGACGGCGCACAAAACGGAGCTGCGACGACGGAGTTACGAGTCGATGAAGTTGGCGTCGTAAAACTGTACACAATTAAACGGTCAACTTTGCGGCCAGATTTGATGTATCAAACGACAGAATTTACGGGCGAAATTTGACAGAGGCGAAGGGGTATATACCGAGATTGCGACGGAGTGAAGAAATCGTAGATCCAACGGTCGGATTGTCCAGAAAATCTGCACGAAGTCGTTGGTTCGAGACGCGATTCTGAGTTCGTTTCCGAGCTCGCGCCGACAGGATTTTGTGCGAAATGCATGAATCACCTCGACGGCGCGTCCCGGAGGATGGTGGCCGTCCAAGGAGGTGCGCCCGAGGTCGCGCGGCCATGGGGGGCTCGCCGGCGCGACGACGACGGCGACGGCGCGCGGTGGTGGCCGTCGCTGCTGCCATGCAGCTGCTGCTGCCGCTGCTGCTGCCTTGGCCGAGCTTGGCCGGGCACGACGCAGGCCAGGCGGGGGCGGTCACCGGCGGGGGTGGCCGCGACGGCGCACGACGGTGGAGGTGGTGCTTGTGGTGGCGTTTGTGGTGGTGAGGATGATAATAATGGTGATTGTGATAATGATGAAGGTGGTGGTGGTTTGATAATGGTGAGGGTGGTGGGTTGAATGAAAAATAACAAGAAGTAGTGAGGAAGAAGAAGAAGAATAGGGAGTTGGGTTCGGCTGGAGCTCGGCATGGGGATGGGAGTGGTGGTGATGGTGTGGTGTTCTGTTGGTATTTGGAGAGAGAGAGAGGAATCATGTGTGTGTGAGTGAATATAATAGGGAGAAGAGAGAGAAAGGAAGATATTAATGTGTGAGAGAGAGAGAGAATGAATAAAGAGAGGGTGTGGGCTGCTCGTACAGGAGGAGTGAGGTGATGGGGGTGTAAGGTTTTAAATGTAGGAAGAGAGAGAGAGATAGTTATTTAGAGAGAGAGAGAGAGGGAGAGGGAGATATTTTAGAGAGAGAAAATAGAGAGAGGGGTGATGTCGGTTGAGAGGGGGTGAGCTGGTGATGGGGGTGTGTGTGTGTGTGCTTGGGTGAGGAGAGAGAAAGAAGAGAGAGTGTGAGTGTATATACATATGTATATATACACATATACATATATACATATATAATATACAAGAGATAAAATAAGATTAAATAAGTAGAGAGATAGAGGGATATTTTAGAATAGGGGAAAAAGATAGGGAAAATTATGTGGGGTATTTGGACAATCATGGTAGGGTCCATGCCAACTGGGTCGGACGTTGGGCCAAGTTTGGACAAAGTCGAAACCAAGATTTAATTAAAATAATAATTTTAAACCAGATTAAATCACGGATGGAATGGGAGCACAAGGGAGATCAATTCGGTGGCACGCAAGTGGCACGTGCACAGTAGGCTTAAAACAGGCCAGGGCCATATATTGGGTTGACCGGATTGGACCGATGTCGGGCCCGAAAATTAAGTTGGAAATTAAATCACGAATTACGGCAGACAATAAATTGGTCTAAATTAATCCGAAAGTTGCGCAAAGCAAATGGAGCACAAGGAGACAAGTTCGAGTGGGACACGATATATCAATATGAAGATAATCTCGTCTACTACAAACTTCAAGAAGGAAGTTTCCAGAGACTGGCATCCCTGACGCTCTAGAATTTTAAGTCACAGTAAAGAGCATTTAATGATCGAAATTAATTATATAGAAATGAATTATTGGAAATAATTCATTAGAAAATTTGAAAAATAATTCGGGAATTTCAGGGGGCTTACATCCTACCCATCTTATAAAAATTTCGTCCTCGAAATTAAAGGTTGGTAGTGGGGTTAAAACATGATAGAAGATTTAGGCAATATTTTAGGCACGAGTTTGAGGCAAGATAAAATATATAGTTATGATCGTTAAAATCACGGTCAAGGAAATCCCAAGTTGTCTTAGTCATGCCCAATCATCTAGGCACGACTAATCACAAGGAATTTGGATGTAATCAGGAAATGAAATCAGGGTCGAAAAGAGTTTAGACACGAGTGTCCAAAATCCAAACATGATCAAAATCAGAAGGCAATACACGAGGGTTAATAACATTGAAATCCAACCACGATAAAGAAATTTGTCTCAACACGATCTAAGTTGATCAACTTTCGAGTAAATCAGAATTTGGGCAAGATGGAGAATAAGATCAACGAAGGCTGGGCACGAGAATCCAAGGATGGAAATCCAGGTCCCAATGGAAATTGGAACTCATTCAAGTCTAGTCAGCAACTAAGACTCTTTGGCACGATAAACAAGACGACCAAAATTGATTGGTCATGGACAGAAGGGAATCAAAATCTTAACAGTATCGAAATTTAAGAAACAATTGAGATGTGAAAATTTTAAAATTTTCAGAGTTTTTAAGTGTAGATGACAGATGTAGATACGAGATAGTTGATTGGTGTAATCAAGACATAGCTAAACAAGGCAAAAGAAATGACGGTAAGAAAGAAAAAATTATCATGCGATGGGAACGAAAACAATGATAGACAAGAAATAATGGTAGGAATTATCTTGCTCCATTGGTAAAAGAAGTAAATCAACTTAAGATATGACCTGATAACCATACACGTCTATCCAAAACCATGCTGCCAGAATTTTTGCCACGTCAGTAAACATAGCTACAATAAACGATAGAGTCCATAACTAGGGTATACACCCTAAAATTATGTCATCTAGATTCCTTACCACGCCAACCGGTATGGCTGCAAGAGAATCTAAATGCCATAACCAGGATAGTATATCCAAAATCAGGCTCCATGTCCTTGTCAGGCTAGCTAATATGACTACGATAAATTCTAAACTCCATAAATAAAGTAGACATTTATCGTTTCCGTCGCCCTCATAAAATATGTTTATCAGAATATCTTAACTCAATCCAGAGAAACCTATCTTCAAACCAAATCAAAATCGAAGTCAACAACGAACATCAAGATTCAAAATTTCAACAATGAATCAAGGATAAGTAGATGGAAACTAACGGAACAGATTTCGAGATAGGGTTTAGAAGAAAATTCTCAGGAGATGTCCAAAGGTACTATCAAGGTCAAGATAAAAGGAAATCATTGGAATATAATCTAAAACAATCTCAACCTGATATAAGACTGGCAAATCATATTCTCGTCTCAACCTAGAAGATATATAAGTCCAACTTATACCTTCCCTCTGGGGTCCACAAACTCATTCCAAAGAAAGAATAAAGTTTGGTAACGGACAGATGTTTCAGGAATCAGGACGGACAGAAACAAATGGGAAAAGTTTCAAAAAGTTTGAAATAAGATTCCCAGGGGTCATCCCTGGAATCTACCAAGAGTTCCTAATATGTGACTGAGTACCAAATTCCTAAAATATTCCATGACTCAACCTTAATCCTAGGGCAGGCTCGCAGTAGTACAGATAAGCTCAAGTACTACCACGACTTCGCATTAATTGCAAAGACAGACCTGCATGGGCCACCACTAAAAACGTGTCACGATCCGCATCCGGATATACGGATACGGATACGTGGGCCACGCCCAGCCTACGCCGTAGTATCGGCGGTAGAACGCTGTCAAGTATACTATACTAACTACAACATCTAAGAATCCATAACTAGAAATGTACTCATGTCACATCACGAAAACTAAGGAAGATAAGACAAGAATTAATAGCAATATCACTAGAACAACTAGAATCTATAATGATCATAAGACAGGAAAATAAAGAAGGAACAACGAGACTAACTAAAGATATCTACCAGGCAACTCATAGAGAAGAATAGTGGGAACCACCTCAGCTAGCATCAACATCTGTAATATTTTCATAACGTATCCAGTCAGGAGCGGAACGAGTACAATACATCTCACGCAGTTCATATCATGTTGGGAAATGTAAAGCATGCAAAGAGTAAGATACATGGACTGTAAAGAAATATATATATAAATGAGTGAGATTTGATAACTGGAAATATCTACATATATGATAAGTAAGAACTGTAGGTAACCTGTGATTTAGAGCATGATATGGTTATATAAACGGGTTAGGACATATACAAGATTTTACAAGATTGTACAAGATTTCACAAGAGTTCATAGGATTTGTACAAGATGGGATTTGATCACATAACCATTTCCTACTCACCCTCCCCAATCAATACACAAGGATCTAGTCAAGCTACGTTACCTTGTACAAGAGGTTTTTATCATGTTTGCTCACGTGATCATGAGAGTACAAGATTGCACAAGAGTATACATGAAAGCGATGTACAAAAAATACAAGATGTTCGTGAAAAGCACATGACAACTGTATCTGATGCACCCCGAGGGAGATAACATCGCATAACAAGATCCATATAGTACCAATCCGTGATAATGACGTGACAGCATCATGTAAAGTAATCTAAAGCAAGAATATAAGTCCTAACAAGTATGAAAAGATCAGAGAATGTACTCGCCTGCGGTCCTGAGCTGTTAAATGGGGTCGATGCTCAGAGTGATGCTGTCACGCCCCAGAACCAGAATACTGAAGAACGGGGACGTGCACAGCCAGCTACGTATAACGGAACGGCAACCATCCCGCTATACGGTCACGGCTGTCTAGCTATGTGAGGGTACGCTACAAACCATCAGTCTCTTAGGGTCAAATCACACTATTGTCTCAATCTCAACAAGTAATGATAGTAACAAGATATCAGACCACCAAATATACAATTGTAAGGCGTCCCAAACATTACATATCCAGATGATCATGAAGCTAGTCGTACAAAATGTAAGGACTAGCAAGAGTTAAGTCATACATGATCAACCTCGAGTTGCCAATCATGATTACAGCCCGTAGGCAGACAGAAAGTAAAGTGCATCGAGCTAACAAGTGCTCGTCGGCTAAACGCCTCAAAAGAATATCAGTTAACAATACAGTGGGAGAAACAAAAAGAGAAAACCCACTCGTTGCCCGGGTTCCGTCTAGTGTTCACCATTGGGCTGGAAAGCAGGTAGATCCTTTGCTGCTGCTCCGGTATCTGGCCATACAAAACCAGCTGGGTCAGACCCCAGAAAGAGCAAGTGCCACAAAGGAGGCCACGAAATAAGAACAAAAGCCAGCAATCAGCACATTAATATAATTACATAATAAGAGACAGTAATTTAAGAAAAAGGCATGATAGTTAGATATAAAAGATAAATCTTGTACAGAATCGATAAAAGACAGAACATATGGGAAGGCATGACAGGATGATATACGATGAGATGATCATGGGACTATTCAGATAGCCAGGTTACAACCCGTAAACCAAACAAGGACCGGGGTTGTAACCCTTCGTCTGAACGGAACTTGGTTTCTCCCACCATTTATCGGCAAGATAAAATACGCGAATTCAAGACTTGCAATTAAACATGATTAAGGTAAAGCACGAGTAATCATGTCATGTCATGACCTTGTACAGGATCAGGACAGGACAAGAGGGACTAGACTCCATCCAATCAATCACGGCCAAACAAGTACTACGGCTTACTACTTTAACTAACTAGGGTTATCACAGACCTGATTACTAACAAGATGCAATGAGAATTCCAAGTCCGGTTACCTGTTTGTTACTACCTGAATGCTCCCAGCAAGAAAAGGAAAAGATAGCATGATATAGCAGACACACTGTAGTAAGATACATGTGTCCTAAGGTACCACGCTCGACGGCGGGCTGGAAGTGCGCTCATCTCGACGGATAGCAACAAATCCCAGGTATATATATATAAGGCCAGGACCAAAGGGGCAACAGGTAACTGGGAAATTCTCCATAAACTAATTGATCAATCTAGTCATTAACCTAGCCAGATTCAGTATGAATCCCTGACCGTGGGAACCAGGGAGTCACGTCCTAGACATGATGCAAGACAAGACGAGTGGATTGCACAAGCAAGCAGGAACACCCACGGTGTCAAGACAAGTCAAGCTAAGTTATCAAGTCATGTCAAGTCAGGAGTGCGCCGCCACGGGCCACTATCAAGTTATCAAGATAATTCATGTCAGGGTACTTGTCAGGAGTGCGCCACGACGGGCCACTATCAGGTCAGGTTGGTCATGTCAGGAGTGCACCATTACGGGTCACTGTCATGTTATACTAGTTCCTTGTCATACCATGCTGTGTACAATAGTTATTCCAAACATGTTAAGCAAAATCAAGTTCATGACAAAAGGCGTAAGGATATAAAATGGGCGTAAAATACCTAATAAAATACTAATATAAAATAGGACAATAGAAGAGCCAAGATCAAGAAATAACACATTCATCATAGACAAGTAAGCTGCGCAGGGTATATACTGCGCAGGGTGCCAAGTGCGCAGGGTGAGCTGCGCAGGGTGCCAAGTGCGCAGGGGCAGATGGCGCACAGATGGATTGCGCAGAAGGTAGACTGCGCAGGAGTGAACTGCGCAGGAGTTGGTTGCGCAGAGATGGATTGCGCAATGGTCGAATTGCGCAGGGGTTGCTTTGCGCATGGCTGGCTTGCGCATGACTAGCTTGCGCCAGCGCAATCCAGCGCAGCGCAAAGCACTGGCCAAGGATCTTGCGCAAATGGCCATGCGCTAAAGAGCACAGGTCAGGGTGCGCAAATGGCCTTGCACTAAAGAGCGCAGGCCAGGGAATAGTGCGCAATCGGCCAGGTGCTAAAAAGCATTGGCCGAGAGCTCCACCATGGCTGAACTCTCAAGAACACTAAGAACACCAAGTTCAAATCTTCACAACTTAGCCAAATCAAAACCAAATTTAGATTTCCAAAGTTCTAACTTGAGTAAAATTGAATTCTCTTCCACATGGAAGCATCAAAACAAGCAAAAATCAAAGTTTAATAGATCAAAACCAAGGATTTCCGAAAATGGTTAAAACCTAGATCTAGAAGAATGAAAGCTCCAAATCACAAAATTCCAAGTTCTAATGTTGATCTACATGTCCTAATCTATCAAATGGACAAATAAAATTGGGTGCTTATTTGTTGGCAAGGTGCACTTGCCTAATGGGTTGGAGAGTTGTATGGAGGAAGAAGAAGAATTAATGGAGGAAAATAATGAGGAGAGAGAGTGTTAGGTGGGGATTTTAATGGGGGAGGATAAGTTGTGTTGAGGGCGGAGGTTAGCTAAGATGGTCCAATGCATAATAAACCAAACCAAACCAATTCCTATCCAAATAAAACCAAGCTCCATTAATCGGAATTAATCCAGGAATGATAAATGACAATTAAACTACAATACTAAGTATGAAATATACCACAACTTAACTGGTCAAGAAAAAATAAAAAATACTGGTCAGAAATACGATCACGTATAAAATACGTATCACGAATTTCGGGGCACTACAGATGCCACAGACCTAAAGATAAGATATATATATATAAGCTAATTAGGGTTCAACAGTGTTAGGCTTGATTCTATAGTATAAGCTACGCAATCTAGGTCAGACTCAGTCAACTAAGTCAAACTAGGTCACACTGAGTCACACTAGGTCAAACTGGGTCAAGGCTAGTCTCTATAAACATCTACGGGGTCAACACATTCAATTTCAGTGATTGTGAAATCACCGGAATCGATGGAACTCAAAATACCACAAAAGGAGAAGGATTATAATAATAGGGTGAAAATCTATAGATGTTGTCGGATGATAAAATAAATATCACCAACGTGTCCAGAATGCTCAAATCAGCTAGGATAGCCTGTCCAAAAGTCTAATTTGGACACAGGGGCAAAACGGTAATTTCGGGCCAAAATGATGTCCGCCGTTGGACACACTTTGCACCGAAAAATGTGCCAAAATAAAAGTGCACAAAATCTAACAAATTATATGTCCACAAATCCAGAATGACGATACGAACCCAACGGTATATCCGGAATTCGATTCCCTTGACCCGATCTCAAATTGGTCCGTTGACCAGGACATTGGAAATCGATTTGCACGGAAAGGCGTGTCGGAGCTAATGTCCTCAAAATTCAGCAAATTTTATGTCAAAGAGTCCAGAATGATGATACGAACTCAACGGTATATCCGGAATTGGATTCCGATGAGCCGATCTCAAAATGACCCGTTGACCCGGATATTGGTATCCGTCTTGCACCGAAATACGTGCCGGAACCAATGTCCACTAAAACCTAGCAAATTATATGTCAACGAGTCCAGAATGACGATACGAACTCAACGGTATATCCGGAGTTGGATTCCGATGAGCCGAACTCAAAATGACCCGTTGACCCAGAAAGTGGGACCCGCTTTGCACCGAAATACGTGCCAGGGCCCACGTTCTCCAATTCAAGCAAACTTTATATGAAAACATGCCAGAACGACGCCACGAGTCTACTGGTGGTGTCAGAAATTGAATCTGGAGTCCCGGGTTCAAAAATGGAATTTAACAAGTGCAACACTAAGAATTCGAACGGCCAACTTTGGCGTCGAATTCGACTGACCTAACAAGCTCAAACTGAAATGAAATCTAAAGGGGGCAGGAAGAGGGTTATACCAGCTGTGCACCGGAACTGACGGCGCACAAAACGGAGCTGCGACGGCGGAGTTACGAGTCGACGAAGTTGGCGTCGTAAAACTGTACACAATTAAACGGTCAACTTTGCGGCCAGATTTGATGCATAAAACGACAGAATTTACGGGCAAAATTTGACAGAGGCGAAGGGGTATATACCGAGATTGCGACGGAGTGAAGAAATCGCCGATCCAACGGTCGGATTGTCCAGAAAATCCGCACGAAGTCGCTGGTTCGAGACGCGATTCTGAGTTCGTTTCTGAGCTCGCGCCGACGGGATTTTGTGCGAAATGCACGAATCGCCTCGACGGCGCGTCCCGGAGGACGGTGGCCGTCCAGGGAGGTGCGCCCGAGGTCGCGCGGCCATGGGGGGCTCGCCGGCGCGACGGCGACGGCGACGGCGCGCGGTGGTGGCCGTCGCTGCTGCCATGCAGCTGCTGCTGCCGCTGCTGTTGCAGCAGGCTGCCGCTGCTGCTGCCTTGGCCGAGCTTGGCCGGGCACGGCGCGGGCCAGGCGGGGGCGGTCACCGGCGGGGGTGGCCGCGGCGGCGCGCGACGGTGGAGGTGGTGCTTGTGGTGGCGTTTGTGGTGGTGAGGATGATGATAATGGTGATGGTGATAATGATGAAGGTGGTGGTGGTTTGATAATGGTGAGGGTGGTGGGTTGAATGAAAATAACAAAAAGTAGTGAGGAAGAAGAAGAAGAATGGGGGGGTTGGGTTCGGCTGGAGCTCGGCATGGGGATGGGAGTGGTGGTGATGGTGTGGTGTTCTGTTGGTATTTGGAGAGAGAGAGAGGAATCATGTGTGTTTGAGTGAATATAATAGGGAAGAGAGAGAGAAAGGAAGATATTAATGTGTGAGAGAGAGAGAGAATGAATAAAGAGAGGGGGTGGGCTGCTCGTACAGGAGGAGTGAGGTGATGGGGGTGTAAGGTTTTAAATGTAGGGAGAGAGAGAGAGTTATTTAGAGAGAGAGAGAGGGAGAGGAAGATATTTTAGAGAGAGAAAATGGAGAGAGGGGTGATGTCGGTTGAGAGGGGGTGAGCTGGTGATGGGGGTGTGTGTGTGTGTGCTTGGGTGAGGAGAGAGAAAGGAGAGAGAGTGTGAGTGTATATACATATGTATATATACACATATACATATATACATATATAATATACAAGGGATAAAATAAGATTAAATAAGTAGAGAGATAGAGGGATATTTTAGAATAGGGAAAAAAGATAGGGAAAATTATGTGGGGTATTTGGACAATCATGGTAGGGTCCATGCCAACTGGGTCGGACGTTGGGCCAAGTTTGGACAAAGTCGAAACCAAGATTTAATTAAAATAATAATTTTAAACCAGATTAAATCACGGATGGAATGGGAGCACAAGGGAGATCAATTCAGTGGTAGGCAAGTGGCACGTGCACAGTAGGCTCAAAACAGGCCAGGGTCATATATTGGGTTGACCGGATTGGACCGATATCGGGCCCGAAAATTAAGTTGGAAATTAAATCACGAATTACGGCAGACAATAAATTGGTCTAAATTAATCCGAAAGTTGCACGAAGCAAATGGAGCACAAGGAGACAAGTTCGAGTGGGACACGATATATCAATATGAAGATAATCTCGTCTACTACAAACTTCAAGAAGGAAGTTTCCAGAGACTGGCATCCCTGACGCTCTAGAATTTCAAGTCACAGTAAAGAGCCTTTAATGATCGAAATTAATTATATAGAAATGAATTATTGGAAATAATTCATTAGAAAATTCGAAAAATAATTCGGGAATTTCAGGGGGCTTACAGCCGCTATCAATTACTGCTGTTCGGGATACTGATTGTTCGGGATTAATCCAGTACGTAAATAATAGACTAGAAGGCTGGCAATCGCAGGTGCTATCATTCGGAGGCAGGGTCGAATTGGTGAGAGCGGTGATACTAGCAATCACAATGTACTGGATGCAAGCGCTTTACATACCAAATAAAACCATAAAGAAAATCGAAACGCTGTGCGCCAACTTTATATGGAGAGGAGGGCTACATGCAATCTCATGGGAAAGCCTCTGTCAAGAGAAGGAAGAAGGAGGACTGGGTCTTCGTTCATTATGGGTACTACGGGAAGTTGCTACCCTGAAACTAGCTAGGAGGTTCTTGCAAGGTAAATCTCTGTGGGCTCAATGGATGAGAAGCAGGTATGTTCGCTCGGGTAACTTCTGGAGTCAAGATATAGATAATAACTTCTCTGTGACTTACAAAAATCTGTTACGGAAAAGAAATACTCTGAAGAATCTCATCACCCGTGTAATCCACGATGGAAGAAGCACAAGTCTATGGTTCGATCCCTGGATTCAGCATGAGAGTCTTGTAGATAAGCTTGGATGGCCCACGTTTGAGTTGGTTGGGACTAATGAATATGTGAGTGCTCTTATTAATAACAACACTTGGGACTTAACTTCCCGCCATGAAGGCAGATGGTTCGCGGCAGAAATTGGTAGCATTCAACTGAATATGGCATTAGAGGCGGACGGTTGGAGCTGGGATAATAATTCGGCAGATGGTGAATTCCATGGCAAAGTAGTGTATGATCAGATTCGGCCTCGGCATAACCCGGTGGATTGGGCCGAGGTCATATGGGTGAAAGGGGTGGCAGTTAAATTCAAACTATGCCTTTACAAAGGTATCCGCGGTAGACTGTTAACGAAGGATAGATTGAGATCCTTCGGGATCCAAATTAGTAACCCAACGTGTCCACTATGCGAGAATGCAGAGGAGTCTGGTGACCACCTATTTTTTACGTGTCCTATCTCAGGGCACATATGGCAACACTACAGAGAGGAATTGGGTCTACCGGACAGAGCTTATGAGGGCCTCCAAATAAATGTGGATGAGATTCAAAGTTTGAAAACCAAGGGCATGGTGATCTATACGAGAGCTAGAATCAGGCTTCTGTCAGCGGTCTGGCACGTATGGCACGAAAGAAATAACCGTATTTTCGAGGGAAAGAAGACGACAACCACTAGCGTCATCAACAATATCACTAGTACGATTAGATGTATGGGTTTCTCTGAGTAAATGATTGGCTTGTAATTGCTTGTATAGTGGTTTACAGTTCTATCAATAAAAATTACCTATTCTTCAAATATATATATATATATATATATATATATATATATATATATATATATATATATATATATGGAACAAGTAATTGTGTTACATATTCTGGCCCAAAGGCTTGTAAACTCGGCCCGATAGACCGCACCCATACTTATAGCTCACCGCATCAGGCTCGACCCGCACCCATACTTGTATCAGACCGCATCATGCTCGACCCGAAGGCCTGCACCAGCACTTGTATCTCATCGCATCCAGCCCTCACTCACATTTTTCCTCTACATGGAATAAAATGTGCTTCTATCGTTTCTCGAACCTGTCATCTCTTGGAAGGATGTGCCTCACTCTAATATATATATATATATATATATATATATATATATATATATATATATATATATATATATATATACCTGATCGGGAGCCCCGCCGAAGCCCCGCGATCCTTGGTCGTTGGATCACGCGGCATCGCGTGGGCCCCACGCGGACCCTGCTCGATCCGATGATGTAGGGTAACGAAATTTCGACGGTACTCCGCGGACGGGTATCTTGATCCGGATCATATATATATATATATATATATATATATATATATATATATATATATATATATATATATATATATATATATATATATATATAGAGAGAGAGAGAGAGAGAGAGAGAGAGAGAGAGCTCAGAAGATATGCTTGTAGTCATCATAAAATGTAAAAAAAAAAAAAAAAAAAAAATTTAAATCCACCATTTTCAACAGATTCACTAGATTGGGTCAGATTTATCCCTAATTGGTCAAACCTATATATTACACTATATAATGAGGCTTCAAATCAAAAGTGAGCTGTCATTATATCACGGTCCATTTTATTTTGAAAAAATTTAAATTTGTCAACGTGGGGAATCGAACTCAACCAAACAAGAAAAATACCTCACACCTTAACCACATGAGTTTGAAGAGATATTTGATTATAGTTGGATACTATTCTTATTATCAGTTATTATACGTGCAAAGCATGTGCATTTACTAGTATCTATAAGAAATTTAGAAATTTAAACGATGTCAATTAACATGACAAATTCAATGTGAACCAATTGTCAGTCTTTATTGTAATTGCACCGGAACTCTAAAATTACGAGGATTTTTTTTATAACAACCCTCACACACATACGTCCTTACGATCGTGGACTCGAATCCTATCGCTCGGTACCACCTGATGTTCTTACTGCTTTTTAATTGAGCTACAAGCACTGGATACGAGAATGATTGAAGATTTGTCTATTTAAGTTATATTCCATTACATGCAAAGCTTTCAACTACAAATATAATTTATGTTATCCTAATGGGCAACAATTTATCTATTCTAGTATATAATAGGAAAACTTGGATGGTGAAAATTTTGAATTCCGAAAATACCCTTGCATGTCTATACTAATTAAAAATTGTTCATTAATTTTAATAAAGTCAACTTAATAATTAAGAAGACTACCCTTTGGTCTTATGTCCTTTCTAAGTTAATTAAAAAAATGTTAAAATACGTGCAAGACACGTGCACATGTACTAGTGGGTTATAATCCCCTATCATTAATAGCTAATTAGGTAGAGAAATGGAAGATAAAAATGATGGAGGGAACTTTCTTTCATGCACAATTGGAGGTTGGTATAAAATATTAAAAACGAAGATACTGACCCAGCATATTTGTCCATACGCAAATGACTTTGAAGCCATGCATTATGCATGCTGTTTCTACTTCTAAATACAACCTTACATTAATAATGACACTGGATTTATTTGTATGTTGGCGGGATGGGATCTGCTTTCCCTATTTTGGTATTCCCAACTATATTTTCTCTCACAAATAGGAGTGGATCCCACCAACTTTGAGTGTTATTTTTTTATAAAATTAATGAGATCCACCTCTACTTGTGATAGAGGACATGATTGGAAACACCAAAATAGAAACAACGAATCTCATCCATATGTTGGCACAAGCACATTTATCATAACATAGTCAATAATAATGGAACTATAATGACACTGGATTTATTTTTGTTTTGTTTTATTTTATTATTTTATTTTATTTTTCGGTAGGATATTTCAAAGTACTCCAAATTCGTTTGGAATCTACTAAAATAACTTTGTTCGTTTAACATTATAACTGGTCATTTAGGTATTGTTTGGGAAAAGATGAAAATGGGGGGAAGGAAAATTTTGAGGAAAAAATGGAAGAAAAATTAAAAGTAGTGTGTTTGGGAAGAGGGAGGGGAATTGAGGGAGAGAAATGTGGGAGAAAAATTCATGTGGGTCCCACTCAAAAAAATTTCTCCCAAAAGTAGGAGTAAAATGGAGAGAGATGATAGGATTGTGAAATAAATTACCCAACTACCTTCAATAAATTAGTTATTAATTATGATTTGAAAAAATCAAGGACTAAATGGTAATTATATCTTTCTCCATAATAAATAAAATATTATTTTTAAATTTTTTCTTTTTCTACTTTTTGTTTATCCAAACAAGTGAAGGAAAATTTAATTTTACCTTCATTTTACTCTCTTCTATTTTCTTTTCCCTCAAATTTTTCTCTTCCTCCCCTCCTAGGTTCCCAAATACAGTTAGTATTGTCATGAGTTTTAGATTAAATTTAGAGTGACACTTTTATGGCCATTAAAGGACTACAACATGTGTTAACAAATTTAGAATATATTATTTATTTAGCATTGGAATTTTGAGAAATCTTTTTAATAGGTATTATGACGATTTAATTGATGTGTAGAACCGAGTAAAAGAATGGAACTGAACAAATATTAACGTGTTGGTTCCATTTTGTAGGTTTGGATGGTCCGTTCATTAATTTTGGAAAACCCAAATATAACAATTCTAGTTGACCAAATCTTCGAACCAAATAGGACCATGCTCACCATTGCTGTGACGTTTTATCGTTATGCATCACAGACTAAATCTTAGAGCTGTGTCCGTTGTAATCAAAAATTTTACATTTATGAAAAACATTCAGTCCATATCGACAATTATGTGAGGCTAATCCACTCGTTTTTTCATGAGGTGACCCATGATCTTTAGTATAAAAATAAAGTAGGGGTGAGCATTATTCGATTTTGGACCAAAAATCAAACCGAAACGAAACGAATAAGAGATTCGGTTTGGTTTAAAAAAAAGATTTATTCGGTTTTGAAAATACCATAAAAAAATTATTGTGTTTCGATTTTATGTTTCAATTTCGGTCAAACTGAATAAGAAAATTTAGTTTAAATATATATATATATATATATATATATATATATATATATATATATATATATATATTTTGAAGCAATGGGTACTTGTGGCGAACTCGCCTCCACTGAGGCTCGAACTCCCGACCACTTAGGCCGCATGCATCTCTCTTAACCACTAGGCTAGAGGTCATTTGCATATATATATATATATATATATATATATATATATATATATATATATATATATATATATATATATATATATCGATTTTCGGTAGGAGCGTTCGCCACAATTTAGTATATATATATATATATATATATATATATATATATATATATATATATATATAAAGCACATTGGATTTTTGGTCCGACTCATGTGGATTTTTGGTCCGACTCATGTGCTTTGGTTCAACGATGATAAAAGGAGTAAATTGTCCCTATATATATATATATATATATATATATATATATATATATATAAAGCACAGTGGATTTTTGGTCCGACTCATGTGCTTTGGTTCAACGATGATAAAAGGACTAAATTGTCCCTCTCTCTATAAGAGAGGAGGAGGTCCCATGTTGGGTGCGGAGCAACCGGTGGTTCCAACGGCACCCCCACCTCCAGCTCCTCTTGCATCGCCCCTCCCTCCGCCGCCTCCGCTCCATCCTCGCCCACACCGTCATCGCAGGCCTCTTTCGCAACCCCTTCGTCGCAAGCAGCCTCCTCCACCGCGCCGCCGACGCCGACCCTTCCTTCGCCGCCTCCCTCTTCTCTGCCATGACCAACCCCAACCCCTTCTTCTTCAACACTGCCATCGCCATCTCCGCCGACCCACTCTCCATCTACTCCCAAATGCTCCGCCGTCGCGTCCCTCCCGACTCCCACACCTTCTTTTCCTTGCTCAACACCACCACCGCCGCCGCCGCCACCAGGTTGCTCCACGCACACGCCCTCCTCCTCGGATTCTGGCCCGACTCCTTCGTGCAGACCGTCCTGCTCACCGCCTACTCCCGACGTGGTTCCGCCGACCACGTCCTGCGGGTGTTCGACGGAATGCCGCACAGGGACGTTGTCTCCTGGACCGCCGTAATATCGGGCCTCGCCGCCCTCGGACGCCCCGCGACGGCCCTGCGCGTCTTCGCCTCCATGCGGCCCAACGCCGCCCCGAACGCCGCCACCGTGGTCTTTGCCGTGTCCGCCTCCGCCAAGCTCGGGTCCCTGGTGCTGGCTCGGTGCCTGCATGCCTACGTCGAGAAGGCCGGGTTCGGAGGCCGCGTCTCCGTCCGGAACTCCCTGGCGCTGGCCCGGTGCCTGCACGCCTATGTCGAGAAGGCCGGGTACGTGTCTGTGCCATTATGGCACGGATTATCCACTAGTATATATATATATATATATATATATATATATATATATATATATATATATATATATATATATATATATATATATATATGAGGAGGGATCAACATTTTTTCACTTTTGCATCCCCTAAGCATCCCCTCTTTCACATCCGTTGGATCTTGTTTAAGTCATCTAACCTTAACCATTGAAAAATCAACGGTTAAGATTAAATGACTTAAAACAAGATCCAATGGTTGTTATCACGGGGATGCTTGGGGGTGCAAAAGTGAGAGAATGTTGATCCCTCTATATATATATATGGGTGAGCATTATTTGGTTTTGGACCGAAAATCAAACCGAAACGAAACGAATAAGTGATTCGGTTCAGTTTAAAAAAATTGGTTCGGTTTTGAAAATACTAAAAAAAAAAATTATTCTATTTCGATTTCGGTCAAAAACCGATAACCGAATAAGAAAATTTAGTTTATATATACTAATTTTTTTTTAGATAATTTAGTTACTATATATAGTAAAAAATACAAATAAACCGAAAAATCGAATAAACCAAATAAATTAAAAATCGAACCGATTTAATTCGGTTCGATTTGATTCGGTTATAGGTTAATTCGGTTCGGTTTCGATTTTGCTTATTCGATTTTCGGTCTAATATTCGATTTTCGACTATTCGATTCGATTTGAACCGAATTAAATGAATGTTCACCCTTAAAATAAACCGATAGATGGACCTTGACCTTGACAATATCAGCATGATCATCGTCAGTAATGACAACACAGACCATCTTCATGAAAAAACGTACATCAAGAACGGCAAACAAAATACTGAGACACTGTGAGAGGCTCTTGCTTTTCTACGTGTGCGTGTTTTTTTTTTTTCCCGCCTTGTACTACACTTGGTTGTTCAGGAAAAATTATGTCCACTTCAAGCAACTTGCATGTCCACTTCAAGCAAAGTAATTAAATTTGATAAAAGAAGTCACATTTGGTGGTACACATCTTTCTCTATCTAGAACCCAACCTAGAACATTTACCTCCCACTTTTTGTTGAAGTTACAAAGAAGTTTCCTTATTTTTAAAGTAGAATAGTGCCTAATTAAAGACTCAAGACTCCATTAATTAAGTAATGCTATAAATAGCAACAAAAATAGTGACAATTATCATCCTTTTTGTCCATCATGAAATGGATGGGGGCTACAAGTGTCCTCTTAAACTAATTAGGCAAGATTTTTGTGTCGTTGTTGCAACAATTGCAGTACGACAACTTTATTATAAGGAGTGTCGCATTAGTTGATAAATTTTTGTGTATTATTTTCCAACGAAAGTCTCAATATATAAAAATTACATAAAATATAAAATAAAACAAGTATTTTTAAAATTATTCCTAAGAAATCTATCTAAACCAAATCAAATTTTGACATATTCCGCAACTATATACATCAAAAAAAAAAAAATATTGACATGTTATGCACAACTATATAATAGAAAATAATAATTTTAAATGATAAAAATTACAAAGATTTAACATAAATTCATTTGTATGTCTGTAATAGTTGTAAAATCTTAGTACATATAAATTACATGAGATAGATAGGTATATTAGGATGCAATCTGATAGTTAGGTAGTGACAAATAATTGCTGATAGGCAATAAGTAAAGTATGATCCAAAATCAAACATATGTAGACCGTTACCATCCAAGTCCAACCCGGAGTTTGGCACTAGGTGTAACACAAACAAATTATTACTAAAATTTTGACAGTACTTTTTATACAAATTTTTTTTAATAAATTTAACCGGGTACAAAAAGGAATGTCCAAATTCATTGGAAGATAAACAAACTAGGATTATTTAGTTTTAGGACCCCACATAATATTAAAATACGTTTAGATTTCCATATTATTCTGAAGAGGCTTTAGGTTTCCATATTATTCTGAAGAGGCTTTGGATCTCTTCCTAACGTTGACTTATGTTAATCGTCTAAAATGAAAATCTAAATGTAAATTTTGAATATTATAGGAGACCCAAAAACTAAACGAAAATATGTGATGGTTATGTGACTTGTGTTATTTTGTTTTTTTATGACCAACAGAGGATGAGACTTGTGATACTGTTGTTTACTTTTATCTTGATCTCAGCAATCATATAACCCTCTAGGGCTATTAGGTTGCAAGCATGCAACAATGCGACCGAAACAAGAAACATTTAACGATATACGATGTCCATGAAGTCGTCCCTATCGAAACTGTCGTCAGAAGGGTTGCATGGCTATTGAGATAAGGATAGAAGCAAACAACAATATCATAAGTTTCATTCTCGATTGGTCATTAAAAAAACTAAATAACTGATCAAGTCATGTAACCTCACCATGCAAAACTAAATAATCCAAACCACACAACTCTCACATATTTTTGTTTAGTTTTAGGGTCGTATAATATTAAAAATTTATGTTTATGTCACCATTTTGGACGGTCAACCCAATTCAACCGCTAGGACGAGACATGTACAAACTCTCTCCTGAGCAATATGAAAACATAAGCGTAAATTTTTAATATTATATGAGACCTTAAAACTAAATAACACAGTAAACTAAGTATGAGTTAGGACAAATTAGAAGCCCAGTGTAGTTGGAGATTTAGTGTCACATTTATTTATTTATCGAAAATTTTCAGCTAAACCATTAAAGTTATAAGAAATTGCACAAGAAGAATTTTTTTTGTAAGAATTAGCGAGAAAGAATCGAAACATCCTTAGTAAGGGTGTTTTAGTTAATTCCCTCCTCCCTTAGCAACAAAAGAAAATTTAAATGAGAGATATATATACGTCCTTATGAAGGGTATATACTACGAAAGAAACGTCATTGTTAAAGATGTTTCTTAAAAAATTACTTGTAAAGTAGTTTGCTGTATTTTTAAAATAAAAGAAAAAGAGAAAGAGAAAACAAGAGAACACCCTTTCTAAGAGCTTTGGATTTGGAAATCCAAAAATGGATATGCATTTGGATTTGGATTTGGAAATCTAAAATTCAAATCCAAATCCAAGTCATGAATTTCCAAATCCAAATCCAAATCCAACTCCAACTCCAACCAAACATAGAATTTGGTAAATTATTAATTAGCTATTATAATTATAATTATAGTTATGATTAATAATTAACTTATTATTATTAATAATAAAATAATAAATAAAAAATTATTAATTAAGATATAATGATGATTAGTAAATTATTAATTAAGATATAATGATGATAATAATGACGATTAATAAATTATTAATTAGCTATTATAATTATAATTATAGTTATGATTAATAATAAATTATTATTATAATTAATAAAATAATAAATAAATAAATTATTAATTAAGATATAATGATGATTAATAAATTATTAATTAAGATATAATGATGATTATAATGACGATTAGTAAATTATTAATTAACTATTATAATTATAATTATAGTTATGATTAATAATTAAATTATTATTATAATTAATAAAATAATAAATAAATAAATAAATAAATTAATTAGCTATTATATTATAATTATAGTTATGATTAATAATTAAAATATTATCATAATTATGATAATAGTTATGATTAATATATTATTAATTAAGATATCATGATGATTATAATGATGATTAATAAATTATTAACTAAAATTTTAATAATATATTAATTATTAAATTATTAAAAGTAAATTATTAATTCCTATGATAATTTATGATAACTAATACTATTAGTTATTTTTTATTAAAATAATAAATAATTTTTAGTTATAAATTTAAAAAAAATAATGACTAATTTTATTTAATTGTTAATTTTTCATTAACTATAAATTTAAAATTTTAAAATAGTAATTATAAATTAATATAATGATGATTAATAAATTATTAATTAAACTATTATACTATATTAATTATCAAATTATAAATTGTTAAATATGATTCTAATTGTGATTAAATTATTATAAATTAATATTTTAATAAGACTAATAAATTATTAATTATGATTATAATTGAATATTAATTAATAAATTATTAATTAAGATTACAGTTATAATTAATAAATTTATTATAATTATGATTAATAAAATTATAAATTATTAATTAAGATTATTATAAATTATTAATTAATAAATTATTAACTTAGATTATAATTAGGCTAAATTGTAATTTGATACGTTCAACTATCACCGTATTTTAACTTGATACTCTCTATTTGTTCATTCTATTTGCACAAAAAAATAAAGGGAGTTTTTTCATGTTTATTTGTACGGGCGTTTATTTTGCATTATGTTGGTGAATTCGTCCTTAGTAAGGACATTTTTTATTGACCTGATAAAGGGACGTTTTTCATTCTAACGATGTAACGATGTTTAAGTGGATTTAGTTTTATTTATGTGAAGTGTAATTTGTAATCAAACTATAACGTTCTTACTAAGACTAATGATTTATAGGAAGTTAGTGTAATTTTATTTCTCTGATAAAAAATTATGTTTATTTATTAGTGGGCTAGTGAAAGTCAACTAAGAAGCAGCTATGACAATGACATAGTCACATCTGTGTAGTTTTCCATTGTCACATCTGTAGTTGCTATGACATTGACAGAAGCAGCTTCCAGATTTCTCATTGAAGTTGATGGTCATCTTTGACTTTAGATATCCACATGAGTTAATTTTCAACTCAATATATAAAAAAAACAGTTTGTAAATTTATAACATTATGTTAAGTAAAGCCATGGAAGAAAATCCAACACAGTGTCATAATAAACCTACGTTGGTGTAGTAGAATAATTTGGATTTTTTTTTTTAACTGAAATCAAAACATACAAGCCATGAATCAGTAACTTTTTATATTATTCCAAACAAATTGCTAAGAGCAAATAAAAGAATGGTTCGTAAAGACTCATTTGATGTAGGTTAACAGTTTGATCTGATTTTTGAATGAAGATCATCGGCATAAGTCACTTTATTGATTTTTCTAACATAATTCTTTGTTTGATTTATTAACAAATTTTTTATATAAGGTGATTTTTTTTTATACCTAATTTGTACATAACAGGACACTTTTGGACAGACAAACAAAAATGAAAAATAAAAAGTAGATGAGAAGCACATTCTCCATCCTGGCTCCAGTCTCACTGGTGCCAAACTCTTTTTTTTTTTTTTTTTTGAAATTGTTTATTTGTTTATTTAGTTTGGTTTGTTTCAATTTGATTTAATTATCTTTTAGTTTGATGTTGTTTAATTTTTTAGTATTGTTTAATATATTAGTTACTTGTTATTATCTATACTATGGATAACAACAAAATATATTAGCTAATAATTTTTATACAATAATTTATTTATTAACTAATAAAATTTGTTATTACATATATCAGTTTATATATATATATATATATATATATATATATATATATATATATATATATATATATATATATATATATATACAAACAAACTAATTTCTATATTTTTTTTGTATATTAATGACAAATTTTCTATAAAAAGTAAATACAATAATATAGATATAACAAATCAATATACTAATTAATATAGATAATAACAAACAAATATACTAGTATACAATAAATATAAATAACAATAAATTAATATATAAATACAAATAATATATTAATATACAACTAAATATATACAATAAAATTAAATATGTAGAAATAAATATATTCAAATTAATATAAATACAATATAATAACTGATAAATTTTGTTATTATCCATATTAGTTAATATACAATATATATATATATATATATATATATATATATATATATATATATATATATATATATATATATATATATATATATATATATATATATATATATATATATATATATATATAAACAAATATATTTATTAGTATATATAATAACAAAATTAATATAGATAATGACAAATTGATATATTAGTATACAAATAAATATAAATAACAATAAATTAATATGTAAAATAAGAATAACATATACGACCAAGCAAAATTTTGCTCAAATCGCCCTATCAACCTATATGAAATTTGTTATTAATACAAAAAAAAAATCAAATTAATTTGTTTATAAATACTTATATATATTTATTTTATATATTAGTTTGTATATTAACTAATATAGTTAATAACAAAATTTATTAGTTAATATAAAATTATTATATACAAAACAATATTAACTAATATATTTTGTCATTATCTATAGTATAGATAATAACAAAATAACTAATAAATTAACTAAAACTGAAAAATTAAACAATTTCCTTTTGTCTGGCTAGATCCCGTTCATTGTAAATATCCCAAAAATGTCCAAATTAGGTAACAAAAATTCACCCAATATGAAATTTTTCTAATTTATTAAATCTGTTATTTGTTTAGTTAAGAATTTGTGCCCATTCATTATTCCAGTTTGGTTGTCGAAGGTAGGGTTGAGCTTATTTGTTTAGTTAAGAACTTGTGCCCATTCATTATTCCAGTTTGGTTGTTGAAGGTAGGGTATTTTGTTCGGTTTATTAGATTTCAACTAGATCGAAATAGTCGTAATTTATTAAATCTGTTATTTGTTTAGTTAAGAATTTTTCTAATTTATTAAATCTGTTATTTGTTTAGTTAAGAATTTGTGCCCATTCATTATTCCAGTTTGGTTGTCGAAGGTAGGGTTGAGCTTATTTGTTTAGTTAAGAACTTGTGCCCATTCATTATTCCAGTTTGGTTGTTGAAGGTAGGGTATTTTGTTCGGTTTATTAGATTTCAACTAGATCGAAATAGTCGTAATTCTAAAAATCCAAAATTGAATAAAAATTAGCCAAAACCAAACCGAATAATTAATTTGGTTATTGTTCAGATAGATTATTTCTATTCTTTAATGGGTCAGGTCCAATTGCATTCATGATTAAATTATATTAAAAAAAGATCATTTTTATACACACATTTGTCATATTCCAAAATTGCGCCCAATGTTGGATTAGTTGTTAAATTATCAAAGTTGGATTTCAAAACATATTATTTTCAATATATACACATTTTTAATCACAAAATATGTATAAAATTGAGAATGTTGCACAAGTCTTATTCGATTTTCGATTTTGGACTGAAATCCCGAATAATTTTTTTTAATATTTTCAAAGACTAAAATCGAACTGAATTTTTTTTTTCAAACCAAACCGAATCTCTTATTCCATTGAGTTATGTTTGATTTTTGGTCTAAAATCTAATAATGCTCGCCCCTAGTTGAAGGGACTGCTTGATTGCTTGAAAGTATAAGAAAGTGTGAATTATTCAAGACTATATCAATTATTCGTGATTACCCTAACATTCCTCACTTACTCGTTGGCAAAAATACTACTTTGGGCCCAAAATAGCTCTTTGAATATATTCATGTATGTATCTATCACATTGGCAATATTTTCGGACCATTGCCAGTAATTTCTCCAGCAAGCAAGAAGGCTCAAATAGAAAGATGATATTGGAAGCTTCGCATATGTATCGAATCTACAGAGAACAAGGTTGCTGTTCAAATCTGAACGCAAATAGTTCATCAGAACCAAACATGAGATACAAATTTCATGATTGCATACGTGACAGATTCTACGATTTTCTTTCGGAAACGTCGGAAGTGTCAGCAAAGATGATACATGGAAGGGCATATTACAATTCAACCTCTTTTCTGGCATTTTAGTATGATATATACACTAAATATGAATGGAATTTCTTCCACTAGTAGATACAACTGTACAGAGAGCTTTGGGCTTTTTGACCCACTACAAGCCTGCATATGTTTGAAGTGTGCAATGTGCAGAAGTTTACATCCTTACCTCTAGTATATCTCCATCCTTGAGCTCTGTATGCGGCAGAACGAGCTGGCCATTCACTAATACTAGTTTCCCATCCAGACCTATCCTCCTTGCAGCATCGGCTGCGGTGCTGCCGGATCTCATCCTTATTATCTGGCCATGGGGCCAGCGAACGATCACCACTTCCCCGAGAACCACAGTACTTGATCTAGCTTGCTTGGCTTTTCCCAGATACGAACCATACCGAACTTGTTCTTCCCACTGAAGCATGGTCCTGAGTAGATGCACCTGGTTATCATTACAATCAGTCCAAATTAGATTTGCGCAATTGTGAGTACCATCCAAAATTCTCATAACCAAGATAACTTTACATTCTCTCTGTGAAGAACATATGCAGAAATGAATTATGGTACCAGAGAGGATCAGTAAATGACGAGAAGATATGAAACAACAGTAAAATAAAAAGGATACACATAGGGTGCTAAAGCAAGTCAACCTTAAGGTAGCAAGTAGCTTGGTAGACTGATGTGAATCGACCTATTCGATTCACAAAAGATTTGTAGAAAAGAGAAACAGAGAAAGATAATGATCTTTTTGTGAGAAAAGAACAAACTCCCAACTTTGGTGGACGGACAAAGTCTAAATCCTTCTTATTGATACTTGAGAGTTTCTTCTCAATACAAGCATGAAAACAAAAGACGGCTAGCCCTAGCTATAAATAGAAAAGGGAAACAAAACCCTAAAGGGATTATTGTGGTGAAAGACCACAATACCCTTTATGACTAAATAACAGAAAAGGCCTAAACAGTGGGCCTGGGCCTAAATCGTTCCCCGTCTCCTACGACGGGTGTACGTGATGATGGGTGGGCCCACATCAATACCCCCCCTAACAGAGCCACCTTGTCCTCAAGGTGGAAATCTGAAAACTGCGTCTGGAAGCTCGCAGAATCCTCCCAGGTCGCGTCACAGTCTGGCAGGCCGACCCAATGAATCAGGACCTCCTTCGTCTGGCCGGGTCCTCGTCGGATAGCTCGTACTGTCAAGGGCTCTAACTGTACCTCCATGTCCTCCGTGAGCGTCGGAGGAAGAGTGGGGGACGCTGCCTGATCCCCAATCGCCTTCCTCAACTGAGATACGTGGAAGACGGGATGAATCGATGATGTGTCTGGTAGCCCCAAACGATAAGCCACCTGTCCCACCCGAGCCACTACTGGATAAGGACCAAAGTATCGAGCCGCCAACTTCTCATTCGGCCTCCTCGCCATCGAGCGCTGTCGATAGGGACGTAGTTTAAGATAAACCATGTCCCCTACCTGAAAGCTGACGTCCCGCCGATGCCTGTCTGCCTGTGCCCGCATCACCTGCTGTGCCCGCAACAGATGCTTCCGCAGCTCCTCCAAGACCCCGTCCCGGGTCAACATATACTCCTCCACCTGCCCTACCGGTGTCTGGGCGTCTCCGAACCGTACCAAGGGGGGTGGGTCGCGACCATACAGCACCCGGAACGGCGTCGTCCCCGCCCGTGAATGGTACGAAGTATTATACCAATATTCTGCCCACGCCAGCCAACTGTGCCACTGTCGGGGAGAATCAGATGCGAAGCACCGCAAGTAGGTCTCGACGCTGCGGTTAACGACCTCCGTCTGGCCGTCCGTCTGGGGATGATATGCGGTACTCCTCTTCAGGACCGTACCGTGAACCCGAAATAACTCCCGCCAAAAGATACTCATGAATACCTTGTCCCGGTCCGAGACAATGGATGCGGGTACCCCATGTAGTCTGATCACCTCCCGAAGAAATGCCGTCGCTACAGTCACGGCCGTGTAAGGATGCTTCAGGGGAATGAAGTGAGCATACTTACTCAGCCTGTCCACCACCACCATGATCACCGTGTACCCCTCTGAACGTGGTAGTCCGTCGATGAAGTCCATGGTGACATCCTCCCAAACTCGCTCCGGCAAGGCCAGGGGCTGCAATAATCCGGCTGGGGCCATAGCCATATACTTGTGACGTTGGCAGACGTCACAAGCGGCTACCAATCGTGCGACGGCCCGTCGCATCCCGGGCCAAAACACCTCCCTGGCCATCCGCTGATAAGTCTGCTGAACCCCCGAGTGGCCTCCCGTCGCAGAACTATGGAACTCCTGGAATAAAACGGGAATAAAGGCCGAAGTCTTTGGCAGCACCATCCTCCCCTGGTAGAGCAAACGACGGCCCGCTAGAGTGTAGCCTGCTGGGGCGCCATCGCCGCCCTCTATCTGCTGCCGTATCTGCTGCAGCTCTCTGTCCTGCTCTGCCTCCTGCAACATCGGCTCCCAATCTCGCCATATAGGACGTGATAGGGCGCCCAGGTCGACCACCTCCTCCCGTCGAGATAAAGCGTCCGCCGCCTTGTTCTCCAGCCCTGGACGGTACTCGATCGTGAATCGATACCCGACCAGCTTGGACAACCAATGCTGATGCTCCTCAGTCACCAGCCGCTGCTCGAGGAGGTACTTGAGGCTCCTCTGATCGGTCCGTATCACAAACTCCCTTCCCAACAGGTAAGACCTCCACTTCAGCACCGCCAGAACGATCGCCATCAGCTCCCTCTCATAGACCGATTTCAGTCGGGCTCTAGCCGAGAGTACCTGACTAAAATAGGCTATGGGTCGCCCCTCCTGCATGAGTACCGCCCCGAGGCCATATCCCGACGCGTCCGTCTCCACCACAAACGCTCTGCTGAAGTCGGGTAATGCTAGCACGGGTGCTGTCGTCATGGCGACCTTCAACGCCTCAAAGGCCTTAGTGGCCTCTTCTCCCCACTGGAAGCCCTCCTTCTTCAGCTGCTCCGTAAGGGCCCGAGCGATGGTGCCGTACCCTTTGACGAACTTCCTGTAGTAGCCCGTCAACCCCAGGAAGCCGCGTAAGGCCCGTAGTGTAGTGGGCACGGGCCAATCTAACATGGCCGCAATCTTCGTCCTGTCCGCTGCTACCCCCTCAGCCGACACCACGTGTCCCAGATACTCCACCTGCGCCAAACCGAAGCTGCACTTCTTTCGGTTGGCGTATAGCTGATGCGTCAGTAACTCCCGAAACACTATCCCCAAATGGTCAGTGTGCTCCCCCATGCTTCGGCTGTAGATGAGGATGTCGTCGAAGAATACCAAGATGAACCTGCGAAGATAGGGTTGGAATACCTTATTCATCAATGCCTGGAAGGTCGAAGGAGCGTTGGTCAGTCCAAAAGGCATAACCAGAAACTCATAATGTCCCTCGTGAGTACGGAACGCCGTCTTCGACACATCTTCTGGCCGCATCCGGATCTGGTGGTATCCTGCACGAAGGTCGATCTTCGAAAAGACAACTGCCCCATGCAGTTCGTCTAGCAGCTCGTCGATCACCGGGATAGGGAACTTGTCCGCGACCGTCTCCTTATTCAACGCCCGGTAGTCGACGCAGAATCTCCAGCTCCCGTCCTTCTTCTTCACCAACAGTACTGGTGATGAAAAAGGACTCACA
The DNA here is from genome assembly GCA_029216955.1 of Iris pallida. Classification (NCBI taxonomy): domain Eukaryota; kingdom Viridiplantae; phylum Streptophyta; class Magnoliopsida; order Asparagales; family Iridaceae; genus Iris; species Iris pallida. Next base: position 21,453,148 of record JANAVB010029819.1, on the reverse strand, counting down.
CTCGGCTGGATCACCCCCGCCTGCAGCATCTCCCGTACCATCCGCTCTATCTCGTCCTTCTGCAGATGCGGATACCTGTAGGGACGCACGCTCACCGGTGCCCCCTCCCCTCGGAGTACGATCGAGTGCTCGTGTCCTCTGATCGGAGGTAGCCCTTGCGGGCTCTGGAAGACCTCGGAATACTGCTCCAGCACCGCCTCTACCTCCCTTGGTGTCTCCCCGTGAGTCGCCTCCTCGCCCGAGAACCCCTGGAGCTCGACCAGGTACCCCTCTCCTCCTGTCCGCAATGCCCGAGTGATGGCGCTGAAAGCCACCATAGAAAAACAGAGAGTCGGGTCCCCGTTCAGCACCACCGCCGCTTCGCCCTCCCGAAACTCCATCCGCAGGCGCTTCCAGTCCACCTTCATCTCCCCGAGGGTCTTCAGCCACTGGACTCCCAATATGATGTCTACATTGCCCAACTCCAATGGTAGGAAGTCCTCCGTCAGCCGATAGCCCTGCAGTGAGAGCGATACCCCCTTGCAGAGGCCCTTGCTCTCCTCCACCTTCCCGGTGCCCAGCAACACCGTGAACTTCTCCACCGTACTCAACTCTAAACCGAGCCGATCGACCAGTCGTCGCGAGATGAAGTTGTGGGTGGCCCCACTGTCGATCAGCACTGTCACCGTCTGCTCTCCCAACTTCCCTGCCAACTTCATGGTATGGTTCGGGGTAAACCCTACCACGGAGTTGAGGGTCACCTCAGCAACATCCATATGCACGTGCTCCTGCTCCTCTCCAGCCTCTGGCGCGACAGCGGTCTCTTCCTCCTCGGCATCCTCCTCCTCGTCCGGTAGAATCACGATTTGCAGCAACTTGCTCGCGCATCGATGACCGGGGGTGAATCTCTCGTCACATCGGAAGCATAGGCCAGCCGCCCTTCTCGCCCTCATGTCGGCCTCGGAGAGGCGTCTCCCTGGTACTGCGGCTCCTCCTGTCCCGCCCGTGGGTCTAGGCGGTACCGGTGGTGGTGCTGGTGCTGGTGCTGGTGCTGGTCGAGGAAGAACTGTCCCCGCCTGGCTGCGCTGTCCCGTCGTCCCCCAAGCGCCCTTGAGGCGCTTTTCTTCCGCCAACTTCTCCTCTGCCTTGTGGGCCAGGCGGAGGAGATCTTCCAAGCATCGCGAACTCTGCAGCCTGAGCTCCGCTCGAATGGAGGGCTTCAAACCCTTCATAAACATCCCGATCTGCAACTCGTCCGACACCCCCCGAACGCGTCCAGATAGTAGTTCGAACTTCGCGACGAAGTCTCGAACCGTCCCCTCCTGGCGTAGCGACGACCACTGCTCGTAGAAATCACCCGAAGCTGTCTCCTGGAAGCGGTCTAAAATGTAGCCCGTCAGCTCCGCCCAGCTGCTGAACGGGGTCCTCGCCGTTCTCCACCGATACCACGCCAGGGCCTGACCCTCAAAATAGATCCCGATGCACCTGAGGACCTCTGCTTCGGTCAGCTCCATGATCTCGAAATAGCGCTCTGCCCGAAAAATCCACTCGTCCGGGTTCTCACCCTCGAACGTGGGCAGCTTCAGTTTCTTCAGCCGGCGATCCGCGCTAAGGTCACCGTGCTGCATATCATCTCGGCCTCGTCCTCCTTCCCAGCGGTGTGTATCTCTCCGCTGGGTCTCGTATGGGCCCCCCCTGTCACCCTCCTCATACCGCTCGTCAGCCCAGATCTGCTCACCCCACTCCTCCACCGGGCCCCTGTAGTCACCGACTGCCCTCGCCCGTGGTGGTCGTCGTGGGGGAAGGTCCCCTCTCTGGAAGTTGGCGGGATCCGCCATTCCCCCAAAAAAATTGCTGCCTCCGGCGTACCTCGCTCCTCCTGGGGGCTCCGCTCCTTCCGTCCACGCCGGGACTCCCGCCAAGCCCCTTCCTGGGCCCGCGAACCTATCTCCGTGGTTCGCAATCATCGTCCGACCCCCGAAGGGGGCCCCAAACCCTAGGCTTTCTCCCGCGCGCGGAGCCGATCCGCCGGGACCGTACGGGTCGCCGGCGCCCGGCCACGGCCGCTCGCCGGCTGCTCCAGGGGCACCGACCGGCCAGGGGTGGCGGTCGGCGGCCGGCCAGCGCCCGCCCCCAACGCCCGCGGCCCCGCCCGGGCTGGCTCGGTCGGCGGCGAGGCCCCCGCGTCCGTCTGCCGTCGGCCGGCGCTGCTCGCCGACCGCCCGGGTCCCGTCCGGCTGCGCTGTGGTGGCGGCGGGTGCGGGCCATCGCCCGTCGGCCGGCCCGCCGCGATCCTCGGTCGTTTCCCCCTCCGTTTGCACAAACCCTAGTTGGTCGCCTAGGGTTTGGGTTGTCGCCGCCTCCGCTTCGCCGCCATTGATCTTGTTTGAGATATTTTGCAAAAGCATCATGATCGTCGTCGACTCTTTCCGCATATCCCGCATCTCCGTGCGGATCTCTAGGTTCGTGGACGCTTGATCCTTCGCGGCGACCTCCATCGATTTCTTCAAACCCTCGATCTCGGCGGTGAAGTCCTCCCGTAGACCTCGGATCTTCTCGTCGATCGTGTTTCTTGTTCCATCGGCCATGGCTCGTAGAAAGCTCTGATACCAAATGATGTGAATCGACCTATTCGATTCACAAAAGATTTGTAGAAAAGAGAAACAGAGAAAGATAATGATCTTTTTGTGAGAAAAGAACAAACTCCCAACTTTGGTGGACGGACAAAGTCTAAATCCTTCTTATTGATACTTGAGAGTTTCTTCTCAATACAAGCATGAAAACAAAAGACGGCTAGCCCTAGCTATAAATAGAAAAGGGAAACAAAACCCTAAAGGGATTATTGTGGTGAAAGACCACAATACCCTTTATGACTAAATAACAGAAAAGGCCTAAACAGTGGGCCTGGGCCTAAATCGCTCCCCGTCTCCTACGACGGGTGTACGTGATGATGGGTGGGCCCACATCATAGACCCAAAGTTATCAAAGGCGAAAGCGCACTTACATGCCAAGGCCCTTCGGAGCCTAGGTGCAAAAAGCGCAAAAGACACAGGCTGAGCAAAACAAGGTGAATGAATAATTAGAAGAAAAATATAGGTTATGGGCCTCAAACTGCTGTGGTGGTTCTATGTTCTAGGTCATACATGCTTGTAACAAAAAAAGGAAGCTTCACCGGTGCTTGAACTGCATATGGGAAGGGTTTGTGAAGTTAATGGGTTCTTGTGTAAGGTCACACTAGTTCAAAACATGAGAAAGGCGCGCGTATAGCTGAAGTGAGGCATGACCTCCCTTGGTGCTGAGTTTCTCGCCTAGGCGCGCTTTTAACATATATAGGTGGCCTACTAAAGGTGAATTTATTTCGGATCTTGACCACAACATCATAAGATTAAAAAATAGAAATAGAGAAGCTATAGAACAAGAAGTATGGGTTCTAATGGGATTAGTATATGCCGAAGACATTTCAAATTAGCAAACAGATAGCATTTGTTCTAGAGACTACCTAAAGCAAATCATACAGCATAAACAGAAAGCTGATTGAGGAATGCCTATCTGGCCTAAGGAGTTCATATATGTACTGTAAACTATTACTAGTTTTATCTCGACCAGAGCTCTGGGAGGAGCTTGCCACAATATGCTCGAGTCATTCATGTATTACTTGCATGACATCACTTGCAAAGTAGAAAAGGCCAGAAGGTTGATCATGCTACTCACCTGCAATAGAAGGGGATGGAGGACAACAATAGGAAGCTTAAGACTAGTAATTAACACAATTAGAAAAAAAAAAAAAGCTTGCATCTGTAATCCAGAGAGGACTTAAAGGAAGCACGAGGGCTAAAGCAATAAGTGCAACTCAAATTAAACTGTATCCTTTATCCCAAGATTTTGGGGTCGGCTATTTCAAATAAATTCCATTCAGCATTGTTAGCTTTGATAAGGGCGATGTCTGCTGTAACTTCAACAAAAACCATATCCTTTGCTACAACTTAAATATAAGTTCGTTTTGCCCTTCTCCTAGTTCTAGGGGCTCCATTGACAAATATCTTATTGCTCCTAACCGGTGCATCTATTAGTCTATGTTGCATATGTTCAAACTACATGTCGATTTTTTCTCATCATATCCTCGACTCAAACTCAATGTTAATACAAAATGTTGCAAGATGTTGTAATCCCAAGGAGGCAAAAGACGCTAATAAAAGATCAGAAAGGGGAAAGACAGAAGATGGGGCATTGCAACTCCAGCTATGCAGCTGGATTCCTGTAGTGCACTTTGGAGTTAGTGAGGACTTGGGGAACCAGATCGGTGGCATGCTATATCTCTAGTATTGTTTTGCAGCAGAGAAGGCTAGTCAGGCAAGCCATCTAACTTTGACCCCTTACCTATGGTTTGCATGGATAAGGATACAGTGACATAAAACGACATGATGACTGGGATATAATACGGGCTAATTAGAGTTTAGACCCTAGATTTTATACGAGTTTAGAGTTTAAGCCCTCACATGTCCAATTGGAGAGTTTAGACTCTGGAGTTTTATTTCTTGTTTTCTTTTTCCCATTATACCCTCCCTAACCTATATATGAAAATTTCATTATCAAACATGAAGGGAGGGTATAATAGGAAAAAGAAACAAAAAAATAAAAATCCAGGGTCTATACTTTCCAATTGGATATGTTAGGACTTCAAATCTAAACTAATATAAAACCCAGGGTCTAAACACTAATTATCCCATATAATACAGCAAGAGATACGGAAATAATAATAGTATATATAACTTGTTTACCTTAGGTCCTTAACTATTTTAGCAAATAGAACCAAAAAACTAACGAATGAGAGATTTAGGCCACAGGAGAAAAGAGAGGAGAATTTGCTATTTGGAAAGAAAAATATAGCAATAAAAATGAATTCATACTTCATAACTTCCAAGCATGGTTTCATCATCTCACTAGCAATTTTATTTTTTTTACTATCCTTTTAACTCGTTAATATGGCCTTTTATTTTGTAAGTGGTGATGGAAAATATTGAATATGGTAGGAAGTGTATCCATCACGTATCCTTGAAGCATCAGGGTAACCGATTATCTGATACAACCCAATTCGGGTATGACACCACCATTTAGTACTCGATGCAACATAGCCCCTTAGATATACGTATATGAATATAAATTTAGATTAGTAGGTTTTGCATTCTGAATATGCATTATTATATGTGCATTAACTTGATCAATTACCCAAACTAGACCGACTCCAAAAATGAAACATTTTTGCATATCTAATTTTATTAAGTGACAGTTTCAGCATATATCTAGTTATTAGAGAATACTTTCCGGCAACTAGACAGCTCCATATAGCTGCTAATATGCAAACCTTGTTATTGATCCCATTTTCCACGGGAGTGGAGCCGGAAGAGTCCGAGGCTATCCTTTCTGAATAGTGTGAAGTTAAAGGAGCAGGCACAATTTGTCTCCCTTCAAATACAGCAGACACAACTGTCCAGTATTCAGACTCCTCCTGATCTGTTAGATCTATTATCTGGATAAAGGTTGGCAGTAGGCGTTGAAATTGATCTTTCTGCGAAAAAGATATTGTGAACAAATGTTAAGTTTCTATTTGTCAGAATGAACACTTGATAACAACTTATTTACATTATATTGTTTGATTCGTAGAAAACTAGAAGACTACAAGCTGAAGTAAGCTAATTAGAATAGATATTCCAAAAGAAGCTCAAAGTAAGCTTATTGTACATGTTTCTAGAAGATTAAAACTTATTTAAAAACAATTTATGTAAGAAAGAAGTTGGAGTCAATACACAACTAGCTGCAAGGATGCAATCCACCATACATATGAAGTAACTATCTATCTATATATAAGAATTTATACGACTGTAAAGTTGGCGTTGACTTTGATCGCATGAAAATCATAATCCATAAAAGGTCTGGATAACATTAATGATAACCTAAGTGCTATTTTATATTGTTGAAACTTGAAAGTTCAGTTGACATTTGGAATAGCATCTGCAGTTATTCTCATAGTGTAGATTTCACTATCACGAGGTTTAAAGAATGTTTGTTTAGTGCGCACCTTATGGAATATTCCATCTTGGCATAGTGCATATTGCTCAAGGCATGTACACCAATCACCATGTCCTGGTGCGAACCACCACTGACTGGAAATCTGAACATGCAGATTCGATTAATTAGTGTGAACAGACACATAGGCATACCATAAACATTGAATACAATAATCAGATAAATAAAACTATAGTGCAGCATAATTATAGAAAACACAATTGTAATTTGAGTTGTGCATGAGAAAATCCAAAACATCGATTATAATTATCTTAATTATTAGTTATGTTGTATTCAAAAATATCCAATTGAACGAGAATGATATAGAGAAGATCAACATGGCTCCTGGTAAAGGATGACATGCAGAAATCAACAGTCCAAATGTTTTGTGGGCATATCAGTGTAGTAGAAAGCCTTTATTGAGAATAGAGAAACCCAAGTTCAAAGGAGCTGGCTTCTGTGGGTCCAAGTGTTTTATGGGCATCTCATGGTGGTAGAGTCTTTATTGAGAATAGAGAAACCTAAGTTCATAGGAGCTGGCAATTTTGTAGTAGTAGAAATCAACAGTCCAAATGTTCTATGGGCATTAGAATAACCCAAGTCTGAAGGAGATGCGTTTAGGCTGTCCTCAAAAAGGAAATGTTATTTCGTAATTTGATATTATCGATAGGATAACAAAATGATAACTAATGAAATCCTAAGTATGAAATATAGTTCTCAGTTTCTAGTGACAATCTCAAAGATAAAACAATATCATATATTATATACCATGCCTCAAGTTATGAGAAATTCCACAAACCTAAATTTCATTCATTTTTGTCATACAGGTATGAGTCTGACATGTCAAAGTCTAAAAATCCAAACATACATGTCATTTGAATGAACAGTAGAGAGAAGATATTGGAACCCAGCTTAAGTGCCCCAGAGTCCCCATACGCTAAATGCATAAAAATTGTTACATGAATGCATATCTCTACAGCCCAACAGGAAGATGGAAACCATATGATGCAATCAGTAAATGGCACATAATGGTGCCTTAGTACTTGTCCATGAATCGCCGCTTCACCTCCTTAGAAAATGTCATTTAACAAATTCTCTTATGTTTCCAGAAGCGGTGAGCTAATTATTTCGAACTCCTTTGCCGCCCTAAATTAAGAAGGAAACAACTACTTGTGCTAACCTTATCAAAACCACTTCAGAGGCTGTTTGGTTCTACTTTTAAACACAGTTTTAGAATGTAAATGCTACAGTATCTACAAAGAGTGTTTGGCTGCAACTTTTCAAGAATTATTTTCAAAAAAAAACTCCAAAAATTGCGTTTAAATGCAGTTTTGGGAAAGAGAAAAAAAAATCTATTTTCTGGGATGCTTTTCGGTGCAGACTCCCAAAACAATGTTTCTCTCACCCAAACCATTTCTCTCTCCCAAACCAATGTTTCTCTCTCTCTGGAGAAAAACCTCCCCTCCGCTCCTCTTTCTCCTCTCTCGTCCTCCTTCGCCTCCGTCCTCGACCGGCTGTTCCATCGGCTTCTTCTACGACCGCCTTCCTCCTCCACAAGCCTCCCGAATTCCTCTCCTTCCTCTTTAACTCCCTAGGCTGCGGACGAGCCTAGGCCGAGATAGCCGAGATAGGGCTGTTGCACCGGTTGTTCCAACGTCGCACGGAGGTCGACCTCGAGTAAAGGAGGCGCGGTCGTGGGGGCGTTGCCGACGTGGCCGGACTCAAGCCACCACAAGATCGGACACGCAAACGGGAACCGTTAGTTGTGATCTGCGGCGGTCGCAACTTGATGTTTTTAGGATGTAGATGAGGAGTAATGTTGTAGGTCTCAAGATCCATGCATGTAGAATCCCAATCTGATCATGCAAGGATCATCAATTGTGTGTGTACTTGTTTAATTTGTTGTGTCCCTTCTACTTTCTAGAGTAGATGCAGTGTTGTTAGATGTCAGTTAACCGTATTCTCTTGTAAATCGAATTTAAGGGGTTGTAATAATGTTTTGTTACTACTTTGGGGTTCTAATATCATAGCATCTAATTCCATAATAATGTGTGTTTGTGATAGAGGTGGATGGTACTACTAAAATCCAGATAGAAGCTCCGGCCAAAGCTGCACACGAACAAGATTAGGGTTCTGTGGACACAGTTTCGAAGAGACACAGTTGGACACGTTTGGAAGAGACAGTTGGACACGAAAAGTTGTGGACACAGTTGAAAAAAATATTTTCTAAAAATATATAACCAAACACAATTTTCAAGTTTTATTTTTGAAAACTATTTTTCAAATGAAAATAACCAAACGAAAAGTAAATTTTTCTATACTCAGAAAACTACTTTATAACTTACTTTGAGAAAACTGTTTTTAGAACCAAATTTCAGCAAACATATCCAAACGGACCCTCAGTCTTTATCTAATTTCCTAAGCCATACTATTCAAGTAGTAATATCTGATAAAGCTCTATTAGCTATTTTATTTCTCAATGTCATGGACCAAATTGAATGTTCTATGCCATTTTGTAGATAGTTAAAAATGGTACAATTTTAGCAGGTGTAGAAGATACTGTGTATGTTTCTTCAGTAAAAAAGGTACTTTCTCCATGAACTACAGACGATGGCAGGCAAGATGGATTTGTGGAGAAAATGACATTACTTTGAGAAACCAAAATTTAAAATCTTTAGTGATAGCACAAGGAAGAAGCAAAACTCATGGGAAACTAGAGTGAGCTTTCTGAAGTAGCCATAGCAGAGGGCATGAGTAGCACAATTTCTTCAATACCTGTGCTGATTGTCAGAGTGAAAGCCTCTACGCAGTAACAATGAAAATTGAAACTACATATTGTAAAGTATGTTGGGATTAATAGAGTAAGACAGGCTTTAAGGAGTGATTGCATACCGATGCAATGGAGTGCATTTTACTGAGAATAAAATTGTGACCGGAAGTCTGGAAGCAGTAATGTAGATATTAATTGTAAATAGAAAGGTCTGCATGAGCTATATGATTGGATCACTATAGGTCCTATTTGTTATAAATGACCAGAAAGTCAGGAAATTTCGTGTAACATGAGAACATGTTATGCACCATCTGTTGGAGTTCCGAGGGCATCACATCTTTTGGGGCTTACAGATCTCACTCTTTTCCGGTCTTTCTTTCTTTTGGTAGGGTGTTTTAAAGGTGATGATAAATTCAAGGAGGGCATTGTTGTCAAGTGTCCCAATGGTTCTACTATCATATTCTACAAAGATAAATAGTTGGATTCTGATTCTTTCATTATTTTCCAAAATTTATTCCAGCAATTTCAGTTAAGAATGTCTTAGTTGCTCATCAGGTGATTTTTGGAATCTCATTCATGGTATTGCATCATTCTTTTAGACAAGTTATTACAGATTATCACTCGTCCTTGATACTTTTGTTCTTTCTTTGGATAGGGCTATCAGGAAGTGGACTTCAACCTCCAACGAGAGCAAAGTGTCAAATCTATGTACATCACATCACCTCAATTCCACCATCATCACTTGGAATTATGCCAATGTCATATGGAAGGTATCTCCTAAAATCAAAATTTAGGTGGCTTGTTTGCAAAGTAGTGGTTTAAGTTTTTTAATACGACCCGTTGCAAAGAAGAGCTTCTCATATACATATTTCGCATTCTTTGTGTTGCTAAGAAAAAATGTTCTCATATTAGCTATGTTGTCACAGGCTAGGGGTGCCTAGGCGTGCAGGTAGGAGAGAGCTCGCCTCGAACTGGGAAAAAATTTCCAAGGTTAGGCGATTCTCGCCTAGGCGCGCCTGGGCGTCCGCCTATGGTCGACCAGAGGAAATTATAGGCGGTCGGAAGTCAGGTATTGTATCATGGGCTTTAGGGTTAAATGTAAATTCTCTTGGGCTTTAGGGTTATTATCTAAAGGCTTTTAGACATAAAAAAGGAAAGAAAAAAAATTGCTGCCCTAAAAGAAAAGAGGGGAAAAGAACCCGTGATTGCTTGATGTTGAATATTGGTTAATGCTTAATGCTTATTATATTGCTTAATGCTTACTTTAGGCTTATTATATTGCTTATTGATTAGTGCTTATTATATTGCACATTGCTTACTTTTATGCTTTTGTTGCTTCTTATATGAACATGAACATTTTCTTTTATTCAACTTTTCCTTTTTGTTTTGCTTTTATTATTCAAGTTCTTTTATAACTTTCCTCTTTTAGTCTTCATTTATGCTATGTTCATGTTAGGGCTGTGTTGTTGTGCCCATTGGTGGATGTTCATGTTATATTGCTTATTGTAATAATAGTAATATACATAACTGTAGATTTTTCTGCAAAATTGAAGTTGTGTCCTAGGCGCGCCTAGGCGAGGCGGATGGGCTGTCGCCTCAATTAGCGCCCAGTACAACATAACATATTAGTCAAATTGCCAAATTGCTTTGTGGAAAAATCATTAGTCGCTTTCATTCACTACAATTTCCTCATAGAAGTAAAAAAATTTACGTTCTAAGAGGAATAACTTTTTTGACAAGTATGAGCTCTATGAGATTATGCATTTTTGAACTTCCCGTGTTTATTTGGTATGAAAGAAATCAAAGAGCTTTAAAAAATACTTCTTTGAAGGAATGAGCATTATATAAAAGTTTCATCTTCGGAGTAGAGTTTCTTCATCACAATGGGGTGAATGAGTAATGACTGGGAGTTGGGATTGTATTATACTGAATTTGAATGGTGAAACATCTAAATATAAGATCTACATCTCATGAGCATGTTAAATCCATAACATTTACCTTATAACACATGATGTTTATATAGATGACATATTGTTCCATTTATTCTTTATATATTTGAATTCACTTCTAATAATATTTGGTTGGATCTCGTTGATCCCATCTGTTTCTGTAAAAAAAATGTTTATGAGTCATCTCAGGTTAGCAGAAGTAAACTTTTGAGTTATTATCAAGATAATAATATGACAACCAATATCAACAAAGCCTCAATTCAAGCATTTGGGGTCAGCTACAAGGATATTTCTCTTCCAGTCACCTCTATTATGGGCCAATGTCCTCTATGGCAATAGCAACTGTCTTATCGGTCTTATCTGACTCAGTCCCTGTAGTAATTCCGTCGACCAAGATCCCATCAATCCTAAGTATTGCATGATCTCAACTGCAAATGTTCAAGCATTTTCAAACAACTTTCTCATCTTCTATCCTAGATTGAGGATCCCTCTATCTTCTCATGGCTACGTATTTCTTTCCAATCTTTATTTGTATTGCCATTCATTTAATGTCAACATTCTTGATTCAGCTATGCACATTCTTTGACCATTTTCTTAGTTGCCAACATTCATGCCACATAATGTGTGAGAACAAACCTAGAAATCAACGAAAAAAATAAAGTGTGAGAAACAAACACATCAAACACAGATTAATGTGATTCGGTCAAGGTGGCCTACTCCACATGCGGAGATCAACGAAGGTTTCTACTTATATCAGAAAAGAGGAATTACAAGTGGCGTCTCTCAACTCTTAAACCACCCAAATCTCCCCACCCACCCACCCACCAACCCCTTGTAATGCGCCGCTCCTAGCGGTGGCATTATATTGCTATAGATGTCGCTTTGCTGGCTCAAATATGAGGAAAGCTTTCAGTAGGAGCTCTCTTATTACGTTTCATCTGAGGTGAGTAGACATAACTTCTCATTGCTGATTATTTCACAACTAATAAAGAATGAATTTATGTTTTGCTTGAAAAGGATAGAGTTTGTTTCACACGAATGATAATTACATGAAATCTACATGCTCTTAGTAAGACACAAGAAATGATTGAATTAACTTATTTAGAAACTATTGCTCACTTGTTTGAATAGTTGTAAGAAGAATAGGAGCTTACTTCGTTTAATAGTTAAAAGAGAATATTGCATGCTCGAGTTATAGACTATTTATAGATTTCAATGAAACTGTAGACTTGAAATGTAAGCTGTAAATAGAGATATAAATATGAAACAATATTGTTAAATGAAAGATTGGTGTTGAAATAGTATGTTTGGGCAAAGAAAGGGAAGAACACAACATAACCGTCAGAATAAAAGAAAGAAAGGAAGAACATAGCTAAGGCTCTACGATTCACGGCTTGGCTGTTGGTATGAAAAGAGTAGAAGGAAATGTTTGATATATATTGTTGCATTGTGTCATTTCAATTCATAGTTTATATTGCATATCATGTATTGGTCTTAAACAACTTGTGCACAATGTTTAGTCTCTCGAACAATTGTCAGGACACAGGGATCATGTCAGCCTAGGAAAGATGGGACACCCTGATAACTGGATGTTCTCGCAATCAGGAGGTGTTGTGTCTAATTGGAGAGATGGACTTGAACGTCCCAACATCTAATTATGGGGAGTGAACCCATGGACCATCATGTATTTATGTAGCATGTTAATGAAATTATTTTGCGGATCTATCAGTTTGATGCATGGACATTTGTGATGTTTATAAATATGATTTCTAATGTTGGTTTTGCAGGAATGATATTTGACATTTTTATTGTTTGAACTATGTGTAAGTTCCAATATTTTCTAACACCGAAATGCTATCATGCCCCTAAGAACGAATATTGTTTAAGTGTATGTTGTGTTTGGTAAAGATAGAAATAAATGGATATTGTTCATGAAATACTTTCTGTAGAATTGGAATAATAGGATAATTTATTATTGATGAGAGACGTACATATATATAGGAGAGGCTAGTCCCTCTCCTATTATTCTAAGCAATGTGGGATTAAAGCCCATTAACTAATAACTCTAATATAACACTTAACACCATCCCTCAAGCTGGAGCATAGATGTCAATCATGTCCAGCTTGTTACATAGAAATTGAACCCGAGGACCCAAAAGAGACTTTGTGAAGATATCAGCTATCTAGTCGCCGGTCCTCGCATGTTGAAATTTTATCACTCCCTTTGTATACTCATCACGAACAAAGTGGATATCAATTTCAATATGCTTCGTCCTTTCGTGAAATACTGGGTTGGTGGCAATGTGAATAGCAGATTGGTTATCACACGATAGATCTGCCGCTTGAGATCCTGCATCTTCTTCCAGTTCTTGCAAGAGATGCTTCATATATAATATCTCTGACGTGCCATGAGCAATAACTCGATATTCTGCTTCTGAACTTGAGCGTGCTATCACACTTTGTTTCTTGGTCTTCCATGACACTAGATTTTCGCCAATAAATACTGAGTAGCCAGATGTAGATCGTCTATCTGTCAGACTTGCTTCCTAGTCAGCATCAGTAAAACACTCAATACGAGTGTGCCCATTATCCTCCATTCGAATTCCTTTTCCTGAATTCTTGACTAGATAACACAGAATTCTGAGAACTGTCTGCCAATGTGGAACTCTTGGAGAAGCCATAAATCTACTTGCAACACTCACTGCAAAAGAAATGTCCGGACGAGTCATGACCGCCAAGTAGTTGAGTTTTCTAACTACTCGACGATACTGATCTGGATTGGTCATCAGGACCCCTTCGTCTGGAAGTAACTTTGCCCCTGGATCCATATGTGAGGTTGCTCCCTTGGCTTGCATCATGCCTGCATCATTTAGTATGTCCAACACATACTTTCTCTGGGACATTACAATGTCTCGCTTACTCCGTGTGACCTCAATGCCCAAGAAATAGTTCAAGGATCCCATGTCCTTGGTTTGAAATTGTTCTCCCAAAAACTTTTTGAAACCCGCAATACCCTGGATGTCGTCTCCCGTGATTACAATATCATCAACATAGATACCGAATAGTATCCTTCCAGCAGATGTGTGTCGATAGAAGATCGAATCGTCCTTCTTTGATTGACACATGCCAAACTGAGTAACCACATGTGTAAATCGACCAAACCACGCACGTGGTGATTGTTTCAGACCATAGATGGCCTTCCTCAGATGACACACTTTACCCTCCCTTGCAACAAACCCGGAAGATTACATCACATATACCTCTTCATCAAGATCCCCATGGAGGAAAGCATTCTTGATATCCAGTTGAAGCAACGGCCAGTCATAGCAAACGGCCAAGGCCATGAGGACACGAATAGACGTTATTTTAGCGACATGAGAGAAGGCCTTGAAGTAATCCTGATCATAGGTTTGAGAGTATCATTTGGCCACCACACGAGCCTTCAGGCGATCAAGAGAGCCATCTGGTTTCACCTTGATTGTGAATACCCATTTACAACCTACTGCCTGTTTACCAGTGGGTAAATCGACCAAGTCCCAAGTGTGATTTTTTTTGAGAGCTTCCATCTCCTCGTTCATAGCACGCCAACCCGGATGGCTGAGACCCTCCTCAGCGGTCTTGGGAATCTGAATCTCATTAATAGTAGCCACCAGAGACTAAGTGTGACTGGTAAGTCCTTTGTAGTTGTCAACATACAAGGGATGATCACGACAGGCACGACGAGGACGTTCTGGAGGCGGAACTGTCGGAGCTGCTGGTGGAACAGGTGGAGGCAACTCATTGGAGCCGGAGCTGCTGGTAGCACCGAAGGAGGATGGTTCTGTAGGCGATGTCGGCACTGACTGAATCGGTATATGCAGACCATCGGTCTAAAAAACTGGCTCGATAAGGGAGGGCACCCGTATGGGAGGCTTTTGTGTTTGATCAGAAAATAACAAAAAATCCTCTTCTGGATAGACTAGGGGAGCCGGACCCATTGATTGTGGGAGTGGAGAAAATTCTGTTTCTACAAAGGTAACATCCCGAGTGAAAAAATATCTCTTCAAGACAGGGGAATAACACCGATACCCTTTCTGGCCTTTAGGATACCCCAAAAAAATACATTGTATTGCCTTAGGATCTAATTTAGAAAGAATTGGTCGGGTATCCCGAACATAGCATAAGCAACCAAAAATTCTGAGAGGCAGAGGAAATAGCTCTCGTCCGGAAAAAAAGATGAGAGAAGGGAGTGTTACCATTGAAAACTGACGATGGCATGCGGTTAATAAGATAACAAGCAGTAAGAACCGCATCCGACCAAAATCTCTTGGGAGTACGTGCTTGAAACATAAGAGCACGTGGTGTTTCCAAGAGATGGCGATTCTTGCGCTCGGCCACACCATTTTGTTGTGGTGTGTATGCACAAGAAGTTTGGTGGATGATACCATTGCGGGCCAAATGTCTATCGAGATCACGAGATAAATATTCACGACCATTGTCACTCCAAAATTTTTTGATTGGAATACCAAATTGTGTTTTTATTTCGGCATGAAAGTTACACCAAATGTTAAACAATTCAGAACGATTTTTCATCAGATAAACAAAAGTGACACGTGAATAATCATCAACAAAAGTAACAAAGTACTTAAAATCCATTACTGATTCAATTGGACAAGGTCCTCATACATCAGAATGCACCAACTCGAAAGGAGCGAAAGCAATTTTATTTTGACTCACCGAATAGGGAACCCGGTGATGCTTAGCTAAACTACACGGCTCACAAAGAAAAGAAGCGGAAATATCTAAAGAAGGGTACATTTTCCGGAGAGTTTGGATTGATGGATGGCCTAACTGACAATGTAACTCAAAAGGATCGAGTTTTATGCCGGCACAGACAACAGAAGGTGTGTTAAACATGTACAAGCCTCCAGCCACATGCCCCTTACCGATAATCTTTCCAGTTTTCAGGTCCTGAAAAACACAACCATCATGAAAAAAAGTTACCGACCAATGCAGTTCACGAGTAATTTGACTAATAAAAATTAAACTGAACGGATTTCCAAGTGTAAGTAATACAGAATTGAGTGACAGTCCGGAAGAAAGACTGGCACTTCCACATCCTCGGACTGTCAAGGAACCTCCATTGGCAACACTAATGCCAGAAACACAACTGACAGGTACATAATCATGAATCATACCTGCATCACCAGTCTTGTGAGAGGATGCACCAGAGTCAATTACCCACTGCTTGGGTTTCACTACGAAACTTTAGATCCAGCAATAATCTGAGAGCGAGTAGAGTCCGCATCAGGACAGAGAGAGGCAAGATAAGCCATGACATGAAGCTGCTTACGTTGAGCCCGTGCTTCATTAATATCCGACATAAGAGGTAATACGCGCTCGATCTCATCAGACATAGCCTTAAATGTCCGAAAATGATCCTTATGAGATTTGTCTCCCTGATTTGCTCGGTATACACCAACGACCGAGTCATAGATACGGGACAAATCACGTTTACCATCAAACGCCGCTGCCAGTACCTCCCATAACTCCTTCACGGAGTCTGTATTTTGAACCATGTCTTCCATCGATGGTTCCATGGAATTCATCAACTGTGTAAACAGTCGACTATTATCTGTCTCCCATTGCTCAAAGATGGAATCATCTTCTGCTGGAGGGTTGTTAGTCAGATGTTTGGACAACCGCATTCCTCGAAGCGTCTTCTCGACCTTCTTTCTCCATGTCGAGTAGCCCTCTGGCCCTTCCAACCGTCGATCGATAAGTCGAATTGAGAAAATCGTCGTGCTAGTGCTTGTAGGTCCCGCTAGTGTGTTGCTGACACTAGTATCTGCGGCACTGCTATTCGTCGTAGAGTGTCATCTTTCAGGATTCCTGATCCGACTGTCGATTTGTTCTTTCCAACTTTATAATCACACCAACTCTGTCAATGCACTAAAAACGAAGCCAGAACCGACACACGTGCATAGGAAGCAAAGAGTGTGAATCACAAGCCAGGACAGAGAGATAACCCATATTAACCTCTATTAGATCCTGGTGTGAAGATGAAAAAAAAGAAACAAAGATTCATGCAAAACAAACCATATGTTTGCTCTTTATTAAATTTTCGAAATAATCATTGAGAGTCAGAGGTTCCAGCAAACATATGTTTACCCTCTGAGAATTCCAACAATTTATTATTATTATTTTTTTTGGAAACTAAGTTAGGGTTTGGAGGGATTGGGCGGCGGCTGATGTAAGGGAGAAAGGGTTAGGGTTAGGGTTTGGGTTGGCGTGAAGGGTGAAGGGGGGGAGGGGGGGTCGGCAGCAACAAGGGGAGGTCTGTTCTGGCGCAGCAGGAGGAGGGGGGGAGTTCTGGGTAATGGAAGGGGGGTCGGCAGCAGCAAGGGGGGGTCTGTTCTGGCGCAGCAAGGGGGTTGGCGTGAAGGGTGAAGGGGGGGTCGGCAGCAGCAGGGGGGTTCTATCCTGGCGCAGCAGGGGGAGGGGGGGTTCTGGTCGGCAGCAGCAAGGAGGCAGGAGCAGCAGCAGCAGCAGTAGGAGAGGGGAAGGGGGTGACGGCGGCTAGAGGGGTGGTAGTAGATTAGGGTTAGGATTTTTTTTTGGTGGAGAGAGAGAGAGTGGTGGATGACGGCTAGGATTTTGGTTCTGATGCCATGTAGAATTGGAATAATAGGATGATTTATGATTGATGAGAGACGTACATATATATAGGAGATGCTAGTCCCTCTCCTATTATTCTAAGCAATGTGGGACTAAAGCCCATTAACTAATAACTCTAATATAACACTTAACAGTTTCTAATGCTTGATTAAATGAAAGAAGATAATATGGCTTATTGTTTTTGTTTGACTTAAAACTAAAGTAGGTAAAAGATAGAAAGTTCACCATTATTAAAAGAAATGTTTTCTCACATGGTAACTTAGTGTTTGCTTTCAGTTGAGTGTAGTTTTGCTACTCAGTAGTGCATTTTCAATGTACTGAATCCCACTCCCTTCGGTGCTGGATTTTCTGTTGGACTTTCGGAGGCTGTAGAAGACTTTCATCATTTGGAGCTGGAGATCTGAAGGCGTATTGTTTTCTTGTATAAAGTGATATAATGTATTGAGTGAAGTTATTGTAACTCCTTTAGGTTTCAAAAGTTGTAAGCCAGTTTGACATGTTCAGTTGACTATAGAAAGACTTTGTGTCTACTGTAAGTTATCAATAAAAGAATCATGTTCTTGTATCATTGTTGATATTTGGTTTTCTGCTTTAAATTTATGTTGCTTCAGTCTCAATTCAGTCTATTTTGTTTATGTGCAAGTTTGTGTCTTGTACAAGCACAACTTAGACTTGTACGACATCACGTCCAGTAGAGACCTTTCGATTCTTCGAAATCGGGATGTGACAACCCCCTTACGCCCTACGCCCAAACACCAACTTCTATCAATAAACAATGATAAGTTTGAATGACATACATAAAGGAAATTCTAAATAGGTCCAACCACCAACTTCTAAATGGTCTATGCCCTCCGCTTCTATCACATACATCTACTTTTCCTCTCAAAATTTTAGCCAACATATTTTGTCGAAGTGGGCCGAAAACAAAAATGGGTCAAGGGAATTTGAGACATATAATGGCTGGTCTTAAAGGTCTTGTATTATTTTCCTTCAATATCAAGGGTACTCCGCAGTAACATAACACTACAGAGATGTCCTCCACTTCAACCATCCTGCTACATTTCTATGAATCTTTACGAACCAGCTCTTTCTATTGGCTGGATGGTTAAATTTTGAGTTCTGCCCACCACTCCGAAATTTTGAATTTCCACTAACCTCTTCTCATTGTGGAAAGACCACCAACCCAATCATTATGAAATCACATAAATTATGTGTATCTAATATTCAGTAGGTAGTCAATTATGGAACTAATTATGGAAGATCAGAGTGACACTAGATGTGTCTCTTAGTAGAAACGTTTGTGAAAAGAATTAAAAACCTAATCATGAATATTCGACAATCCACTTAGGTCCGCGATCTTATGATTTCTACTTTAATAATCATTGAATTCAAAGTTTGGTGGTGACAACTAAAGTTGATAAATTCAACTGCAAGAAGACTAAATACACTTACCATTAGGGAAATGATGTGATTGCAGTTATCCCAAATAACTGGGAAAAAACTTCCAATTGAATCGGATATCCTTATTACATTCTGACCAATCCCAGATAATAGAGGGTTGTGTTAGGTAGCTACAGTGTAATACTCGGTCCGATCACTGTGGAATGAAACAAAAAGAATACATTTTGGGGTGCCCCTGGGTTGCTAATGTAGAGAGGAAATAGGCATAATGAAGCCGAATGGAAGCAAAAGATTTAAATAGCAGACCTCAAAAATTTGTGACAAAGTATAAAAGAATAAAAGATATATCGTCATTGTTGGCTTATTCTTTGAATGACATAGCTAACCTTTTTATACAGCTGAGCATAAGCTTCCCAGCGCTTTATCCGGAAGGAAGGTCTTCTCTCTGCTACGGCTTCAGAAGCTTCTAAAGCAAAGCTGACAGCAACTAGAAGTTCTCTTCCACCTTTATCTACCCTGCAGTATCAGGGTTCTAGTAATTATTCAAAGAATTAATATAGACCCTTCTACTCATCTAAACAAATGTGCATGGGAGATTAAGTAAACCTGACAATAACAGCTGCAAGCAATTGACTGCCCTCTACTCTGAGAACAGGATGTCCCGCTTTTATGGAACCATACTTCTCGTGGCCGTCGTTCTGAATATAGGAATCTTGATTGTATCCTTCATTGATTAAACCATCAGATTCGTAGGAAGAACTGTTGATCTTAGAATCATATATGCTGCTTGAAGTTTCCGCCTTGTTCTCCTTATACAACCAATGAGCAGCAACTCCAAACTCTGCATACTCATGCATCCTCTGTAGAACCGCATCTCAGTGACACACATGTATTTGATGCTATACACGGATGCAGCGATAATCATACCTGTGTTCTTATTTGCACCTCTAAAGGTGAGCTATCAGGACCCTTTACTGCAGTATGAAGAGACTGCAAGGAAGAAGAGTATGTTGATTTTATTTGTAATAATGACAAGAAGAAAGATGGCAATAGATTTGCTGTCTATAGGAAGTTGAAACAGTAGAAAGTATAAAAGAAAAGGATTTACAACTTTGTGACTTTAGTAGGTCACAACAATCTAATGATATAGAAAGCTTGCATTACATGAATAGTACCATAATACAGCTATAAATAGTTTTCATAGGTAGTTATAATATATTACTTCTAAATTTCTAACATTTTTTCCTCCATAATAAATAAACTATGGTCTCTTGATTTTAAGTTCTACTTTAATACTTAGAAACGGATTGATAACTTTTCGTTTTTTTACATCCTTCTCCTTCAATGAGGGTGTCCAAACTGTAATAGCCAGTGATGTGCTTTCTAAGAAAAAGGATAGGACACCCATAATGCAAAGACATATATTAGCTGGGGAAACTGAGCTGCAGATAATGCTGCTGCTTTGGGTGCTCGAGGATGCAGATAATACTGCAGGAAATTTGCTGGCTGTTGGAGATAACACTTAGTTTGAACACTACTGGAGACCATGGGCCTGGAGGAGACAGATATCCTACAAGAAGAATTTAGAGTTTATGCATATTGTAATAGTGATGTAATTTATAAGTTGCTCTTTGGTTTACTCTGCAATTTTGTTGTAATAACTTTTGAAGCCATTGTAGCAGGAGGCTGCTTTTGTTGTACAGTTGTACTGAAAACCTTGTTTGACTTTATAATAGTAGTAGCAGTTGAGACTAGATCAGGTGATCCTGATTTGGTGCCTGTTTGAGAGAGAGAGAGAGAGAGAGAGAGAGAGAGAGAGATGTCTATACACGAAGATTATTATATCCATTTGAGTGAGTTATAAGCCCTTTAAGCCATCTATGTGTATCTGTTAACCAAGATAAAGTTTACAAAGGTGTTGGGAACCCTATCATACCATTATTACTCTGATTTTCATGATCTAGTATCTAAGCTTTCAATAAGAATCAGACCCTCCCAAACCAATGATGCATAGCCTGCACTATACTTTCCTTTGAAATCATATCAACACAATTTTTTTCCTTGTCTCAAAAGAGAACACAAACTTTTCCTATTAATTCCAATCAATGCACATGAATTTCTTCAGTGAGACATGTTGCTTAATATATTCCTTGGTCAGGTAAAATGTCCCTGAAGTTTGGGACATTTTACCTGACAAACCAGTGCTGTATAGCCTGCACTACATTTTCCTTTTTAATCATCGCAACACAACACAAAATTTCCCTATTATTCCAATCAATGCACACTAATTTCTTCAGTGAGACTTGTTGCTTAATCTATTCATTTGTCAGGTAAAATATCCCTAAAGTCTGGGTCGAGGACACTTAACCACCCTTATCAAACTTGGGTGCCCTGAGGTTGTGTTCCTCTCCAAGAGTTTCAAAAATCACTAAGGGCGGTAGTGAAGCACAAAAAGAAACATAATGTCGCTTAACAAAAATATTTTTAAAAGAGATAAGTTACCATCTAGGTTTACTAGTGAGAATCTAGTTAACAATTTAACATAGTTTATCATTAGGTCAAACTCAGTTTGCTAAAGAAATGAATGGATATGAAAATGCAGATAATTTATAGGGCACCCTGATGTCTTGTTTCAAAGGTTAGGGCAACCTGATCCCTAAAAATATGCATATTCTTAACCCCGTCTTAAGGAGAAGTGGTTTTCAAGACCCAAACCCGTCTTACCCAAGATACAGGTGCTAAGGCTTACTTCCACACCAAGTGATCTCATAGTCATATTTGGTTTAAATTTTAATACATCAGCTCGTGATAAGCTAGCTATTCAATGATGCATGCTACAAGAAAGCATTCATGTGTATGACATGGATAACATAATTGTATAACCCGGGGGAGGGGGGTGAATAGGGTAATAAAATAATTACCAACAATAATAAGCAATTTAAATAACAATTTAAAGAGGAGAGAATCAAACACTCGATGTATCCTGGTATCCTCCCAAAGGGCACTCCAGTCCCGGAACTCTCTCCGGCTTTAATCCACTATTTGAGTAAATAATACAAAACGAGCTTTGATCCGAAGACTCGTCAACTTCTTACACACGAGTTTTCGTCCGAAGGCTCATCAACTTCTTACACACGAGTTTTCCTCCAAAGGCTCGTCAACTTCAAACTTGAGAGAAAAATGTTTCGATCTTCTTGACCACTTCGAAGATCTAAGTTACAACTCTTGAATACTCTATCACTTTGATGGATGACAAATTAAAGCTTTGTAGAGTAATGGTGGAGCTCTTCGGTAGATGAGAGATTTAAGGCTTAAGTAGATAAGTCTTTATGAAAAAAGAGGAAGTCTATTTATACAAATTCAAAACCATAAAGAGCATTCTGCAGTCAGTTGGATTATCCGACGGATATCCGCGAAAAACTTTCGGATTATCTAACTGAACAGTAACGGTTAGAAATAGAGCCGTTGGATGCATTAATTGCTCTGACAGCTTACCGTTGAATTGAATTCGAAATATAGCCAGAAAGGCGTACGGATTATCCGACGGATTACCCGGAGATCCGCCAGATAATCTGAATGAGCCAACAAATACTTGTCTCAGTTCGGATTATCCGACGGAGACCCGCGAAAATCCTTCTGATGATCCGTATGAGATAGCAAATAGTTGTCTCAGTTCGGATTATCCGACGGATAATTCCGGAAGACCGACGGAATATCTGACTGGGATACAGAAAAGTTTATGTTTCCGTTCGGATGATCCGGCGGTTATCCGCATTAATCCGACGGATTTTCCTTTCCTCCATAAAAACTATTTTGAATATTGTAGCTTTTAATTTTGTCATCCATGCTTAAGTGTTTACATCATTTCCTAGACACTTGCAGACACTTAGAGACACATAGGAGCTTTTGATCTTGGATTCTTCTTGCTATCATCATATGTCTTCTTTGAGTGTGATAAACGTTTGCTTTTGTAAGTGTTGGAATCTTCTTTCCTTCTAGCTTTGAATGACTTGTTTGTTCCTGTAGAGTAATAGAGCTAAAGCAGTACGGTTAATTATAGTCAATATCAAAATCAGTGTGCCAACAATCTTTTCCATTTTGATAATTGACAAACGTACGGATTTAGGAGATAGCTCCCCCGTAATGGAATATCTCCCCCTCAATACAATTTCTCCCCCTTTGGCATTTAGACAAAATGAAGACAGGAGACAAGTATAGAAGCATACAGCATAGATAGACAGAAAAAACATAGCATTTGATAATAACAAACTTGTTAAAACATGGTGTCCATGTTAGGATAATAGGTGAAGCAGAAGACAGTACTTTGAAGAACTAAAACCCAGTCCCAAAAGGACTACACAAGACAGACTACTAAAAAAACTTAAGACTAGTCCCCGAAGGACCGCATAAGACAACAACCATTTATACTAGAAAGTCCTTGAAGGACTATATAAAAACCCAAAAAGAAGCATTGAGACACACCACCACAAAGTGCCAGAATCCATCAACTATCAGGAGCAACCGGAGGGTCAACATCAGCTGAGGGATCCTTATCATCACCCGGGGCTGGAGTAAAAGTACCATAAGGATCTATGCCTCCAGGATACATAAAGCCATAGACGTTGGAATCGGTAAAGCACGGCCCGGGAAAGTCAGGATGAGGAGCATTTGGACTGACGTATAAGTTGCGCTCCTCAAATATACGCTGGAAGTAATGAGCCTGATCCATGAAGCCGTGATGAATAAGGGTTCCAAGGCCACGGGTTGCCGCCTGAATACACTCCGTGGTGGAGTGTGAGAGCGAGTCAAACTTGCGATCGATGTAGCGGCAAACCTCGGGAGTGAGGATCGTAGAGGGCTGAGTAGAGGAGTCAGCAGCAGCCGCTTGAATGGCACGGGTCTTGGATTTTGCAAGCAGGGTAGGCCGGTCTCCTATGGGACAGTTAATCAGGTTGACCCCATTAGCTTCTAGGATCATGATAATGTACATTCCAAAAAGGAGAGCGATGGGTGAATTCCCGGATTTGGATCATGGTAAAGATGATGGTTTTGGCTAGTGAGAAGGGTCATTTGGATACAAGGTAGTACATGGCAATTAACTCCTCAACGGTCAGACTATCTATATTCCCAAGTTTCGTAGTGATGGTGTGGCAAAGGATACGATGGAAGTCGTGAAAAAACGGACTGAGGTCCTTATCGTCCGGCTTCAGGATAGCAGGACTATCGCATATGTTGAAGAGAAATTCTTCGTAGGTAAGAGCACTAGAAATGGCCATGTCTTCAAGCGTCACTGGGAGAGAGCGGTAGGATGACCGTTCATTTAGGCCAAGAATACTAGCCAGAGAGGTAGCGGTGACGGTGATTTTAACCGCCGACTTTGGTTTCAAAATCCGGTCGTTCCTTGGCAGGAACCAGGTTGCAGTAGAACAGCTTGATGGCAGGCTGGTAGATGTCTACTTGCCGCTCCAGGAAGTCGACAATCCCGACAAACTCCAGATATTCACGATGTTTAGGGAAGGTGAGAAAGAAAATATGCTTCCCTGGACAGATAGGGGCTTTGTGGTATGTGGAGAACCAGTCGCAAAAATGTTGTGCAAACTTGAAGATGGTGGGGTTGTACCCTTGTGTGGGTAAAGGAGAAAACAAGGAGGCGGAAGGCGAAGTGGCGGAGGAGGAGTCGTGGCGAGTTCTCTTGCTGTAGGAAGCCATTAGGAGTAAGAGAGAGGTATTTGAGGAATTTTGTGAAGTAGTAGGGAGAGAGAAGGAAGAAGAGTGGTTTATATAGGAGTGAATGGGTGAGGGTGAGGTAGATGAAGGGTTTAAACTGGTTGGTGGGAAGAAATAAATTTTGGAACGGATTTTGGGGAAGAGGATTGGCTCGTTCGGATTCTGTGCCCTGAGCACGCGGTCGAAAAATCCGACGGATTATAGCGGAATGCCGACGGGAAATCCGGGTCAGATAGGAACATATTAATGAGGGTAGGTGAAAAGTAATATTTTTTGGAAGATGAGCAGCCAACTTGTGGCAGTCTGTGCCGAATAATAAATAACGAAAAATTTGACGATTTTTCGTAGAAATCCAGAAGATGATCCGTCTCAACAGAAGAAATACTTGCTGTGTGAGTTCGGATTATCCGACGGATTACGTCGGAAATCCTTTGGATTGTCCGAAGATTTCAGAAAACAGAAGTTTAAAAAAAAATTTCAAGGAGCCCGATCTCGCAACAAATATAGAAGAACCAATCTTCGGCGAGAGGTTTGGTGAAGATATCAGCAAGTTGATGTTCAGTGTCAATGAATTCAAGAAGAATGTCTCATTTTAGTTGATGATCACGCAAAAAGTGGTGTCGAATCTCAATGTGTTTCGTGCGTGAGTAACATATAGGATTTTTAGTAAGATTAAAGGAGCTAGTATTGTCACATTTGATGGATATGCCTTGTAAAGAAATGTCGTAGTCAACAAGTGTTTTGTGTCATCCAAAAGATTTGTGCACAACAACATCCAGCCGTAATGTATTCGGCCTCAGTTGTGTAAAGGGCAACCGAGTTTTGTTTCTTATTAAACCATGAAACCAAGGATTTTCCAAGGAATTGGCATGTACCGCTACTGCCTTTGCGGTCAATCTTGCATCCGGCAAAATCTGCATCAGAGTAGCCGATAAGCTCAAATGATGGAGATTTTGTATACTAAAGTTCCATGTTAATGGCGCCTTTGAGATACCGAAAAATGCCCTTGATGGCACGTAAGTGTGATTCTTTGGGATTTGCTTGGTATTGTGCACATAAGCAAACACTAAACATGATGTCGGAAAGACTAGCAGTTAAATAAAATAAGCTACCGATCATACCTCGATACTTACGAATGTCAACCGAGATGTCATTTTTATCTTGATCAAGCTTAGTTGTAGTGGCCATAGGAGTTACCATTTATTTGGATGAGTCTAGTTCAAAGCGCTTAAGAACAGGGGCGGATCCAAAGGGTGGTTGGGATGGGCTGGAGCCCACCCAAAAAAAATTTTCATTCTTTTTTTTTCCTTATAATTTTTTATTTTTGATTTTTTTATTGGGCTAGTCCATTTCTAGCCCACCCCAATTCATCATAGCCTACCCCAGCTTCAATTTCTGGATCCACCCCTGCTTAAGAAGGTCCTTGGTGTATTTGGCTTGATTGATGAACGTGCCTTGAGGTCCTTGCTTGATTTGTAATCCAAGAAAGAATGATAATTCTTCCAACACGCTCATTTCAAACTCATCATGCATGACTTTGGCAAACTCTATACATAGTGTTTTGTTAGTGGAACAAAAAATAATGTCATCAACATAAATTTGAACTAATAGAAGTGTTCCATTGTGAGTTTTAATAAACAGTGTAGTGTCAACTTTGCCCTTGGAAAAGTTGTGAGAAATGAGAAAGGAGCTAAGACGCTTATACCAAGCACGAGGAGCTTGCTTGAGGCCATAGAGGGCTTTGTGTAATTTGAAAACATAATCAAAAATTTTAAAATCTTCAAAGCCAGGAGGTTGCTTGACATACACCTCTTCTTTAATAACATCATTCAAAAAGTCACTTTTGACATCCATTTGAAAATTTTTGAAGTCATTAAAACAAGCAAAAGCACAAAGCATTCAGATGGATTCAAGATGAGCAACCGGTGTATAGGTTTCCTCATAGTCAATGTCTTCCTCTTGTTTATAGCCTTGAGCAACCAATCGGACTTTTTTACGAGTGACGATCCCATCCTCATTAAGCTTATTTCGAAACAAACACTTTGTTCCAATAATAGAATAGTTGTGGGGCTTAGAAACGAGTTCCCAAAAGTTGTTTCTTTCAAATTGATTAAGCTATTCTTGCATTGCAATCATCCAAAATTCATAACTAAAAGCATCATTGATATTTTTAGGCTTTATTTGAGAAATAAAAGCCACATTTGCACAGTGATCTCGTGTAGAGGATCGAGTGCTAACTCTTGAGGAAGGGTCACCAATGATGAGTTCCTTGAAATGATGAAGAGTGAATCTCCATTCTTTGGGGAGATCCTCTTTAGGAGTCTCCTTAGTTGAGGAATCTTCATGTGGAGGAATCTCGACTTCATTATTTGATGAAAGAGCATTTGTATCTCCAAGAGAAGAATTTTCCAAACCAAAGGAGATATCATCAACATCGTTCAAGGAGCTAGATGTAGAAGTGTTAAGTTCATCAAAAGAGACGTTGATTGACTCTTCGACGACAAGACTTCTTTTGTTAAAGACACGAAATCCTCTACCGTGCATTGAATATCCAAGGAAGATACCTTCATAGGCTTTTTTTCAAATTTGCCTAGGTTATCTTTGGTGTTCAAAATAAAACATTTGCATCTAAAAACTTTAAAATATTCAATAGAAGAAATTTTGTCAAACCAAAGCTCATAAGAATTTTTTTTAGAAATATGTCTAATTAAGACTCTATTTATAACATAACATGTCGTGTTAACGGCTTCCGCGCAAAAGTATTGAAGGAGCTTGTATTGGTTTAACATGACCCTGCCCATATCGCCGAGGATTCTATAATCTTTCTTTCCACTACACAATTTTGTTGTGGAGTTCTAGAACAAGCAAAATCATGACCAAAACCATTTTTAAGACAAAAGTTTTTGAAATCGGCATTGTCAAATTCTCTTCCATGATCACTTCTAATTTTGTTGATCATAATGCCTTTCTCATTTTGAACACGTTTACAAAAAGCTACAAATTCACGAAAAGTATCACTTTTATTTGCAAGAAAATAATCCAAGTAAATCTTGAAAAATTATCCACTAAAACAAAAGCATAGAGTTTACCACCAAGACTAGCTATTCTACTATGACTGAATAAATCCATACGAATCAGTTGAAGGGGTCTAGTAGTGCTCACCGAGTTGATGGATTTGAAGGAAGACTTGGTTAACTTACTCTTCTCGCATTCCTCATATATTATGCCTTTCTTAAAAGGAATGTTTGGGAGTCCTCTGACTAGCTTCTTGGTGGCCAATCGGGAGATAGTGTCCATGTTGGCATGTCCAAGTCTCATGTGCCAAAGCCAACTCTCATCATTCTTTACTACTAGGCATCTGTCATTGTTAGTACTTTCAATAAGATAAAACACATAAATGTTGTCTTCTCTAATCCCTTCGTACACAGTGGAGCCATTTGTGCTATCATAAATGAAATATTAGTGTTTAACAAAATTAACTCCATAGCCATTATCCGTAAGATAACTAATGCTAAGAAGATTGTGCTTCAGATTTGTGACAAGGCAAATATTTTTAATGCAAGGGTAAGGAGGAAAGCCAATATTACCATGTTCGATGATGTAACCCCTTAAGTTATTGCTGAAGGATACGTATCCTTCCTTCTTCATCGATAGCGTTGCAAAAAGTGAAGCATCACCGGTCATATGCCGTAAGCAACCGCTATCGAGGATCCACTTGCTTCTAGCATGCGATGGAGGGTTCACCTACAACACAAGTTGAAGATGAAGACTTTGGTACCCATAAATGTTTGGGTCCTTGACTGTTAGTTTTAGGAACCCATTTTAGCATTCTCATGTCAACATGCTTTCTCATTTGACAGTAATGAGAAGTGTGCCCAAGTAAACCACATTAGTAGCACATAGTGGGTGTCATAGGTCTAGAAGAAGATGAGTGAGTGTTTTAAGTACGAGGAGCTCTAGCATGATTGTTGTGGTGATAATAGTAAAAGGCATGATATGACGTGTTTGTGTTCTTCCTTACGGAAGGTCTTCTTTGTTGGGGATAGGAGCTATATGGTGTGTTCATGTGAGTGTGACTCTTGTAGCTAGTGTTGTGATGTGTGTTAGTGTGTCTTTGATTATGGCTTTGTAATTTTTGTAGGCCATATCTATGTTATCTTGTTTCTTGCTTTTTGCAAGATCATTGTATTTGATAGAAGTTGTATATTCCCTTTGGTTAGCAACAAGTGTCTTTTTCTTAACAATGTCATATCCTTCCTTGAGGGATTGACATTCAATCTCCTTTTTGTTTATGACGTCTAGAGCTTCTTGGAGCTTTAGTCTAAGAGACTCAATCTCATCTGTGTCAGAAGTAGGAGTTTTCCCTTTTATATCAAAAATGGTATTAGAGTCTTTTTATTTCTTGTTTGAGAGTATCAATCTCTTCTAGAGATTTTCTATGCTTACTTCTCAAAGCTTTGTGTTTATCGTGTGGTTCAAGAATAGCATTTTCTAATTCATTATAAGAAAGAGTGTTCATAGAGAAGTCATCAAGTACCTCATTTGATTATGTCTCCATTAGACAGACATTCGTACTGTGTTTGCATTCTTTGTCGTTGTCTGAGTCACTAGCATCACTTTCGCACCAGATGCTAGTGTTGGCGTACTTCCGTGAGGATGAACTTCCTTTGTTAGTCTTTTCATACTTGCCAGATTCTCTTCTTCCCATTGGACAATTCCTTTTGATGTGTCCGATTTTCTTGCAGTTGTAGCAAGCAGGTTCTTCATCAGTGTCCTTCTTGAGTGATTTGCTTTGTTGAACTTAAAAAATTTTCTGAAATGTCTAGCGGTGAGAGCGATTTCTTAGTCATCTGAATCGTCATCATCGGAGTCATCTTATGAGAAGAGCTTGATGGCCTTGAGAGCAAGAGATTTTTCTTTTTCCTTCGTCTTTTCTTTTTTCCTTCTCTTGTACAGAGGCTTCCTCTGGGCCCTTCGTATCTAGCTCGTGGGTTATCAGATTTCCCATGAGGGTCTCAAGGTTCATCGTTGTAAGGTCATTTCCTTCGATGATGACGGTGGCTTTGGGATTCCATCCTTTAGTCAGTCCTCTGAGAATTTTTCGAATCTTTTCATGAGTGGGATATTCCTTACCAAGAGAGGAAAGAGGATTAATAATATCAAAGAATCGAGTAAACATAAAAGTAATAGACTCATATTGTTTCATTTTGAAAGATCCATATGTTGGCCCAATGATTGTATCATGTTTTTGAATATGGTTAATATGTTTAGTTCAGCATTTCATTATCACTAATCTTTATACTATCACTATAGCATTTCTACTTATACTTATACCTTTGGTGATATATACCTATTGGTTTACATATTAGTGATATGAGCTTTTTATCTTAAATTTAATCGAGTTGCCAAAATCAAAACTATGTTTTTGATTGTGGTTATTCAATTAAGTTTAATTATTATGATATCACTAACATTTATGCTATCACCTTAGCACTTATACTTAAACTCAGCATTGTCCTAATGTGCATTAAACTTATCACACTTGCTACTATGTATATTGCTTTGTTCGTCTAACATATACATGCAGAAAAGCAATAAGCAAGATCAATGTGGACATATGCAATAAAAAAATCATGGTGGACCAAATACGACGGATCCCACAAGATTTCTCTGAACCACCCGACGACATCTCCGGAGCCACGCACTCGGGGGGCGGGGGTCGAGGGGGCAGCGCCCCTCGTCGGGGGTTCGGGGGCGAAGCCCCCGAAAGGTATTCAGTTTTCACAAATTGGATATCTTTCGACAGCTGCCGCCAAGGGAAAAAGCCAGCACCTATCAAAGGAAGAAGCCAAGCCATGCCATCATCATTTCAAGACTCTGAAGAAGCCTGCACCTGCTACAGTATATCTGGAGTCTGTAATGAGTCTTAGGAATAATTGTAAACACAAGAAATGGATGGCAAAATCGAAAGCTAGGGTAGATACTAGCCCAGGATCATTTTTGACTGAAAACCGGCATACCGACGGTATACCGGTCTATACCGACGGTATACCGATTTTGTTCACAGAAAGTTTTCTGCCTACAAAATCGGCATACCAACGGTATACCGGTTCATACCGACGGTATACCGGCTCAATAACGTTGAAATTCCAACGGTGTCGGATTTCGAACATTTAATGATCCCAACGGCTATATTTCTAACCGTTGTAATTCCAGACCGGCATACCGACGGTATACCGGACGCTGTCTGAAAAGTTGCCTTTGAGCTCTTTTCAATGCTTTGGTTATAAATAGCCTTGAACCCCTTCATTCAAGGTTGATGCTTTGAGCCTAAAAATTTCTAAACCACCAAAGCCTATCCACAAATAACTCTACAAAGCTTTCATTTGCCATCCACAAATTATGTTAGAGTTATTGAGTTGAAAAGTGAGATCTTCATCTTATTGTATAAGGAGATCAAAACCTATTGTGAAAGGTTGAAGTTGGGGAGTCTTCGTATCCAAACTCTCGGTTGAAGTTGGAGAGTCTTCGTATCCAAACTCTCGGTTGAAGTTGGAGAGTCTTCGTATCCAAACTCTCGGTTGAAGTCGGAGAGGCCTTCGGATTAAAGCTCTCGTGTAAGAAGTTGGCGAGTTCTTCGGATCCAAACTCGTGTGTAACTATTTACTCAAATAGTGGATTAAAGCCGGAGAGAGTTCCGGGACTGGAGTGCCTCTTGGGAGGATACCAGGATATATCGTGTGTCGGTATTGTTATTGCTTCTTCTCTTGCACTTATTTTTTTAAATTGCCCATTAGCTTGTACTAAGTGCTTGATTAGTTAGCTTGACCCTATTCACCCCCCCCTCTAGGGTTACTACACCATACTCTTGAGTGAGTCTACTAATCTTAGATTCTTTTACTTGTGATGTCCCTTCGTATGTGACTTCCAAAAGTTTTCATATTTCATTGAAAGTTTTGCAAGTGGAGATTCTATTGAATTCATTGCTATCGAGAGCACAATAGAGTGCGTTCATAGCCTTTGCATCCCGACCTTTGCATCCCGACTAAAGACCTTGTCGTTTTCAGTAATTTTTGCCATGAGAGTTCCCGAAACTACTTCCTCAATAACTATGGAAGATTTAGGGATACCATTTACAACACAATCCCATAAATCAAAGTCTAGGGATTTTAAGAAAATGCTTATCCTAATCTTCCAGTAGTTATAGTTGGTTCCATCAAATAGAGGAGGTCTATTTGTGGAGTGTCCCTCATTATGGAATGAGTTGAGACTAGGGTTATTGGCCATTGATCACTCTAAGGCGGTAAGTCCAAATCAAGAGACTAGGCTTTAATACCAATTGTATAACCCTAGGGGTGGTGGTGAATAGGGTAATAAAATAATTACCAACAATAATAAGCAATTTAAAAGACAACTTAAAGAGGGGAGAATCAAACACTCAATGTATCCTGGTATCCTCCCAAGGTGCACTCTAGTCCCGGAACTCTCTCCGGCTTTAATCCACTATTTGAGTAAATAGTACAACACGAGCTTTGATCCGAAGACTCGTCAACTTCTTACACACGAGTTTTCGTCTAAAGGCTCGTCAACTTCTTACACACGAGTTTTCCTCCGAAGACTCGTCAACTTCAAACTTGAGAGAAAAAGGTTTCGCTCTGCTTGAATACTTCGAAGATCTAAATTACAACTCTTGAATACTCTATCACTTTGATGGATGAAAAATTAAAGCTTTGTAGACAATGTAGAATAATGGTGGAACTCTTTGGTAGATGAAAAATTTAAGGCTCAAGTAGATAAGTCTTTATGAAGAAAGAGAAAGTCTATTTATAGAAATCCAAAACCATAAAGAGCATTCTGCAGTCAGTCGGATTATCCGACGGATATTCGCGAAAAACCTTCAGATTATCCGACTGAATAGTAACGGCTAGAAATAGAGCCGTTGGATGCATTAATTACTCTGACAGCTGGCCGTTGGATTTGAATTCGAAATATAGCCAGCAAGGCGTTCGGATTATCCGACGGATTATCTCGGAGATCCGCCAGATGATCCGAATGAGCCAACAAATACTTGTTGTCTCAGTTCGGATTATCCGACGAAGATCCGCGAAAATCTGTCTGATGATCTGTATGAGACAGCAAATAGTTGTTGTCTCAGTTCGGATTATCCGACGGATAATTTCGGAAGACCGGCGGATTGTCCGACTGGGATACATAAAAGTTTTTGTTTCCGTTCTGATGATCCGGCGGTTATCCGCATTAATCCGACAGATTTTCTTTTCCTTCATAAAAACTATTTTGAATATTATAGCTTTTTAGTTTGTCATCCATGCTTAAGTGTTTACATCATTTCCTAGACACTTAGAGACACAGAGGAGCATTTGATCTTGGATTGTTCTTGCTATCGTCATGTCTTCTTTGGGTGTGATAAAGGTTTGCTTTTGTAAGTGTTGGAATCGTCTTTCCTTCTGGTTTTGAATGACTTGTTTGTTCCTGTAGAGTAATAGAGCTAAAGCAATACGGTTAATTATAGTCAATATCAAAATCAGTGTGCCAACAATAATTAGGATAAAAATGGTCGAAGATTGGAGGCAAAGATCAGATAGAATCCAGCTTCCCTGCTCAAGCCAAGGTCCAATGATCCCCACAATGCACTACAAACTTTATGCTAGGTCCTGACCAAAAACAGCAGATAAGTGTCTTCTATTTTATGATGGTGTAACTATATGGCACGTATTAAAAAAACATATCCAACCATACTAATCAGTGATAGGAAGTGGTCTAGTGTCAAATTGCCATAAGCATTACTCATTTACTATTTACAAGAGTGCTTTGATTTGTCATATTGTATACCCATTATCCAAGGAAGAATTTTATAAGAAAGGAAAACATATAGGTCGTCCAAACGGATGATCACATTTCACAAGTGTTCATCATGAATCATGATCTAAAAATACTCATACCTATGTGAATTTAAATATGTCTAACTCATGTATCTAAGTACTTCAAAAATGAATAAATATTAACTGATTCTAAACATTAACCACTTTGACTAAAGCAGATAAATGGGTCAGAGACCTACCATTACCACTTCGATTCAGCTGGACCCATGAGTTAAGGCACATGAACCACTAGATTTACTAATCCACATAGGTTTATTTATACTTTATAGTGTGTGCCAATCATGGTGAATGGATCATAAATTTGGATGGTCGTTAGCCAATTGGCATCTCAAGACAAGGACCCTAGCATTTCTTCACCTCCTCATATCTCGTCTCTCTCATTCATTTCTGTACTAGGGGCCAACAACTTCAGTGATCTTTCGAGTTTCGACCATGTCATCCATTGTTTCACATTTGCATGATTGATTCTACTACCTCAATATTCAGAGTAGCTATCGGCCTATGTTGCACGGATACTCCGATTTGATGCTTGGACACACAAATACTATAAGATACGTGTCAGATACTCTTCTTATGAATCCTATTATCCTACACTGCAAAGCACTACAAACTAAAGTTTATAAATGAGTAAGAAGGAAATAAAAACATAATAACGGTAGTGAAAAGATGAAATGAAGCAATGAAGTATGCATTCATGTCTAATCATAGTTCACTTGTTTTTGATAAACAACTTTTTCCTCTTGTGTGAGGCATGCACTCCTAGCATCAGCTATTTTCGTTTCTAATTGTACAATAAAATTTGTCTTTTTAAATCTCTCATTATTAACTTTTGTTTCTATTTAGATACAAAAGTCGAGGGTAGTATATTATTTGCAATTTATTTCTTGCCAATGACCTTATTGTATCATGACCCAGTTTTTAAAAAGGATTTTTTGAGCAAATAACCCTATTAATAACTTATATTTAAGTGATAACCTTACTTTGTTTATAATTTAAGAGAGAACCATATTTTGGATGGACCGTCATCTATCTGTTAATCTAGATACATAATTTTTTTAATAAAATCTGTGACCAGTTAATTTACTTAAGTACCTCTTCATTTAATCCAACCTAACCACTATCTTTTAATCTTCTTTCTCAATTGGGAGAGAGAGAGAAGCCACCATCTTTTGGGCTTCTTTCTCAACCGAGAGAGAAGAACGGTGAAGCTTTATCATGGTGGCAAAAAACCAGTAAGTATATATTCTTTAGTTTTCTTATATTGTACATGTTAGGGCTTTCTTTAGGGTTTTCTTATATTATACATGGTGGGAAACTTTATCATGGCGGACGTCGGCATGGACGATGTCCTGGACATCGTGGAAGGCGCCGTGGTGCCAATGGGGGTGGTCGGGGTCCCGCCGAAAAAGGCTGTGGCTTCGAATCACCGGCCTCGTCATCGATCTATAGATTTCTCTTTTGAAAATTAGGGCTTTCTTTAGGGTTTAGGAGGGAGATCCCATGGAACGGTCGACGACGAGGCCGACACTGGTTGGGAAAAGAAGTAAAGAAATTTCAATGATATTCTCTTTTGACGAAATGATACTATAAATTTTGTGCCTACACACTGATTCTCTTAAGAGTTTTTAAAGTTGTCAATACCTGTGATGGAAGCATATACCTTTTTCAATTTTCTTGTTGACATAATTTTGTTCCCTTTGTGATCCTCCCTAGCTAGTTATTTATCATAGAAGGAGAAGAAAGTAAAAAACAGATAGTAGTGTAGACTATTGTAAGACCCATATAATTTGGAAGTAGTGCAGACTATTGTGTCCTATTTTTTTTTCCTTGTTGACGACATACATGTTTTTTTTCTTTATTTCTTAATTAATTCTTTTTTATATACACATGGTCAGGAATATGAATTAACATCTTCTAGAATTCATCGATTTGTATAATCTATTTAGTTAATGGCTTTAATAATTCATTTTTTACAGCAATGATGAAAATGTTTATACTGATGATGACTTCTGGATAGCTGCAACTACACATGCCAATTTGGTTGAGAATGAAATGGTCCATACTAGTCAAGCTGATGTCAGTACATATGAAAATCTTGATAAGTGGTTTCATGGGAATTTTGGTCTTGATGATGTTGATGTTGAGGATGAACCTGAACCTGGGCCAGTTAATCCTGAAGAAGATTATCATAGCGTAGCAAGTAGTGATAGAGAACTAGAGTGGGAAAATCTTGATGAATTCGAAAGTGTGCATGCTGAAGTTTCTGAAGGTGATGTTGATAATGATGAAGCTGGTGACGTTTTGATACCACCATCAAACACCAATACTGAGAAATCTCCATCAACTGAGTTTGCTGATTTTGTAAATGAGACAGAGGAATTGTATAATAACCTAGAAGATATCCAGGAGGAACCATGGACACTTCGAGTTGGCATGGAGTTCGAATCAAGTATGGCAATTAAGTTTCATTGTTATTAGTAGTTTTTCTCATTGTATTTTTTTGAAAGCAAGTTTTTTTAATTTCATTTAATCTTGCAGGTATTCATTTTAAGAGATACTTGAAGACTTATGCAATCAAAAATAAGTTTGAATATACAACTGAGAAGGCTGAGAAAAAAAGATACAGGGCCAAGTGCAAGAACCATAAAGAAGGTTGTCCTTGGCTTGTTTTTGCGAGCAAACCCCAAGATGAACCTACATTTAGAATCAAAACCTTGAAGAACAAACACAGGTGCCAGGCAGATCATGAGTTCAAGAATCATCTGGTTGATGCAAATTGGGTTGCTGATGTGATGGATTTCTCTGGGAATACATAGACTTTCCATAAAGGAGCCGAATGAAAGCAAAATTTCATGTTCGGTTTTGAATTAGAGACGTTAAAAATGATCAATCAACGTCGACTATAACCCCTAGCCTTCCAAGCTAACGATGCGGGTTCGATTCCCGCTACCCGCTCTATATTACTTATTCTACATGCATTATCCATTTTTATATGCATCCTTTATTTTATTACCTAATCAATTTTCCGTGTAATCTTTTTTTTTTAAGAGAGAGGAATAATTTGAAAAAATAAAATAGGAATGAAAAGCGTCCATTGTCTAAAAGATCAGACAGAATGAGAATACATGGACACCAACTCCTATCATAGATGAGATTTGGCACAATTTTCAGGTAAAAATTTCTTACCATGTTGCATGGGCAGGAAGATGTAAGGTCATTGAGAAAGTTAATGGGAGTTATGCAGAAAGTTATGGTAAGCTCCCACAATTGTGCAATCAAATACTTCTCTCTAACCGACAAAACATTGCTACTTGTTCTAGGGATGTTGCTCTCTATACATTTAACAGTTTATGTATTGCATACAAAGCATCCATGGATGGATTTATTAGTGGATGTAGGCCAATTATAGGTTTAGATGGATGTTTCCTTAAAGGAAAATATGGCGGTGCTCTACTTGCAGCAACTAGTTTAGATGCCAGGAATGGATTGTTCCCGTTGTCTATCTACATATGCAGGTCCGAGGACACAAATAATTGGACCAATTTTTTAGAACAGATTAGTGGACACTTGATTAGACACCCACTTAGGTTGACATTCATATCTGATAGACAAAAAGGTCTTATCCAAGCTGTTTCAAATGTCTTTCCAGAAAGCAATCATCGATTTTGCTTCAGGCACATGTTTAAAAATTTTAAGAAAAAATATTCAGGAAAGATGCTTGAGAGCATTGTGTGGAAGGCAGCAAAAGCTTACAAGATCAATGATTTTAGAAACCACATGGAGGAGTTGCAGATGCAAAACAAGGATGCCTATGATTATTTGATGAATGAGGATGTTTGCACCTGGGCAAGGGCTCACTTTGACCATACCACCAAATCTGAACATATCACTAACAATTTTAGTGAGTCATTCAATAACTGGATCATCAAGTTAAGGGACAAACCAATTCTCATGTTGGCTAAAAAATATCACACTATGATGATGACCATGTTCCACAAAAGAAGAAATCTTGAAAATTCATGGGATGAGAATGAATTGGTTCCTACTGCCGTGGGGTGGCTGGATAAAATGAGAGGTAAAATGAAATATTTTGTTTATCGTGGTTCAAATGGTATCAAATGGGAAGTGGAGAATTGTTTTAACTCAACATGGATTGTTGATGTGGAAACGAGAACTTGTTCATGTGTACAATGGCAATTGAGTTGGTTCCCATGCATGCATGCAATTGTTATACTGCATTCTTTGAGAGTTAATTGGCCAGAGTAAGTGTCTTCTTCTCTATTAAATAAGTTTAAGTTGGATTATAAATGTATTAATGCGAATGTTTGTTTGAACTGATTAACTATGAGATTATATGTATTGTAGCTTTTGCCATGAATGTTACACTGTGAGAGCTTATAGAAGATCGTATGCTGGTGCTATATGCCCTTTGGAAGACATTGTTGATTGGGGGGCTGTAAGTGCGATCATTCATTATAGGAAACTACACAAAATATCTTAGTAAAATTAAAACCAACTGTTTTTAATTATAAATGGTACTTGTACTTGCAGCCTGATAGGGAGGTGCTACCTCCTATAACAAAGAGACCACCAGGCAGACCAAGGATGGCTAGGAGAAGAGATGCAGATGAACCCGCTCCAAGGAAGCAAAGAAGGTGTGGTAATTGTCATCAATTGGGTCACAACAAGAAAGGATGCAACATGGGTGGTACTAGATCTTCAGCTTCAACTAGAAAGAAAGTCAAGACAAGAGGAGCCTCTACA
The DNA here is from genome assembly GCA_029216955.1 of Iris pallida. Classification (NCBI taxonomy): domain Eukaryota; kingdom Viridiplantae; phylum Streptophyta; class Magnoliopsida; order Asparagales; family Iridaceae; genus Iris; species Iris pallida. The sequence goes on along the minus strand of JANAVB010029819.1, from coordinate 21,414,938 downwards.
CAAAGCAACCAAAATGGACATACTGAATGTGAGTCTTGGCAGGCTTTCAGTATGGGGCCATATTGAAGGAGATGCAACATAGGTGGTACTAGTCTTTCTGTGGTATTTGTTTTTGCCAAGACATCATTAAAAAAGTGTTTATGTTTTGTTGAACTATTTTTAGTATCTGAATGCATCAATTACTTATAAATGATCCAGAATGAAGTGAAGGTGATTTTTTTATATCTAAAATGAGAAGTGATCATCTCAGCATTTTGGCCACAACTATGTATCAGTATGTCCCACACAAGGAGAATTCATATCCATTTTGTAATTGTTATATCCATTTCTTGGAAACATTAAATACTTAATTATTGTTCCGAAATATTCTTGATTTTTCTACATTTTTTGGGGAAATTTTCTGATAGAAAATTTGTGTGCTAAAATTTCTGCTTTGGTTTGGAATTTGGTATTGTTCCCTGGATATTATTCAGAAAAGGTCATGTTCTCCTTTATGGCTGGAAGACTAGAGACTAGAGGGTTAGCAAGAAATCCATCAGGTAGAAAAATCCTTTATGGCTGGTTGTTCTCCTTTATAGCTACTTTTGGTTTCTACCTGCTAGTTTCTTAACTAATACTTTCTAGTTTTAGTCTGAATTTTTTTGGGCAGCTTACGCGTACTTAGACCCCAGCCAAAACTCACTCATTCTAAGGGAAAGCATCATCTAACCTCATGAGCACAAACTGAGGGTGCAATATGAAGATGGTCACCGGAAAGAACCAGTTCGTAGCTTCTAGCAATGCTCAACCTCGTTCTTTCAATCAGGCATGTTGCCATTACGTGCAGAGCTAGCGCCACTAATAAACTTGTTAGCTTGGATTAAAGATAGGGACAGTTTAGTAACTTAACAGGTCACATATCTTATCAAGAAATATTATGAGTCTAGTGTAACAGATAGATAACGGCTCCATCCAAAATGTGGTTATTTCTTAAATTATAAACAAAGTGGGGTTACCACTCAAATACAAGTTGTTAACAGGGTTATTTGCTCAAAAGGCCCTTTTAAAAATTGCCACGTCACTGTATCTCTATTGTGTCATGTCGCATTTCCGTGTTTTATCCATGCAACGTAGCTAGCCCTGTTGGCAAGACAACCTACATCTTGAAATAATACAAAATTGTGCCTAAAAATCTTCTTTGATGGTTAATCTGAGTGTACTCCAATTCCTTTGGATAGCCTCTTCTCAATAGTACTTTCACTTCTTCACATTAGGGCTTGTTTGGTAAACCGTAAGTGTAGGAAGATATGGATTTGGACTTTCAAGTAGGAAAGAGTGATAGGAATCAATTCACTTTCTTGTCCCCCCTAGTAGGGAACAAAGGTGTTTGGTTAGGATAAGGAAGTGAGAAGTGGAAAGTAGAAGAGTATGTATAATAATAAATTTTATTTGAATTAATTATTATTAATAAAAATATTTGGTTAATTAGTTAATAATTTTAATTATATAATCAAATATCTAATATTAAATTAATACTTTAAGTAATTAATACCAATTAACTTAATATTAAATATAATCAATAAACTATTTATAGATATTAATATTAGTTATTAACTATATAAATTAAAAAAAATGGGTTCTCTTCTTCCCCACCAGCTACCGGCCCACCGTCACCGTCCCTTCCCCGTCCAAGCCGGCTTCTCTTCTTCTCTAGTCATTCTCCTCCTCCGACGAGCAGATCTCCATCTACGCGGCATCATTCCCAAAAAAATTGTGTTCTCTTCTTCCCACCTCTTCCCTATCGGCTTCCGGCCCACCGCCACCGCCCCTTTCCCGTCCAAGCCGGCTTCTCTTCTTCCCCAGTCATTCTCCTCCTCCGAGCAGATCTCCATCTACATGGCAGCGACGACGGACTGGATAGGGACGGCGACGGCATGTACGGCGTGCACCGGTGCAAAGTCCAACTCAGGGCGGTTCGCCGTTGAGGCGGACGTTCGTCGTCGAGTTCGCCGGTTCGCCTCTAGCTGACGTCTCTGGGCAGAGAGCTCCATAATATAACAATTATGGAAAAGAAAAGGGAATCCCCCCACATCCAGTGGACGAAGTTGGATGTGGGTGCCAACTGGGTGGCCGGTTTTTAGGCTTCTTTTCATGCCGACACGAATTGAAACATGTCACATAAAAACCTTTCATGTCCCCTTCTCCATTTGAACCACACCCTGGAAGTCTTCTCCCATGCTTCAAATCCAATAAAATCACCTTTCCTCTCCCCACTTCCGTTTTACCAAACAGACCCTTACAGTCACTACTCATGTCCTCCAAAGTTCTGATTCTTAGTTCCAACATCCAAATGGCAAATCATTTAATATGTAGAAAAAGGAACACAGATGTAACAGATCTATCTTTACATTAAATGAAAATAACATATGTAGGTTAGGTTGAATGCAAAATTCTGATTCTTAGTTCCAACATCCAACATGGAAAATCAGTTAATATGTAGAACAAGAAAAACAGATGTAACATATTATATCTAGCTATTAAATGAAAATAACATATATGTTAGATTGATGCAAAATTATGCAACTGATCGTCTTGACATCATATCATATGAATTACCTGATAGCCACTAGGCTTAGGATTGATAATGTAATCATCAAACTCCCCATCAATTGGCATCCAGAGCCTACAAGAAAAGTTGGTGATAGCAGTATCATGTCGGTCAGTGCAACTAACATTGTTGTATATAATCATATTGCATTTAAAGACTTCATCCAAATGTACTGAGAAAGGGTGATGGCATGATCATTTTCTTGCTTCTAGGATAGCTCAAGTAGTTTCAATGCATCAGGACATTTAGACTAGGCGGTCCTTCATATAAACAGAAGAAAAATAGATCATGAATATGAATCAATTAAGTCCTAATAGTAAGTTCAATATAATACATTTATTAAGGGAAATCTTAGTAACAGAATTGGGGTTTCTAATGTGAAAGATCCCAATATATTATATAAATTACAATAATGGTCATCAATATCAAACAACTAAACCTATTGCCTACGATGAACTGATAACCCCATGAAATACCAGAGAAAATTTGTTTTTGGCTGTCAAAATTGCATGACTGAATTAACCAAATTCCAGACTAGCTAAAGAGGGGTTTCAACTTTCAACCATTTTTCATGGCATTGGCAGATACTAATGTAATAAACCTGTTACATATTGGTTTTGACATGTCCCGATCGTACGATACACCTGATACGTATCAGTTTTGACATGTCCACATAGTACGATACACCCTTTACGTATCGGTTTTGACATGTCCGATTATACGTGTTAAGTGTTATATTAGAGTTATTAGTTAGTGGGCTTTCCCACATTGCTTAGAACCAAGGTTCACAATATCGGTATCGGAATCGGTGTCGGACTATTCCTATGAGTATTGGTATCGGCGATATCGGTAGTATCGGCGGTTTCGGATCGAAGTATCGGATTTTTTTGGTATCGGAAAACAAATAATTATTAATAAATTATTTACATTTAAAAACATATATGTTATACATTTAGGCATAATTTTAATTATTTTTTAGTATTTTTGAAATTAAATGAAATAGTACTCACCCTTACCGATTGGTTTACATACAATAGATTGATTTTCTTCTTTTACATGCTTTTATAACCTTATTATACTTTAAACCCCTGCTGATTTGTCTTTTTCGTTTAATTTTTTTGCCGAATTGACCGGAAAATAGACCCCCAATGTCAGTATCGGTCAGTATCGGGTATCGGTCGGTATCGGATCGGGACATGCCAAACCGTATCGGTATCGGCCGTATCGGATCGGTATCGGCCGATACTTTAAACCATGCTTAGAACAATAGGAGAGGGGCTAGCCTCTCCTATATATATGTAGTCTCTCATCATTAATAAAATCATCCTATTATTCCAACTCTACAAGTATTATTCCTCTCCTATTATTCCTATATATATGTACTGCAACCTCCCAGGTTCGTTGCAAGGGAGGGTAAAGTGTGTCATTTGCGAAAGGTCCTCTATGGTCTAAAACAATCTCCTCGTACGTGGTTTGGTCGATTTACACATGTTACTCAATTTGGTCTGTGTCAATCAAAGAAGGACCATTTCATATTCTATCGCCACATCTGCTAGAAGGATACTACTTGGTGTCTATATTGATGGCATTGTAATCACAGGAGACGACAGTCAGGGTATTGCAGACCTCAAGAAGTTTCTAGGAGAACAATTTTAAACCAAGGATATAGGATCCTTGAACTATTTCTTGGGCATTGAGGTCATACGGAGTAAGCGGGACATTGTAATGTCTCAGAAAAAGTATGTGTTGGACATACTAAATGATGCAAGCATGATGCAAGCCAAGGAAGCATTCTCACCTATGGATCCAGGGGCAAAGTTACTTCCAGACGAAGGGATCCTGATGACCAATCCAGATCAGTATCGTCGAGTAGTTGGAAAACTCAACTACTTGGCGGTCATGACTCGTCCGGACATTTCTTTCGCAGTGAGTGTTGCAAGTAGATTTATGGCTTCTCCAAGAGTTCTACACTGGCAGACAGTTCTCAGAATTCTGTATTATCTAGTCAAAAATCCAGAAAAAAAATTCGAATGGAGAATAATGGACACACTCGTATTGAGTATTTTTTATGCTGACTGAGGAGCAAGTCTGACAGATAAACGATCTACATCTGGCTACTCATTATTTATTAGCGGAAATCTAGTGTCATGGAAGAGCAAGAAACAAAGTGTGATAGCATACTCAAGCTCAGAGGCAGAATATTGAACTATTGCTCATGGCACATCAGAGGTATTATATATGAAGCATCTCTTACAAGAACTGGGAGAAGACGCAGGATCTCAAGCGGCAGATCTATGGTGTGATAACCAATCTGCTATTCATATTGCCACCAATCTAGTATTTCTTGAACGGACGAAGCATATTGAAATTGATATCCACTTTGTTTGTGATGAGTATACAAAGGGAGTGATAAAATTTCAACATATGAGGACCGGCGACCAGATAGCTGATATCTTCACAAAACCTCTTTTGGGTCCTCGGGTTCAATTTCTATGTACCAAGCTGGGCATGATTGACATCTACGCTCCAGTTTGAGGGAGGGTGTTAAGTGTTATATTAGAGTTATTAGTTAGTGGGCTTTAGTTCCACATTGTTTAGAACAATAGGAGAGGGGCTAGCCTCTCCTATATATATGTAGTCTCTCATCATTAATAAAATCATCCTATTATTCCAACTCTACAGTACGATACACCCGTTACGTATCGATTTTGATATGTCTCGATTCGACACAGACTGCTACCTATACTGACCGATACCACCAATGTGGGTCTCTTTTGCGGTCAATTCGGTAGAGAAAAATTGAACGAAAAAGATAAAAGAATGAGAAAATTAGTGTCAATACAATGATTATGTGTTGCTAAAGATTGACAATGTTACATTGTATCGACAAGATTACATATCGATAAGCTATAACCATTTTTGTCAAAATTGTATATCTATAAATTCATCCATATTAATTTCAATCAAAACTATTTATTGTGGTTGCACTATGTCTAAATGCAAGTAAACAATAGTATCTACTGGAAATTGCTGAGAAACCCAATTTCGGGGTGGGCTTTTATGAAATGCCCACCCGCTGGATGAGTTTTATGAAATACCCAGAATTAAGTATTTTCACGTTAAATATTCCAAGATTCCCTTTTAGATGCCACCCGCTGGAAACTGCTATTTTTATAATACCGAAACTACCCCTCCGTGCGAATTGGTCATCTATATGTATTTGAATTCAAAAAACTCAGATCTGGATTGCGATTTTCGTCTTCTTCTTCTTCACGGGAAATCTGAATTCCATTGCTCTCATCTTCAACAGAGATCGCAAAGATCGTTCGTAGTTCGGTATGCTTTTCTTCAGTCGAACTCAGATCATCGCTCGTCATCATCATCACTATCATCATCATCTTCATCGTGGAGACATTTGAAGTTTTCCGACGATTAGGTCAATTGTGGAGAGAAGATCTTTCTTCTTCTTTTCCATAAGGATTATCATCGTTTTGAAAGAAGAACGAAACTCTTTATTTCTGACAAAATTTTTATAAAAAAAAATATTCTCCGTGTTAAAACCACGTTGAATGACCATTCTCCGTGCTAAAATGACGGAGAATGACTATTCTCCGTTTTAAAAACCACGGAGAATGGCATTCTCCGTGTTAAAAACCACGAAGAATGACAATTTTCTATGGGTTTTAACACGGAGAATGCCATTCTCCGTGGTAAAGTGACGGAGAATGGCCATTCTTCGTCATTTTAGTACGGAGAATAGCTATTCTCCGTGGTTTTAACACGGAGAATGGTCATTCTCCGTCTTTTTTAATACGGAGAATGACCATTCTCCGTGTCGAAAAAGACGGAGAATGACCATTCTCCGTTGTAAAAAATGACGGAGAATGTCCATTCTCCTGCGTTTTAACACTGGAATGACCATTCTCCGTGCTAAATTATACGGAGAATGGTCATTCTCCGTTTTATTTAACACGGAGAATGTCATTCTCCGTTTTATTTAACACGGAGAATGGCATTCTCCGTGTTTCTAACACGGAGAATGGTCATTCTTGACCATTCTCCGTGCTAAATTACACGGAGAATGGCATTCTCCGTGCTAAATTACACGGAGAATGGTCATTCTCCGTATAAATTATGACGGAGAATGACCAATTTAGCACGGAGAATGACCATTCTCCGTGTAAATTAAGACGGAGGATGTCATTCTCCGTGTTACTAACACGGAGAATGGTCATTCTCCGTGTAAATTAAGACGGAGAATGCCATTCTCCGTGTTACTAACACGGAGAATGCCATTCTCCGTGTTACTAACACGGAGAATGACCACCCTCACGCGAAATTAACATTTTTTGTGTTCTAACACGGAGAATGGCCATTCTCCTGCATTTTATTGTTAGCTGAAACTTTGGAGGGCCATAACTTTTGACTGGGAGGTCAAAACGAGGTCCCGTTTGTCGCAAAATGAGCGTATCGTCGAGGAGACTGAAAGTAACAGCCTCTCCGTTAGACGGTCTTCCGAAATTTTAGAATCGCAAAAAAATGATGTTTGGACCTCCGTTTTAGCACTTTTGCCGTTTGTCTCGGTCTTTCCGAAATTTTCCGACGAGTTTTTGAAGATTTTTGAGGAGAAAACCTAGATTCGAAAGTGAGCAGCGTATGGAAGAAGATGAAGTATCGAAACATTTTTTTAAGAGCAGTTTCGTGGGTGTTTTCAATAAATTAAAAGGAAGGGCAAAAGGGTCATTTGGAATCCGCTTTGGATAAGTTTCTCTAATTCTGGGCACGCGATGAAAGTTTTTTTAGCGGTGGGTTTTACATAAAACTTTTTTAGTTTTTGGACATTCCATAAATTCTCCCTAGTATCTATTGCAAGTCACATATTATTCTATTTAAAACTAAAGAGAAAAAACATATAATATATAAATTATGTCTAAATGTCAAATAATTTTCTAGATTTTTAAAATAATTTTTATCATTTAGGCTCTCCTAAACGAAGAATCCGATACTCTAATTCGAAAAAGCCGAAGCAGCCGAAACCCCCAATACGAATACTCATAGGAAGGGCCTGATATAGATATTTTGAACCTGGTTTCAACCAATCCAATTGGCTATGATGCATGTCCAAATTGAGAGGCACCATGAAATACTAGCGAAAAAAAAATTTCGGCTGTCAGAATTACATGACTCTGAGTTAACCACATTCCAGAGTAGCTAAAGAGGGGGTTTCTGCTAAAACTCAGAAGTCTTAACTGGATGATACCAAAAAAAAACACCTTATTGGTTGAGCAGTTTAAGCTTATACAAGAATAAAAGAAATGTAGTGCAGGTCGGGCATTATCACTCACCTGTGTATGATATCAAGAAGACTGTAGCAGCTCTTAACTGCAGGTCCATGTAGTGTTCCATTCTTATCCCCTACTACAACCCTCAGTGCACGAGCATCATAGACTTGCCTAATCCCAACATCCTTACGTTTCATCTGTTAGCAAAAAAGATGGGAGAAATATGAGGAACCCAGCATAAGTAAGCAACCATTTCCGTTAGACAATGACTATTGCAGTTGAACATCGTTGTTTTATTTGGGAGATCCATCAATTTTAACTTTTAAGTGATTTTTGGACTTTTGGGAGTAAAGAAAACATTAAAAAAATAGGTGAAAGAAAAACTTCTGTTCATCTTAGGAGGCTCCATATATTATAGTGTTCAGCATTTAGAAATATCAGTTTTTCCTTCCATTTTGAAGAGAAGCGAAGGATACCAAATCATTTTATTTAAAAGAGAATAATTACAAGATATAGTTCAAATATTTAACTAAAACATGAAACAAAACAATATGTCAGAGAAACAGATAGGCCCAAACCAATAAAATTCCATCCTTGGAATGACATGGTTATACATAACCAAGATTAATAAATTTCCCCATAAAATATCTAACAGAGAAAAAGGAATTTAAAAATTCCGGAGAAAACTTATAGAACTAAGCCAACCAAAAATTCCAACAGATTATGAGTTGACATAATGCATGAAGAATCCATCACTCAGTGGCTATTTTCTTTGTATGTGAAGAAACTACAAGATTATCTCCTACAAAGGTTATTGAGTTTGATAGATTAACTCCAACACCGTAAACATACTAACATATTCAAGAAATTTCGTGCAAAGCAACTAACTCCTTATTGACCATAAAAGAAGAAAAAGAAAAAGTAGGTCCTTGTGACTGACTACTTATCAACTATCGGTAATCATTTTAAAACAAACCTAATGTTCATAAACCATATTCATTCAATTTTTCGAAGCCAGTAATCTGATGTATATGTACCTAGATATGAGGTATCTGTAAACACTATTTAATGTACTAAAGGAACATATACTGCATATCCATGCTGTTTCTTCTTCATAAGCATTGGGAAATAAGCCATCATTTCACAACTCCAGGTTCAAAAGTAGCATAAAACACTTGGTTTTTTAGATCACTGGGATGAGAATATTTCGTTTGGTAGTGTTATGAACATGGTTGACATTGAACACATCCAACTCATAAATAGCCTTGCTATATCAGGTATGTACACAAAGAAATAGAAACCAATTTTGCTGGCAGATTATACACTGGTACAATACCTTGCAATAGATACTGTAGAGGCTTTTTAGTCGACTAGACATAGTTACTTCCATCCCAGGAATATAACTGCATGAAATTAGAAAATATAATCAACCACTGCACTGATGGCAGACAAAAGCTTCTCTCTAGGACTGAAAATAACCATACATATCTACTATAATAATAGTTTTACTTCAGTTACAAATAAAAATTCAAAAAGGACAGTCAGGACTAAAGAATGTGGGTCTTCTTAGTTAGACTTCTCATTGAAATAAAATTGTGAAATCCATGCAGTGTCTTGTTTAAAATAGATATTGTTGTTGCTTTAGCCATTGACGATACTTAGAGACTTTCAGGAGGTTAGATAAAGAAGATAAAATGGGATTTTCTGACATTTCTACTTGGACTGATGTTTCAATCAAAAGTTCCTGTATAGCATCATAGGCCTGTTATATCATGTCAAGAGAAAACTATATGATACACATGGCATACAATTTTTGCACTCGGTTGTATTTTTCCACAACAAATATATCTATACAGACTCAAGCAAACACAATATTCTTAAAAGAAAACATGTTGGAACAATTTGTATAGTATATATCATGCAAATGAAAATTCAGTTGATTTTAAAACTAAATCTACACAATAGAGCTAGTGCTCTTACGAGTTTGATATAAGTAACTCCCTCTCAAGTGCTTCCTCACAAACTGCTAAAGATGCTAATGCAACACCAGCATCGCTGACAGCCTTAGGCATTGTTTCTGGAGAATGTGAGCATTTCCTGTGATTATTAAGAAAGTTAGTCCGCTTTCTGCGATCCAGCAACAGATCAAATGGCAATACAGCCTGCAAAAGCTCCTGCAGATAAAGAAACTAGAATTATGAGCAGTAAGGGTCCAGTAGCAGCAATGCTGATGAATGATGACACAACTACTAAGATAACTTCAAGTCACTAACTACTAAGATAATTTTATTTCCTAGAGATGTCCAAACAAAAAGCTAACATGCATAGTAAATAGAATCATATTCATATATCCCGCAAATATCTTTTGAGAAGACTATTATTATATAAGTATTCATGTCTAGGAGAAGATCAAGATCTTCATCTGCACAAGAAGCAAAAGTATGGGTATAGTTCCGTGTATGGAGTAAAAGGTAACTAGCTATTGTACACTGTAAGAACTTAACCCAATACCCTGCATTGATATAATCATCTCAATGTCGTAGTTTTGGCATCGGAATCGGTTTTGGAGACACTTCTTATGAGTATCAGTATTGGCAATTTCAACAGTTTTAGATTGAAGTCTCGGAGTTATTGATTGTACACTGCAAGAACTTAACCCAATACCCTCCTGCATTGATATAATCATCTCAATGTCGCAGTTTTGGTATCGGAATCGGTTTTGGAGACTTCTTAAGAGTATCAGTATTGGCAATTTCAACAGTTTTAGATTGAAGTCTTGGAGTTATTGGTTTATATATATATATATATATATATATATATATATATATATATATATATATATATATATTATGTATTGTTGTTTTATGTTTGAATTGAACAATATTCAACATTGTTCAAGCCTTTGCCCACAATAGCTAATGTTTTTACTTGCTTTTAGACAAAGTAAACCGGCAATAGTTATATTTGTTGGAAATCATGCAGATAACATACTGATGTCAGAAAACTGTTGTGAGGAGACACCATGCAGATAGTTATATTTGTTGGAAATCATCTGTGCCTTGAGTTTGTAATAACATATCCTAAATAAACTTCTGAAATGGCTCTTAAGTAAATTACACTATAGCTATAAATTCTCAATTTTTGTTAATGATCTTTGTACATAGAAATGTATCCATAAGTTTTCAATTACGATGGGTATAAAGAAAACTCTAGGAAGCCAAAATATTGCCTAAATAGGATCAAGATATAGTTTACAACATTCTAGCTCTTGGAAGTGAATAAGTCTTCTCACCATATTTCCCCGCAATTCAACTAGTGTCCTGTCTGCAATTCATACACTGCCGTGTGGCATCAATAACATAATAGCACCAGCCAAGAGACATTGATGGGCATAGCAATTTGGTAATTACGAAACAGCCTAAGGAGTTAATATTATTACCAATCCTTGGCATAAACCTACAGTGTGCTCAAGTTAGTCAATACTACATTTCATATCGCTTAATTAACTATTCTGATTTCTGGGTGTTGTGTTCTACCTTTCCCTATTCCGGGTGTGAAGTAGATATAATCCATGTAACCTATGAATCAAACTATATTTTAAGTTTTAAACTTTTTACTTCAATTTTGTAACAACAAAAAAATGTAAATACTTCAAGTACTTACAAAAATTGATATCTGAAATATATATGAGAAATTTTGAGTGGCACCCCACTTTTTTTACCATATTTACGGTGCACCCCACACAATTACAATAATGTAACATACCCCCCACTTTTGACGGAAACCGTCCCCAACTCACGGTCAACACCTTTGACCAATTTTTTTTGACCAAAATACCCCCGTCTTCTTCCCCGTGTCTTCCCATTTTTCGTGGCTGCCCCCCTCCCCGCCGCCGGCGTGCCTCCGCTCCCCCCCCCCCTTCCTCTCTCCGCACCCCCCCTCCTCTCTCCTCCCCATCACCACCACCACCATCACCAGGACCATCACCACCATAATCACCACCTTCACAACAAAGTGTGGAGGAGGATGACGACAAATTGATCAGTTTTTGATTCAAGAAACAGCTGCTAGCCATGGCGGAAGAATCCCTTTGTTTACTAGCTTTCTCTTCCACCGAAATAGCTGGAGGTTGCTTTGTTGTGAAGAGAGTGCTGTGGAAGAACCAGTAGTCATCGAGAAGATCAATCACTGCAACTTTGCCAATATGTTTGCAGGACGCATATTGGGTCGATATTTGTGCTTGTGCCATCTTAATTAGCTAGACGAACTTGCAGAGAAACAAACAGAGAAATTAAAGAGATGGAGCTAGCCTAGCTAGCTAGCTAGCAAGCTAGCAATGTTTATGTTTCTTTCTAGCTCGATCGTGATTATGGTGATTATGGTGGTAATGGTGCTGGTGATGGTGGTGGTGGTGATGGGGAGGAGAGAGGAGGGGGGGTGCGGAGAGAGGAGGGGGGAGCGGAGGCACGCCGGCGGCGGGGAGCGGAGGCACGCCGGCGGCGGGGAGGAGGGCAGCCACGAAAAATGGGGAGACACGGAGAAGAAGACGGAGATATTTTGGTCAAAAAAATTGGTCAAAGGGGTTGACCGTGAGTTGGTGACGGTTTCCGTCAAAAGTGGGGGGTATCTTACATTATTGTAATTGTGTGGGGTGCACCGTAAATATGGTTAAAAAAAAGTGGGATGCCATTCAAAATTTCTTAATATATATTTCAAATAATTAACAGAATAGTTCAAAGAGACTGCCCCTTTAGTCTGAAAAAGAAAACGACAAAGCATCTATCCCAAACTTTTGGAGTCGGCTATTTGAGTACATTTTCTTCCATTCAGCTCCATTAAGGCCAATACCCTTAGTAACAGTAACAAAAACCATATATACAGTCTCAAGCAAATTTCATTTAGGCCTACCACTAGTTTTAGCAGCTCCTTTGACTAAAACCTTATCATTCTCCTAACCATTGCATCTATTGCTCTGCGTTGCACAAGTCCAAACCAACTAAGATGAAGAAGGAGTTGTATCTAATGTTAGAATATTTGGATAAAATACTAATAGAAATTTAGTAGAATACTTGGCTTGTTTATTATTGTGGTGGAGCTACACATATATAGGAGAGGCTAACCCCTCCCTATTATTCTACCCAATGTGGGACTAAAAGCCCATTAATGCTGTCAATACTCCCCCTCAAGATGGGCGATAGATATCAATCATCCCCATCTTGTTACATAATTTAGAAAGGCTTAATGAATTAAGCCATTTAGTAAGACAATCTGCGACTTGTTCTTCTGAGCGAACATGATCGAGCTTTAGTATCCCTTTCTCTAGCTTCTTTTTGATGAAGAACCGATCGATCTCGATGTGCTTCATTCTGTCATGCTGAACTGGATTGTTAGTTATACTCGGTGCTGTTTGACTGTCACTCAGAAGACGCAATGGCGTTCCATGGTCCAACTTCAACTCTATCAGTAATGCTTTTACCCACAACAATTCTGACACTCCCAGAGCCATAGCTTTATATTCTGCTTCAGCGGTCGATCGGACTACCACAGACTGTTTCTTACTTCTCCATGAGACTAGGTTACCCCCCACAAATACACAATATCCTGAGGTAGACCTTCTGTCATCCATACAACTTGCCCAATCTGCATCGCAGTATCCCTCAACACCAAGGTGTCCATTGTTCTTGAACCATATCCCTTTTTCAGGGATCCCCTTCAGATATCTCAAAATATGGAAAACTGCATCCATGTGGCCTTTCCTTGGATCATGCATGTAGGGACTCACTACACTCACAACAAATGAGATATCAGGACGACTGTGGCCCAGGTAAATCAATCTGCCTACAAGTACCTGATATCTCTCACGATCAACCGGCTCTCCTGTCTCTGCCCCCAACTTATTTTTCTGATCAATTGGAGTGACTGTCGGACGACATCCCAGTATGCCAGTTTCTGTGAGCAGGTAGTACATACTTCCTCTGAGAGAGGACGATCCCATCTCTTTCTCGAGCCACCTCGATCCCGAGAAAATAACTCATTATTTCCAAGTCTTTTACTTCAAATTCCTTGGCAAGTTTCGACTTCGGCTGGGTAATCTCCTACTTATCACCTGTAATCACTATATCATCTACGTATACAGCAAGTATGGTGATGTGGCCTCTCGCATGTCGGAAGAAGACTGTGTGATCTGCATTGGTCTGGCTATACCCCATGCCCGTGACAGCTTTCATGAATCTTTCAAATCATGTCCGAGGAGATTGCTTGAGTCCATACAGTAATTTCTTCAGCTTGCACACATTTTCTGTTGATTGCTTCGTGCAAAATCAAGGAGGCGTCTCCATGTATACTTCCTCCTATAGATCTCCGTGAAGAAAGTCATTCTTCACATCTAATTAATGAAGTTGCCACCCACGGTTTACTCCAAGAGAGACTAGGATTCTCACAGTGCTCATCTTTGCTACAGGAGCAAACGTCTCATCGTAGTCGATGCCATATGACTGAGTGAATCCTTTCGCGACCAATCTTGTCTTGTATCGCTCCACCTTTCCTTATGGCGTCTTCTTTACCGTGAAGACCCATTTGCATCCAACTGTTCTCTTTCATTCAAGTAATGGAACAAGTTCCTATGTCCCATTTCTTTTCAGTGCCCCAAGTTCCTCCAACATTGCAGCTTTCCACCTCGGATCTTCCTTCGCTTTCTGCCAACACTTAGACAAAGAGGTGGTGTCTAACGATGCAATGAATGCTCCATAAGTAGGGAATAGGTTAGAGTAGGATAAAAAAGATGGACAATATCGTGTTCATAACCATAACGAATATGAGATCTTTCCGCATTACTACGAGAAGTTCTTAAGGGAATATGAGATAGTGGAGGAGGGAGCATAGCGTCCGAATCAGAGGGATCCGGTGCGGAAGGTGCATCTTCAGGAGTTGGGGCAGGGTTAAGCGAGGGACATGGCCCCCACAAGTGTTTCGGAACATTCATAGTAAACATCATTGACCTTGCCACTTCCAACAGGTGCATGTTCTTCCGCTCCGTCACACAATTTTGTGCTGCGTATAGGCCCAGACGATGTATCCCATTGGCTGATAAGTACTCTTCAATAGCCTTGTTGGTGTATTTTGTCCCCTTGTCAGACCTTAAAATCTTTACTTTAGTACCGTACTGTGTTGTAACCCTACGATGAAAATCTTGAAAACATGCAAAGACATCTCTTACTCTTCATTAGGTATACCTAGGTAACACGAGTATGACAGTCAATAAAGGTGACAAACCATTTAAAACCATTTACAGCAGTTGTAGGACAAGGTCCCCACACATCAGAGTGTATCATATCAAAACCAACTAAACTTTTATTTCCAAAACTCACATAAGAGCTTATGGTATGTTTTCCAACTTCACAAGCATCACAAACCAACTTTTGCTTATTAGCCTTTTGATACATATAGGGAAACATATGACTCAGTAGACTGAATGAAGAGTATCACATGCTTTGATGTTGGAGTAATAATTCTTCTTCCACGGTACTTCGCGGCTCCTTCAGTTGTGCTTCATCTACCAGTGCTTCCAGTGTTGTATCCAGTCCATCCATGTCCAAGTACCATAGCCCTTTATGCCAAGTGCCAATCCCCAACTGTCTCTCCGTTCCCTTCTCCTGAAAAATAAACTTCATAATGTCAAAGGAAACAACACAATTAAGTTGAAGAATAATGACACTAATGGACAATAGATTAACAAAAAAAGATGGAGCATACAAGACATCAGTAAAACTCATAGAATGGGTGCATTCAATTGTGCCTTTACCCACAATAGGTCTAGCATTACCATCATCAGTCTTAATGCTTTCAGGCGTTATCAGGTGAGTGTAACCTTGGAACTCATCACGTGCATCTGTGACATGGCACGATGCCCTAGAGTTAATTATCCAATTTAGACTTCCTGGTTTGTGGGTAGATGAAAGGGCATGAGCAGGTATACCTATGCTTGTACTGGCATAGTATGTGATGTTACCCCCGGAGGTAGTTGGAGTCGATATCCCAGTGGTGTTGGCTCGACTATCGCTAATTCCAAGCTTTATGTTCCTTCACATTTCCAGCATTTTTCTCTCACTAGGGGTCATATCGGATGACTGATTCTTATTTTTCCCTTCTGTCAGGTTTGTCTTGTACCCTCCAGAATAATTACCTCTGCCACCGGCATAGCCTCTCTGCCACCCCTACGCCCTCCACGGTCGCGTCCATGGCAGCTGGACTGGCCTCTCATAGACTTCGTACAAAATCTGATGAAGTGTCATGGGTCTCCACAGTTATAGCACCCTCTCCCTCCTGAAAGATTTGGGTTAAAAACTGCTAGAGCTGATTTCTCTTCCGGAGAGCTAGTGGTGCTAGGCATCAGCTTCAACCGCGCTTCTTATTGTGCCATAGCAGCAATGGCCTCCTCTAGTGATGGCAGTCCAGGTTGTGCGAGTAGCACATTCCTCCTTTGCTCGAATGCTGGGTTGAACCCTTTCAGGAACTTCATCATCCTTTGTCGCGAGATATACTCCATGAACTTCTGGTAATATTTCGCAAATGCCGATTTACTTGCTCATCTTCCACACCATTGGGATCATAGTGGTCGAGATCTGACCAATACTTCTTCAGCAGAGCCGCGTACTCAGAGATGGTGTGATCTTCTTGGACCACCTTATCAAATTCATCCTGCATTTGGAAGACCCTCATAGGGTTGCCCGTCCCTGAGTACATGTCTTTCAACGTCATCCAAATATCACCAGCTCCCTCCATTGCTTCCACGTTGTCGACACTTGGTCGGTCAAGGAGGCTGTCAACCATCCAGCTACAACATTGTTGACGATTTCCTAAAACTTCCGTAAGGAGTGATCTTCAAGTGCCTTGGTTTGGCCATTCACATAGCCCACCAAGCCTCTTGCCTTCAAAGTTCGTATCGCCTGACGCGACCACTTCAAATAGTTGGAAGCACTCTCCAACTTTACTTCCAGTTTCTCCAACTTTACCATTTTGTATGGTGAAGGATCCACGTCTGCGTGTGCAGGACAGGAACTAGTCTCGGTCAGCCTCCTGGAGAAGAGATCATACACCAAAACTTTCATCTCTTTGGCTGTTAGCTTGCCGTAGATCGTCTCCATCATCTTCGTCGTCTCCTCTTCCATCAGTAAGGCGATGGTAGATCGAGACCGTCTTCACCTTTGGTCGCCTTTCTCTCCACGTCTATTGCTCCTCCTTCAGCGACAGCGGCATCCTCGAGCGTCGTTGCTCATGTCACGTGCATGGTTGCGACCGGAGAAAGGGAACGGAAGCCGGCGCTGATGACGACGGAAGGGGGGCGGAGTCCGGCACGGAAGGGGGGGATGGCCGGAGAGGTGGGAGCGGTGGTGGAGGGGGGCTGCTGCCGGCGGCGAAGGGAGGGGGGCTGCTGCCGGCGGCGGGAGAAGGGAAGGAGTCGGCGGTGGGAGAAGGGGAGGAGGGTCGGCGGGAGGAGGAGGGGGAAGAGGTGGGGGGTCAGTGGCTGTGTTTAGAAGAGGGTTAGGGTTAGGGTTTAATGGAGAAGGATGGCGACTAGGGTTAGGATTTTGTGGAGGCTCTGATACCAAATAGAAATTTAGTAGAATACTTGGCTTGTTTATTATTGTGGTTGAGCTACACATATATAGGAGAGGCTAACCCCTCTTCTTATTATTATATCCGATGTGGGACTAAAAGCTCATTAATGCTCTCAACAATACTACTACTATCTACTTACAATGTTACTACGAAGATGGAGTTGTAACTAATTTCTCAATCTTTAGCTCACCCTTGTCCTAACTGATTCTCTTCATTTTTGTTTTTCTCCCATGCCAAGGACCATGACGCCGATGATGAGTATTACTATGAAGTATAAATACTCCAAAGTTGGTGTTGTGTTGTATCTGCCCGTGGCGGTTACATATCTAAAATTCACTTGGAAATGCCAATTAGTGTTGTGCTCGTATCGTGTTGTACAATATTTGCATCCATGCAAGATAGGTATTACATCAAGGATCAAGCTGGTCAACATTAATTCTGACATCTTTTCATTACTAGGCACAGTATGAATGAAGTTCTTGGGTATATGTTGTTTGCCAATGGTGTACAGATAAGAGAGACAAGAGAAGGGTTAAGCTCTACTATCGAACACAAGCACTGGGTATCTTTGATACCATTTGTTACGCCCCAACCCACGGACCCACCTGGTCATGACCCATGCATAGGCCTCATTTGCATCATAACTCGATTATCCACTTGCCAAAATGATTAACCAGGATAGACACATGAGACTCGAGCATTCATGTACAACCCAATCAAACTATTATCCTAAATCCGTTGTGTAATTCAACCTTGGGGTTTCACAAAAACAACACGAGTAAGATGTATCTTTGAGCAAACTTCCGAGTACATATAAGTGTAACTTTTGTTACTTAACATCAATTATTCATTTTGGTGAAGAGACTAAGAATGTCATTTATAAAACAAAATATTTTAATTGAAAAAGTATTAGAGCAGTACATGATTGTACAATACCCTTGAAAGTGCCATGATAATATTAAAGATGACTATATAGTAGCTATTCTTTAACAGACAACATTGGGCAACCAAGAAAAGACATACCTAAAGATGAGTGTCAGAACAATGAGAATGTTGAGACTTGAGATGGATATGTGGCTATAAAATAAAAGATAGAAATAAGAACTAAGAGTAGTTATGGTAAGTAAGAAATGGCTTCAAACAGGGATAGATGACGGGAAATGATATGAGATTTTTCTAGATTTTTCTGGCATGTAAGGGACCCAGTAAATGAATTGTCTAGGAGGAGATGGGATACTAACGAAAGAGGTTGCTTAGACTAGTGGTATACCAGCGTAGGTTTAGAGGCACCTGCCACTGACTGTCATCGACTGTATGCAATCGAACTTTAGCAGAATTCATCAAAAACAACACTAAAGAATTAGGATTTGTATCAGCTTATAACCTCTCGTATTAGGAGAATTTCAGTCAGTTTTAGGTCCATTTCGGCCCATAATCAGCCATAACTGATAGGAACTTCCCCAGACTGGTCGAATTTCTTGAAACTATCCAAACGTCCAACAGCGACTGAAGTTTTTGACAAAGGTAACCGAAAAATTATCAACATTGTCTAACATCTATTTTCATGCTCTAGAAACTTCTCAAACCAAATAGCTGGTCAAAGTACAATGTTACAGTTACATAGAACTCATGCAGTTATGCAACTACTCACTGAGCACAACACAAAAACAACATAAATAGATAATGAACTTTAAATTTTAACTCTAGCCTCCAAAATCTTATACTTTTGTAAATTAATTTTTTTAATTATCAAAAGTGTAGAAACATAATTATTTGACATGAAACTGAAACTTTCAACACTGTTAGTCGTAGAGACCACCAGATACCAATACAGGTACCACATGCTTTAACCTTGACCAAACCAGAGATGGTTGAAGAAGAAAATTAGTATATATGTAGTTACTAGCTTTAAAAGAAGATGTTCTCATAAAGTTAAATGGAGAAAAAGAGTTCATGTAGATGATCCCAAAGATCTGGGGTCCAGGCTTTAGCGGGTGTTGGCAGTTCAAAAATAAAAAGATTAATCAGCGGTTAATAGGCCGGGTAATCGGCTGCGTAATTCGATTAATTGGGTGGCCACCTATTAGGAAAGTCTAAGTGGCTGCGTACAGCAGAAAAATCCAATTACTTGGCAACCATCCGTGGACCGAGCGTGTAACGAGAACTGCTTAACATAGCATTGGGTGTTAGTGATAGTGTTGTACCTTGTTATATAAATAAATCTAGTTATAGAATAGTGTTAAATATTGGTGTAGGAATAGAAGTACAAAAGTAAAGGACTTCGCAAGTTGCCCTTTGAATATGATCGTATTATGTTTAACATATTTATAAGCATCTCGTGCTATAACTGCTGTTCCATCACAAGAACAATCAAAATTTGGAAGAAACTAGCTGTATTAAGAACCTTAATCTTTACCTCAAACAAGCACTACTCATTCAAAGTCATGAATATAATTGGTGATATTCTTCCTTACTTGTATGTTTTCTCCTCCCTCATTGGTCGAAATGGGCCAATGATAGTTCGAATGCAGATCAGCATCTTGAACTTCTAGAGGAAAACCAGCTCTAGTAGACGGTCTTCTCAGACTCTTTACCCCATTGCTGGAATTCCACATTGCAGCAAGCTCAGCCCGCATCTTTCTAAATGTATCTGGCTGAATAGGACAAGTAAAACTGTTAATGCTTCTGATGAACAGTTATAAATGTAGCACTGAACCAAGCAAGGGGCACATGAAAATGGATGGAGTAGCTCCTCATGATTAACAGTTGATTGAGCAGCTTCAAAGGATTAGTAAGAAAAGGAAGCATGATAAGATTCTTGGTGAAAAATGACGCATTCTTTCCGATTGAACATTATTTGGAGACAACATACAGAAATTATAATTGAGGATGACAAACATTAGCTTTTGCAGAAATTATTGCACTATGTGATGAATTAGCTGCACAATGAACCATTTCTTAGATAAGTTTTAGAATAGATAAAGCTACACAGACATTTCCTTCAGAAAGACGTTGCAAACATTTACATAGAGATACATTATTGAGGTTGACAAGGGAGGAAGGTTATTGTTCTGACAATCAATTAACCAGTATGACTATCTCGTAGAGCAGAAATATGAATGAGCAAAATTCATTAAGCTCATCTAAAAAGCTCAGAAATGTCATTCATGCAAAACAAAACAACACAAAACAAAAGAAGAAGGGCGGAGGGGTTTGCAAACCCATCCTTCTTCCTCCCTACCCCAACTTCCCCAATACCCCCTGTCAGGCCCCACCCATCCTCCCTCCCACCTTCCCGCTATCTTTATAACCAAACATGACACACAAAGTCAAAATGGCCTTCAGCCAACGGAGAAGAGCTAGTCGTGGTTGGTTTTGAAGAAGGGAAAGTGGAGAAGAAGAGAATCAAGGTCCGGGTGAGACCTGGCCGGAAGGAAGGGGGGCAAACAGGAGAGGAGGGTAAGAAAGGAATGCAGGTGGGAGGAAGAGGCAGGAGGAAAGATATTTTTTTTTTATAAAAAGAACCTTCCCCTTTCATTCTTTATCTTCTTTTAAATTTGTTTTAAATGGAGGCTCTTTGGCTTTTTACCAGGAGTTAACGGACTTTGCTAAAGGTGGGGGCAATGCTAAAAAATCAACAGGGGGATATTCATGCCAATTATGAAAATTCTGAGGGTTTACGGTATTGTATTTAAATATATGTTTGTCATCATGAAATATTACTAAGATCAATAGATTAATTGAAATAAAAATTACTTTCACTATTCTTTGTTAAAATTTCAATAATTCCAGGTCTGGGCCACTTTGTTTGACCACATTACCCCTTCTTAATACAAAGTTATACTATGCCATTTTGTTTGAAGAAAAGAATTGTACCAATGGACAACTTTTCAGAATTTTGCCCCAAAAAAATTTTGAAGGTCAACTTGGCACATATAAAGATCAGTTTACTCTTGTATATAGTCTGCGCTGCCAAAGAAGACAAAAAGGTGCCATCGGTGTTCAGTTTGCATACATCATCTATAGTGGTATAGTGTATATGGTATTGAAACCAAGTTTAAATAAACAGACCTGGAGAACAGCAAAGCATAGATCCTCCAGTTCTGCTTTCAAAGCCCAAACACCCAGTCTAGAAGCAAGAGAGCACCATACAGCTAATGTCTCCTGAGCAACTGCTCGAGCTTTAGGTAGTGGCAAAGCATAACTGAAAGGATAGAGGAAACAGGAAACAGTCATCAGCATATTCATTGAAAACTCATAACACCATTAAAATAGTTAAACTGCAGAGTACATAAAGTCATAAAGATAACAATTGAACATCGTCCAAACTCAATATAAAAAAAACTATCAAAGGTTCATAATAATAGGAGATTGAAAAGACCCTAAAAATCATCATATGATCGTCTCCATCTCACCAATACTATCAATGGATTTGTATCCTTCATCTTCTGCATCCAATAGAAAGAATAATTGAAATACTTGACACATTTGATAATAGTTTCTATCCTTAGGATCCACTTGGTGACAATATTACCAACCAGGATATTTCTTGAATGACTTGATATATCAGAAGTCTTGGTAGAAACCTATTAATTATAATAGAGAGATTACTTGAATTATTATATTAAAACTAAAACACGAACACATCTATTACAAAAAAAGAAAAATTATAGGAAAAAATAGGAAAAAACACCAAGTAAATGAGCCTCGTGCGCCAAAGGTACCCCTCCTAGGTGAATGAGACTCCCCTCATAGAAAACGAGGAGCAAGGGTGAGCCTCCATGCCTCAAGGTTTTTAAAACAGAGTTTGCTATCTCGTACTACTACTATCAAATCGCTACTCTAAACTTTTGAGTGTTCACAATTAACTAACCTCTTGTACCCTTAATGCAAATTTGATGGTCGCATGCAAAACACGTGACTAACTAAGAAGAATTTACCCCGTAAAAATAAAAATATCGTCCCCATCCTTTCTTTCTCAGACCCTTAAAAAAGAAATCAAAGTAGCAAAGTGCTAACAAATATAGGAGGTACCAAACTGCAAATGTGTGAAAATGAAATGTCTCTAAATGCAAATTAGCCTTCGTTTTTATAGACGAAGATAAACAATTTGTGAAGCTTAAACTGCATAGGAACTTAGAATGTGTCAAATTCGTTATGATGCAAACTTAAGTTTATAGTCTAGAAAAAGCAAATGTAGTTGGATACACAGATAAGAAACATAACATGAATATTTTTGTCAAATATTAAATGACTGTTAAGTACTGGAATTCAAATCAGTCTACTACATTTCTCTTTCACGCTTGATGCATGATTTGAGATGTGCGCAAGTGGGGAAAAAACTGCATGTTTGATATAATTTTAGCTACAAATAAGAACTTCAATTAATAATATATGCAACTGACCAGATAGGATTGACATTCCAAAATAAATAATGTTAGAAGCAAGTACAGTAGTCCACCTGATTAGTGAGTTGTGACAACAAATATTGTAACTCTAATTAGCTGAGCTTATTCTCTGTAATAGCCCAAGGAAAATATTCCTTTAAAGCGTCATTGGAGTCCATGACCTCCCAGAGGGTACCTACTTGCCTGACTTGGATCAGGCATTCCAGCATTACAAGAGAGTCTTATCCAAGGTAATGAGTCTTCATTGCGCAATCCAGGGCTCCGGGATGTGTAACCGTATTACGCAGACTACGACAATTATTGTTTTCCCATAAAAGATGATAGAAGTTCTAATAAATAGAACAAAACTTATGAGAAATTAGCTTAAATATAGAAGAACAAATTAATGTAAAATAAAGCAAAAAATACTTTCCAAAGACAACTTATCAGGAAGTTGTTCGTCATTGATCGCTCGTCACCTAAATCTGTACGTAGGACTGTAGGCACACAAAAGAAAAAGAGATCAACTGACCAAGTCGCTGCCCGAGTTATCCGCTAAACACGAGTGTCACGGAGGTGATGAGGTAACCATTGTTACCGTAATGCCCACTCCAAGACATGAGAGCTCGACAAAACAAGGGATAAAGAGAGAAAGGATGTCTTGCCGATGCCAACTTCGCCCACCACAATCGCCAATGTTGCTTGCCACCATTTAGGTTCCAGATTCCCATTGATGTTTGTGTGGTTGTTCATGTAGTCACCTTGATGCTGCTGTCTACGGCATCGAACAGATATACAAGAGAGAGAAACAAAGAGATATAATGGGTGTATCTGTATACATGAAATGTCTACCAGGTATGGGTTTGCATCTAAACCCGACCCATTACCCATCATATTGAAAATTATGTGACATGGAATCCAAAACAGGTCTGTAATCATTAAGCTTGCCGAGTAATCAGCTTGTCCACTTACTCGGCCAGAGTAGCCAATACTCACTGTTGTATCAAACTGAGTCCCGTTATGCAGCTTATTATGCAACCGTCTACACAACCACATACCGAGCAAGGTATTCAACTAGTGTATTCTATTGTGTAGTATCGTATGATATGGTAACTGAGGTCTATACTTAATAAATCTATTCAGGAACATGATTGAATATAATTTTCTGGTAATATCTTATCTGTTTCATCTTTAGATAGCTATCTAGATTCTTAAGCCTATATTACATGAACATCAAAGTGAATATTGTTAACAGCAAATGACTTTGAAAGAACATCAATGGTAACATCCTAGCATTTCTTTTGTACTTGTTCCTGATAAGATCCAAACAACAAGAGTAACATCACCAAAAACTTGCCATCAAAACTAAAATAAATTTACCACAAAATTATTATAAAACACACATAAGTAATCATCAAAATTTGCTACCAAGAGTACAAAAAATTTCCAAATAGCATATTTACTGTGGAAAAAAAATGAAGATTTCTATCTTAAATAGGATGGGCGTGGTTAAGGTTTAAGCCATGGTTTAAAGTATCGGCCGATACTGATCCGATACGGCCGATACCGATACGATTTGGCATGTCCCGATCCGATACCGACCAATACCCGATACTTACCGATACCAACATTGAGGGTCCCTTTTTTGATCAATTCGGCAAAGAAAATTAAACGAAAAAGACAAATCATCAAGGGTTTAAAGCATAATAAGATTGTAAAAACATGTAAAAGAAGAAAATCAATCTATTATATGTAAACCAATCGCTAAGGGTGATTACAATGTTATTTAATTTCAAAAGTACTACGAAATAACACTGAAAATACTTAAATTATGCCTAAATGTATAAAATATATGTTTTTAAATGTAAATAATTTATTAATAATTATTTTTTTCGATACCAAAAAATTCGATATCCGATCCGAAACCGCCGATACTACCGATATCGCCGATACCAATACTCGTAGGAATAGTCCGATACCGATTCCGATATCGATACCGTGAACCTTGGTTTAAGCCTGATATGTTGGTCTAACATGATAAGTATCCATTTAGTCTTAGACAATACGTATCGTTGCAAACAATATGTATTGTATCGGATGATGTGTCTCGCATATCATCAGATTTTTTTGACGCTTCCAATATGGCCGACCAGTATGTATCGAAATTGTAGTATATTGTATTCCTACGATACTAACAACAGGAAATCCTAGTAACTTAACCCCATTCTATAACTTAAGCCCCTCCATATCCGTTTCATGTTGCATCTCTGCTTTTCTATTCTTCAAACCCTACAATTGGAGAGCACCCGAGGTGGTCAGGTAGAGGCAATTCCAAGCAGTGGGATTCCAGGTAGTGGTTGCCTGGCAATAGCAATTTCAGTACATCTAAAAATTCTTCTCTCTCTCTCTCTCTCTCTCTCTCTCTCTCTCTCTCTCTCCATTCCTTTACCTTCATTTTTTTACAACTGCAATCCATTAGTCATAAATATTTCTTCTGTTTGTTTTGCCACTTCCTCTCTTCCTCCATCGAGATAAGAAGCGGAAGAAGAATGGAGAGGGAAGAATCTTATCTAGAATCATTTTTACATTTTAGTATACTTTTATTTATTTTTTATTTAGTACTAACTTTCAAAAACTGCTTATTCTGCTTAGGCCTCAGGGGACTACACAATCTAGTGACGGCTTTCATCTTTTACAACCATGGAAAAGACAATGCGTAGTAGAGTGAAGCAGAACCATTGATAATCATCTGGTGTTCTACCAAGCTGACTAACCAATCAAACTATAACTTTACCATGTTAACAACACTCAGCATTACTTCCTTTTGTCTTGACAACAAAATCAAGTACAGGCTTCCACTTCTGCATATCATGTCCAGGTCTCTTTCTTTTTCTTTTTCACTGAGCTTATATATATGGGGAATGCAGGTTGCATGCATATTGGAAGATGTGAGATCAAGTAGCAGAAACAACCTCTCAGCAAATATATCAGGGTAAGGTTGTGTACATCTTGAACCTCCCCTGACCCTGCCTAAGTGGGAGCCTCATGGCACTAGGACGCCTTTTTGTCTAGTTTTTAAGGCACTTCATAGAGATTTGACTACCTAACGCAACCATCCTCCTTTATTGGGCTTGGCACTGGCAGTGAAAACATAGAACATCAAGCTTACAAGGCAATTGCCCTCCTTAAAATAAATTAACCATATTCCATAAGCAGGGTTTATGGATTTTATGTGAGGGTCTCCAACTTGGAGTGTTATTAGAGCCTTATGTATTAGAGTCAAACTACTTTATTTATCTAGAGAAGAATGAAAATAAGTCCTACCTTGAATGAAATCGGAGCAATGTCAAGAAAGGAGGAGGCATATGAGATGAAAATCTCATAGTAAAACATGAAGGGTAAAAAACACATCTAAGAAATATGGTCCCTCTAAAAAACACAAAAAATCAATCATGGAAGTGGTTGACCAGCAAGCACACAAGTATGACAGATAATAACATTATGTAAATATTTTGATCCAACTACATATAGCCAAAATATGAAACTACATGAAAGTTAAACAGAGACATACATGGTTCTCATGTTATGCAGTCGATCCGCAAGCTTGATGAGAACAACACGAGGATCATCAACCATGCCCAAAAGCATAACTCGTAAATTACTTGCCTAAAAGGACCAAATAACCAATATAATTAAAGTTTGAAGAAAACACTAAAAATGGTGCTCTGGTAAGCAATATACGTAACAGGCAGAGATGATAGATGCAGAGATATTTATGTACATCATTTTACAACTACAAACCAACAGGAAAGTGGACTTTAGTGCAGGGATACACACGAGACAGGCTAGTTACATCTTGTCTTTTAGCTCAGTACTGATAACAAATATATACCTAACAAGAACTCAAATACCAAAATCGAGGTTATGACTTAGTCAAAAACATTTAACGATTTGGAAATATTACACAACAATGGTCAACCTTATGGAAGCAGAGAGGAGCTTTAGAGAAATATTTCCCTCTTTCAAGTAACCTTGAATTTGCTTCCCTAGAAATTAAGCAGTTGATTACCAGGAGTGCACATGGAAAGCACTGCCAGAAAACAAATTACATGACCTTATAAACTAAAATAAGATATTTGAAATTTTGTCTACCTACTGTCAACTTGAAAGGATTAACTTTCATAATTCCTTGAGAATGTTTATTGAAAGGTCATGAAGGAATAGTATGGTGTGAACCACTCATCTCCAACTCTCTCTTTGTACACTTCCTTAGTCCTTTACCCTGCCATCTCACTTATCTGACATCCACATACATAAAATTTCAAGGTATTAAAATCAGAAGGAGAGCAACCCCGGGCTATGGCCTGCTAACAAAGAGGACACCCAAGATAAGTTAGTTAGACTAGAGAACTTTAGCGAGATGGAGGTGAAGAGGGTGATCTTTCAAATATGTGTATATAAAGCAGCGGGACCAGATGGGATGTCAATCATGTTTTATCAAACATTTTAGGAAATGTTGAAAACGGACATCATGAACAATTTCAAAGAGATGCAAGAAGACTGTAGCTGCAAAAACTCAATTACGTTCTAGTAGTTCTGATTCGGGAAAGAGAGGGAGCCAGAGGATTGGAGACTTTAGGTCCAGTAGCCTAGTTAATGGCATCTCTAAAATTATCACAAAAGTGCTAACAGTGATAGTTGATCTGGTAGGTGAATATCAGACTGGGTTTTGCCGGTAGATATATCATGGAGAGTGTTGCAATGGCCCAGGAGACAATCATGAGTTCAAAAAAAACAAAAAACGAAGGGAGGCTTCACCCTAAAATTGGATTTTGAGAAGGCTTATGACCGGGTGGATTGGGACTGCCTTCTTCAGGTATTTAGTCTCCAACAGTTTGGAGTTAAATGGAGAGCTGGATTGAATACTGGTTAAAATCAGCTAAAATCAAATATACTAGTCAATGGTAAAAAGGGCAAGGAAATCACTTGTAACTTATGTATGAAGTGATAAACTGGTTCAGCAAAAAAAATCCAAGGTAAACGCCAACCTTCATCTTGAAAAAAAAAAAAAGAATTTGCGGGTTGCATGGTGCAAGGGTCTTTTTCCAAACATGTGTCGACATGCATACACAATTCATGAACGTATTCATGATTTCTTTTCAATTTTTTTTTCTCATACTGAATCTACTCTCTTTCGATTTCTCGTATTATGGAGTGTTGCAATGGCCCAGGAGACAGTCATGAGTTCAAAAAAAACAAAAAACGAAGGGAGGCTTCACCCTAAAATTGGATTTTGAGAAGGCTTATGACCGGGTGGATTGGGACTGCCTTCTTCAGGTATTTAGTCTCCAACAGTTTGGAGTTAAATGGAGAGCTGGATTGAATACTGGTTAAAATCAGCTAAAATCAAATATACTAGTCAATGGTAAAAAGGGCAAGGAAATCACTTGTAACTTATGTATGAAGTGATAAACTGGTTCAGCAAAAAAAATCCAAGGTAAACGCCAACCTTCATCTTGAAAAAAAAAAGTATTTGCGGGTTGCATGGTGCAAGGGTCTTTTTCCAAACATGTGTCGACATGCATACACATAATTCATGAACGTATTCATGATTTCTTTTCAAATTTTTTTTCTCATACTGAATCTACTCTCTTTCGATTTCTCATATTATAGCATTTTACTTTCTTTCGCATTCTCCAATCCCTGCTCATCCTTGGCTTTGTTCATCGGTGTGAAACAACACAACATACAAAATGCTTTATATTCTTATACATATCAATTAATGTCGAATATAAACAAGAAACATTAACCGAAACTACAAACAAAAACACCACAATTTGTTTTCTCCTTCAACTTTCTCGGTTCCCCATTCCTGGATAGTACAGAAATCAAGGAAGACAAGCTCCATATCAAACTGTCATGGCTATCAGAAGTCAGAACTTGATATGGATCTACAAGGTGGTATAAATCAAAGGCACGATTTCAATATTTACTACGACGGTGATACAACCAGCATTCCTGGACAAAAACACATGAGAATAGTATCATTTCTATACTCTAGATCTTTTATCATCAACTTTCATATGAACTGAGACTTGAAGGTTCCCCACATTAGCAAGGTTGAACAGAATGGTCATCTCTACAGGTAACCAAAAATGAAAAGGGTTGTAAACAGCATATCAGCATGTTGAGGACGAGTAGGATGTAAGCAAGCCTTGATGAATTAAATTGTAACATATGAAAGTGTTTTCGGATAGTGGAGATGAGAAGCGAAATTTATTGGGCCTTGGCCTAGTAAATTTTCATAGGGAGTGAAATTTCCTTTCAGAACTTGAATGAGTGGTGAATCATTGTTGTACATTGCACTCTCTAAACTACCAATAGATATTTCCCGAGTAATTTTATTGGACCTTGACCTAGTTTCAGCTCCCAGCTAACATTACAACTAAACATCTGAAACTAACAATACACTAGTAACAGCAGACTGTTACTCGAAATATTATCATGAATAGCACATACATGCTGGTGTTTCATGTTTATTTCAACTAGTACATATGATCTAAAAACCAATGAGGCAGGGACATACGGATTTCTAGGATGTTCAGCAATGCCTAGACAACCCACTTTTCCTCCTAGGAACACTATCGCCTCCTCTTTCACTGAAGCAAGCAGTGGTAATGGACACTACACTGAGAGAGTAAGAATTAGACGGTCAGTTTACATGAGAATTCATGGTACAGTTAGCACACTGATGGCAAGTCACTACCAGCACAAACGCTCCCACCCTCAGGTCAATGGTATATTAAGCAGCTTCATTGTGTGATTGGTCCATGGATGGTTACTGAATAATTAGATTAGACGGCAAATTAATTTCAACGGAACGTGCACATGGAAATTCTGCTTCATCTGCTACCAGTAGTCGGTGTATGTATGTATCGAAGGCAAACCTTACCTCTTCAGGGGTAAGAGCACTTTGGCTGACACTTTCCCTTCGGTGTCTTCGCAATAGCTGCATGACATAAGTGATGAGCAGCAATTAGGCACAAAATACCCATATAAATTACATATATGTAGGCATAAAGACATGCATGTAAACTTGATTATAAACAAATATATGTGCAAAGAAGGGAGTTCTGATGGAAATCAATCCAACTTCAACCTTTATTCGTGAAGAAAGAAGACCATTGGGTTGTTTAATTTTGTGCAATTGAGTTGGGTTTTATTTATTTGGATAATTGGGTTTGGTTCCTTGTTATTTGGATACGTGGTTTGGTTCCTTATTTGAGTTGTTTCTTTAATTCCGATAAGTGGTTTCCCTTTTAGGTTAATTTCCAAAATTTCGGCCCAAGTCATGTTCTTTATTTCATCATTTCATCAAGTATATAGTATACACAGACAGAAATTGTTAAATCTACTTTGTCAACAAAACAATCAGTAATCACTGGTCTGAACTGAGATCCCAATGAATAAGAAACTAAGAATAACTCCTTCCCTTGTCATAAAAACAGAATCAGCAAGCCATTTCCCAAATTACATAACATAGTATTAGTTATTGTTTTGGGAAAAAAAAAGTTGCACTATTGAAATCTGCCAAGAAACTTTAAATGTACATCACAATTTTGATTCCTTCACGAAGCTGAAGATCTTGGAAAGATGATTCTTCTGATGACTTATTCCTTACAAAGGTCATTATATGCAAAATCCAATTGCACTACCTAGGTGAGATATCTGATCATATTCACAACTCACGAGCTACTAATTAAAAAGGCCTAAAATAAAATTATGAATGCCTAGGCTCAAGAGCAGAATTGGGTAATATCTAGGAAGCATGGACACTCCAAAAATTAGAACTATGTCCATGTTGTTTCGTGTCGGACGCGTATCAGACACGACATGTGCACTCCAAAATAAATTAGGACACACCAAAATTTGTATTGTATCTGTGTTGGCGTGTCCATATTGTGGTGTCATGTCCACTCTCATGCGGCATAGAGTAATAAAAAGAGTATAACAATGTTGTATATTAATTTTGGCTTCTTGGAAGCATAAATGTCGATCTCTCTCTCTACATTTCCACATTCAACTGTGGGAAACATAAAGGAATAACTACCAAACTCAAGACAACTCCCAAACAAGATAATAAACACCTCATGAATTATATAGTTGCTAGTTTTCTTGACAACTGGAAATATCACATAACAAAATTTTAAGAACATACCTGATTGATGTAGCTTAATTTTGAAACACCAGCTACTAAATTAGCTACATCATCACCAAAATCTTTTTCTATGCTACTCAGGTGTTCGACTGTGTCATCAATAACATCATGAAGAATGCCAGCTACAACAGTGTTAACAGCCTGCCACAGATCATC
The DNA here is from genome assembly GCA_029216955.1 of Iris pallida. Classification (NCBI taxonomy): domain Eukaryota; kingdom Viridiplantae; phylum Streptophyta; class Magnoliopsida; order Asparagales; family Iridaceae; genus Iris; species Iris pallida. Next base: position 21,383,690 of record JANAVB010029819.1, on the reverse strand, counting down.
GTTTGTTAAAAGAGATAATTGATCTCCAAGAAATAGTGGACTTCCATACAGACAAGTGAGGTATTTATCAAAAGCATGAACAAAATCTAGTTACAAACATTATACTTGAGTAAGATATATATACTCGTTTTCCACTTGATGGTACTAAAGCAGCCAAGATCTTTCCAGTATGGATACAGTGGGTCACATATGGTTCCCCAGTTTTCCTTAATTGACCAAGATGAGCTTTTCTAGCAAATGCAATAGCCTCTTCCACCTGCCGTAGAAGATGGTCAGCTAAGAGTCTATTTGAGTCAAAACTAATGATATATATGGTCAAAGAAAATATATTTCACCTTTGGATCTTTGAAGATTGGATAACCTGTCACGTCTACTCCTTCCAATATACAAATATCTGCGCCACATAAATTGGCCATAAGGGAAAGGATAGACGAAATAATTTGCACTATACAAGCATATATCAGATTGTTTGTCTACTGTTACTTATCGTGATTATGATTATACAAAGTAAAAAAAAAAATTGTATGTAACAGAAAACAAACAGCATTAACAACCTAAACAACAAACCCATCCATCCCAGATCTTTTGAGTTGACTACATAAATCCATTTTTTGCACTCAGCATTCATAACAGATAAAGGAGAAGGGTTGTGTGAGCTAGAAGAAGGTAGGCAGCATAAAATTGTTGAATCTTTAAGAGTGAATCCTTACATAATACATAGGAGCATCCCTCATTATACAGCATTTGCTACTGACAGAATACAAGTTTGTATCACTCTGTAATGAATCCTTACATAATACACGTGGGAAGTCTCTCAGCTTGTGGAATAATCTAATCCTAGAATACAAGCTGTCAGATCTCTGTGAAACGGGTCCTTACAGAATATACACGAAGGCATCCATCAAGAGATGGCCCTTAAAGGATCAGAATGCTACAAAAAGAAAGCATACCAAGGCTTTGTAGGTCCATCTCCTTTATTGGATTAGAAAGCATGGTATCCTTTTCTACTATATAAGTGCAAGTATGCTGTGGTCTACCATTAATCCCCTAGTTATCTTACAAGACTGATAGGAACACATATACTCAAGAAGCACTTCTCCCAGAAGTAATGGGAATGATTCCTTTTACATTTATTGGCATTTAAATATGAACTTATTACCTCATTCCTTCTCTTGTTTTGCAGCTTCTGCTTATTTGAATTCAGGGCCGGCCTAGAGGGTGGGCGAGCTGGGCGACCGCACCAGGCCCCTCAATAGACAAGGCCCCCAAACATGGTCCAAGGTTACTTACTAGTCCAGTCAGTCCTTGCAATAGGAAGGCCCAAACATGCTCTAAACCCACTTAAGTAGTACACAGTAGTAGTGACTTTAGGTAGGCGGTCCAAAGAGGACCTACACACACTTATATATAGTAAACTTTAGTAATCAAAATAGCAATAGCAGAGTATGAAACATAGACAAAAAATGTATTGGAAGAGGCATTACCCCGAGACCAACTAATTCATTTGTTATTTTTTTCAAATATATTTTATTATTCTTATAATTTGTTCTTTTGTCTTCAAATGATTTTTTTTATTTGTCTTGTTTGACTATAGAAAAAACGACAATAAGGTTACTCAAGTAGTTACTTTATTATTATTATTTTTAATTTTTTCGGAAAGATTTCATTTGTTAAATTGATTGATAAGATTTATTTAGAAAAATTGAGTGTTTTTTATTTGTCCGTTCAAAATGCCTTACTTTTAAACCTCGTCCTAGACCCCGAGAATTCACGAACCGGTTTATCAGGGTCGGCCTAGAGGGTGGGAGAGCGAGGCTGCCCCAGCCCCTCAATGGACAAGGCCCCCAAACATGGTCCAAGGTACTTACTAGTCCAGTCAGTCCTGGCAATACGAAGGCCCAAACATGCTCTAAACCCACTTAAGTAGTACACCGTAGTAATGGCTTTAGTAGGTAGGCGGTCCAACGAGGACCTACAGACACTTATACATAGTAAACTTTAGTAATCAAAGTAGCAATAACAGAGTTTGAAACATAGATAAAAAATATTGAAAGAGACGTTACCCCGAGACCAACTAATTCATTTGCTATTTTTTTCAAATATATTTTTTTATTCTTACAATTTGTTCTTTTCTTCTTCAAATGATTTTGTTTTTATTTGTTTGTTTGACTGTTTAGGAAAACAACAGTATGGTTACTCAAGTAGTTACTTTATTATTATTTTTTGTTTCTTAATTTTTTTCGAAAAGATTTCATTTGTTAAATTGATTGATAAACTTTATTTAGAAAAATGAGTGTTTTTTATTTATCTGTTCAAGAGGCCTCACTTTCAAACCTTGCCCTAGGCCCCCGAAAATTCTCGGACCGGTCTTGTTTGCATTATATTTTCCATTTGTCCTACATGCAAGTTTTTTAAGGCGGTGCGAGGCGGCAAAGCTCTGAAAGGCATAGAGACGCCTCAAGGTGGTAAGACGGGGATCTCTTGACTAAAATTTTGAGATATGCAGTAGGTAGGTCACGACAAACATGTATTACTAAAACTCATGTTACCCCAAATTGTAGCAAAACCCTCTCCCAGTAAGGGGAAAAAAATTGAGTATCTAATTAGGAAAGAACCACGATTATCTAAATCCATTATATAGGCAGCGAATATAACATGACAAGTTTCGGACACGACAACATAGACTAAAATTTGAGATATGCAAGTAGGTTACGACAAACATGTAATTACTAAAACTCATGTTACCCCAAGTTGTAGCAAAACCCTCTCTCAATAAGGAAAAAATTGAGTATCTAATTAGGAAAGATAGAACCATGATTATCTAAATCCATTATATAGACAGGTAGACAGCGAATATAGCATGACAAGTTTCGAACACGCATAGATTCCATAGCTAATCTAGTGTCCTAGCGTATTTTGGAGTGTATGTGCTTCCTAAAGTGCATGAGGAGTCGAGGAGGGTTACCCTACTGAGAGCGAAAATTCGCCAAACCAAAACAGAAGCGAGCTTGACAAGCTTAAAGGAGAGCAACATACGTCATAACTCATTGTCGGCATCATGATCCTTGGCATGGGAGAAAAACAAAAAGGAAGATAATCAGTTAGGACAAGGTGAGGTAAAGATTGAAAATTTATAATTGGTAGGTAGTAGTGTTCGTTGGAGTTGGAAATTGATACAGGAATTAGGACAAACATATAAGGAAAAGAAACCGGAAGAGGAAATACTATTGTTCCTTCCTCTCAAATTCTCTATGTATTTTGGATTATTAATATATCTATAAATTTTATTTGGTCTGGATTAGATTCTAAATTCAAAAAAGAGTTCAGGTCGTGTTACATTTAAGTCAATGCACGCCAAGCCACTTAAGGCGGACCAGGACGAGTTGAGACACTCCGGGGAGTTCAAACGGGTGCCTCTCATTCCAAGATGGGTCCCTCAGAATCTCACCGTCTAAATACTAGTTGCCTAGGGCCCTAGACATCATAGTACCCGAAACGCCTAGACGGGGGCCTAAAACGGCGAGGGGGCACATTTTAAAACATTGCCTACAGGTTCTAAATGCCAAAGGATTTAGAATAACGAAGACGAATATAAAAATTACTAGCATAAGTGAATGCTCTGATAACAACTCACAATGAATGGAAAGCATATAGATGTGGAGCTCTCATCAAGAAGACTAATATTTCAAAGCACTATATGTAGTTGGATAGCAATAATATCATCATCATCCAAGCTTTCTCCCTTTAGAATAGGGTTATGTATCGAGCATAATAAAACTCCATAAAAAATTTGGCAAAGATTTATTTATTTGACATTTTGTCCTAACGTCAACCTTCTACATTGGTGCCAAATTTCTAGCCAAGATAGCTATAAGCATAAGATGGCCACACCATAAAATCTAGGTTTCCAGTTGGCGTGTGGTAGACCTACCTTTTGGATATGCTCATGCAAACAAGGAGCACCTCCAAGTTCCCCAATATTATAAAAAGTCTAAGCAAAGAGTAAGATGATACAATTTGTTATAGGGAGTTCCGCTCTCTCCGTGACACATTAAGCTAAATAGTGAAAAGTGACAGCATTCCCGTTGAATAACAATAATAAAGATTTAGGGTGTGTTTGATTACAAGGTGGAAAATATGTGGAAAATAAATTAATTCCACATAATTATTTTACTAGGAAAAAAATTCCATGGAAAAAATTCCACGGAATTAATTTGGGTGTTTGATTGTCGTTGGTTTCAATGGAAAATAGTTATTTTCCATGGAAATTGATATTTTTCTATGGGCTGAGCCAGTTTTATTTTCCACCATTTTGGAGGAAAATATGAAAAATGATAGATTTTGGAAAATAATTACATGGAAAATATACCTACAATACAATGGTGGAAAATTTGTGATGGAAATATTTTCCATGGAAAAAAAACTCAATCAAACACAGCCTTAGATAAATTTGTTATTCAATTTATTTCAGTACAAAAAGTAGAAAATATGCTCACAGGGTCTTAACATAGTAACTAATAAGGTGAAAATATCTCCAGATTCTCCAACATTATAAAAAAAAATCTTAAATTATGATAAGATCATTGTTGCTAGCCTTGTAAGCACTACATATGAAAACTACTATTCCAAGTGTTCTTCACAAAAGCGTGCCTGGAAATAAAATCTAGTCAACATGCTGTAAACATACATCTCAACACGTACGTTGCAAAAAAAAAAAAATAGGACAGGATACAATACAGACGCGACAAGGCAAATACATTGGCATGTCATAGTGCATTTTGGAGTGTGCTTTCTCCAATATGTGCCCAACACGACGTGACTCAGGCACGACACTGAGTTTTTGAACATTCAGTTAGTTGAACATTTGATGCATCTTGTAATAGACTATGAGTTCATCTTAGGCTGTGTTTGATTGGGCTTTTTTTCCATGGAAAATATTTCCATCACAAGTTTTCCACCAATTGTAGTGTTTGATACCATATATTTTCTATGGAATTATTTTCCAGAAAACTATTATTTTACATATTTTCTTCTAGAATGGTGGAAAATGAAACTTGTCCAACCCATAGGAAAATATCATTTTCCATGGAAAATAACTATTTTCAGTGGAAAATAATGACAATCAAACACCCAAATTAAGTTTTCCATAGGAAAATTTTAAAATTCCATGGAATTTCTTTCCTAGGAAAATATTATGGAATTAATTTCTTTTCCACATATTTTCCACCTTGCAATCAAACGCACCCTTAAAATTTAAAAACATTAGATGCCTTATTGTTACTAGGTGTACATGTGCTGTTGGCACTTCCCAGTATTTTCTTTGGTCAAAAATAAATATAATTTGATGAATAAAATATTGTGTTGCACACAAATTACATCCTATAATATTTATCTTTAATTTTTTTTGGTTTTATTCCGTAATTCCAACCCATGATTGTGTGGAGTCTCTTTTAAATCTTCCATTTAAGTATCCGTTGACTTTACTACTTTTAAAATTTGAATTCTAGCCTACCATTATCTAATTGTTGTAATTATGAATGTCTTTTTTAATACCCAATAAGATCTCATCCAAAAATATTTAGCAAATCTTGAATATATCTAATTCATTCAAATTGAGAAGTAAAATTAGAATCCAATCTAATCTAAATAGTAGTTCACTTTGAATTAAATCCATAAGTTTAATTCAATGGGAACGGTCTTGATGGTCTTGATGTTAGTCGTATGATATACTTTCTATCTTTTAATCCTAACCCTTCTTTATCCTTTTATCTTTTGGCAAGAAATATCATTGTTTCTTATATGAAGGAGAACAAAGTTTTTATCCCAAAATTTTGGTGTTGGTTATTCCTATTATAATTCTCTTTAATTCGGTTATGATAAAGGAAATGCCTTAGGGTCTGCGGTAAAGGTGTCTTCACCGGTTTTGGGGTGTTTTTGAATTGACCGTTTATCAAAACCCTTGCCTATTAATTTTTTTGAGGCACTGGTTTTGCTCGGCTCAAAAACCCCCAAAGCCGGTGTAATGTAATTTGGGTGGCTTTATAAACGCCCAAATTGGTGGATTTTTATGGGTTTTATTATTTTATTCCATTTATATCCTCAACAAAAAGATATAATTATAACTACTAATATCCTTCCTATTTAATTTTATTCGTGTAAAAACTTTCAGAACCGCTCGTTAGTGAATTACCAAGCATGGCTTGGACTTTTAAAAATCGCTACATAAAAACCACCCAAAACCGGACCTCTCATAACTGGTACTCTTAAAATACCTCATAACTGCTACCCCTACAATTGCCAGGCAGACCCTTATGTAACATTAATAAAAACAATATCTTTTTAGGTCTACCACTGGTTCTAGTAGCTTCTTTTACTAATATCTTCTCTCTCCTCCAAAATGATGCATTAGATTTTCTCCCATCCTATTTTAATTTGCACGGCTTCGATTTTCCACAAACAAGCTCATTTTTATCCTTGTATTATTTAACATTCTCATTTCATCTTTTTTGTTTAACATTCTCGTTTCATCTACTAGATATAGCAAGTTCAATAGTGCTATGGGACACTTTTCTTGACACACTACATAGCCACATTGATGCGGCAGTATTATTGGATGTCAAGGAAAGCCTTAAAAGAGATAATAATTGACATTTGACATCCAATAATACATTGCCACATCAGTGTGGCTATGGAGTGTGTCAAGAAAAGTGTCCCCAAACATTACTCTTGTTTTTATAAATGTATAATGAATATTAGGTAAGAACTCCAAACTTGATTATTATCGTCATTGCACCTTTTATGAGTACTAAATCTTAAGGGTTTGCTTGGTAACGGTGTTTTCACCGGTTTTGGGGTGTTTTTGAACCGACTGTTTATGAAAACCTCTGTTGTTAATTTTTTTGAGGCACGGGTTTTGGTCGGCTCAAAACCTTCCAAAATCGGTGAAATATAATTTTGGGTGGCTTTATAAACCCCCAAATCGGTGGGCTTTGAGGGATTTTATTATTTTATTCCATTTATATCCTCACCAAAAATATGATTATAACTGCTAATACCCTTCCCTATTTAATTTTATTCCTCTAAAAAATTTCAGAACCGTTCGTTAGTGAATTACCAAGCATGGATTGGACTGGTTTAAAGCCTACTTAAAAACCACCCATAACCGGACCTCTCATAACCGGTACTCTAAAACACCTCGTAACCGATACCCTACAATTGCCAACGGACCCTAAAGATTCTATAAAATGCAATAAAAGAACTTTTTAATGATATTAACATATCTGACAGTAGAGAATAAGTTCATTTCAAATCTTCACAAGATCTAAACCATTATTCTTGCGGATGTAGAATGAAGCACCATGGATAATAAGCTATGTCGCATCGCATGGACACAATGACACTTGATACGGACACATTACCGGGCTGTTCCTCGGCCCTGGGCCAGAGGAACTCGACCTTAGTGGAGAGGCAGGCGCCGGAGGCGCGACGGCGGTGACGGCCACGTGGGCGATCGCCGACGTGACGGCGGAGTGCGGCCCAGCCGCGGCGGCGACGGCGATGGATCCGAGGGACGAAGACACGGAGATCCTCTTCGGTGCGGGGCGGGGGCGCGGCAGGCGCGGGAGGAGGCGAGGAGGAGTCGGCGGGCGGCGCCGTGGCCGAGCATGGCGGAGCTCCGGTGGGACAGGTCGGGGACGGGAGGAGGTGTCATGGCTATGGGGAAGGGAAATTAGGATTAGGGTTTGGTCCGGATCATCATCGTGAGGTTCGGAGGAGAGTGAGGACGAGGAAGAAGAAGATGTGTGGACAATAGGAAGGAGGGAGAGAGTGGGTTAGAGAATCTTTTGGCTAGTTACTAACTCATAAATTATATTAAATCAATTTAAATATGTTTAATTAGAATTTCCTATAGATATATTTTTTGGATTTTAAATGTATACTATTTAAATATATATTTTTTGAAATGTCCGGTAATATGCACGACTTTGTGCACGTTACATTGTATGTCTTTTGGCCCACTGCCTCCCACCCAACTCCACCCCCTCCCCCTCCCCCCCCCCCCCCCCCCCCCCACCACCCCACCCAGTCAAGGTCTTAGAGCATCCACAGTGGAAGAGATTTCAATGCTAATTTTAAATTTAGTCTAGTTTTGTAGCATTGAAGGCTGCAATGGGCACTTATTCATACTTGTAAATTGCTAGAAAGCTAAGAGCATCCACAGTGGGACTAATTTCAAGTACTATATTTGGTCTTTAGCCAAATTTTGTAGCACTTGATGGCTCCAATGGACTCTTGTCCACACTTGAAAATGGTAGAAAGCGAAGAGACTCTCCAAATTTGTAGAGTCCACTAGTTGAGCTATATTACTTGCGGGCCCACCATATTTACTTTTCTCCTTCATTCTTTTTTTTTTGGAGTGTTGCCACTTGTCAATTATGAAAGAAAGATAAGGAGGAAAACAAACAGAGTGTTGCCACTTGTCAATTTGGAGTGTTTATTTAGACTATACCATTGTGTACCAACATGAAGGAAATACTCTAAAATTAATTATTGGAGTATGGTTTGAAGTGATTTGGAGTGTTACCACTGTGGATGCTCTAAGAGACACTCCAGATTTGGAGCGTTTCGTAGCTCCTCTACATTATTCTTGGGCCCACAAATATTAACTATTTTTAGCGAACAAGGAAGAAATAAAGAGAAAAAAAATGGGAGAAAAAGTCTTACCAAACATGGAAGGAAAAAAAAGAGAAAAAAAAGGAAGGAGATTAATTTGGAGTATTTATTTGGAGTGTACTATTGTGTGCCAATATCAAAGAGATACTCCAAAAATGATAATTTAAATTTTTTTTTAACAATTGGAGTATGTGTTTTGAGTGTCTCCACTGTGAGAGCATCCATAGTGGGAGAGATTTCAAGTATGCATTTTGACTTTAGCCAAATTTTGTAGCACTTGAAGGCTACAGTTGGAACTTATTCATACTTGAAAATTGCTAGCAAGAGACACTCCAGATTCAAACATCGAAGAAAAATAAAAGGAAAAAGATTGTTGTGATTTGGATAGACCTAAATATGGATGCCCTTTATCGATACTCATAACAAACTCTATCTCATTCCCTCTTTATATGTTATCAATGAGAAAAGTTACGTACATTTTTTTTTTACTACCAATATTCTTCTCTTTCTCTTCTATTTTCACAACACGTTATCAGCACCACCGCTCCACCCCTAGAGGAGGTTCGAGGAGTCCGGCCACTACCGAAAAAGATCAATGGATTGAATTGAACAATCCAATCGTGTTCATCGATTACATTTTTTTTTCTTTGATATGAAATTTGTGATATAATCTAAACTAAGAAAATATTCGGTAATAGTTTTCTATAATTTTTCTCCATGATATATTATGTTCCGTAGTTGATCGTATATTATTAATCTGTTCTATGCTCAAAATTTTTATCTTTGATCTACTTTGCATTAACACGGATAAAAAAAAAATTTATGAATGTGGTCGACGGAAATATTTTATTCATGCGCATCTACCACTAGAAAAGACAATTTTATATGGATTCAAAAGAAAAGGAGATATACAAAGCATAGGAACACTATGCCAAAGCTCATTAAAGCCTAATATGTACAATAACTATAGAGTGGAGTGTTAGTGCTCTTAATTCCTTGACATATTGAGAGCTTGCTCTCAACATGCATAGTAAAATTTAGTCCCAAACGGAAAGTGCACCATTAGATATCTCAACATATATACTTGTATGTGTTGTTGGTATATGCACATGGGGTGGTGACCCTAAGGAGGGAACCATTTGGGTGATTTTACTAAGAGCTAAGGATGAGGCTCCATGGTAAAGCATTCATGTTTTTTGCTCTTGAAAATTTTATTTCCATGGGAGCTAAGCCCCAGCGACTCGGACTCGAACTCGGGCTCATGAGGCGTAATTTGGCGTTTTGTTGGCGCACTTTGCACGTTGCGCGTCCAGTTGCGCGCACACGCGCGTCCAGTTGCGCCGGTGGCCCAGGACGCGCAGGTGGCGCAAGTGGCTCAGTGCACGTTCTGCGCGCGGTGTGCAAGGCGCTCGAGGCGCGCGAGTGGCGCAACTTGCTACAGATCGTGCCTGTGCATGATCTGTACGGTTACTGCACGTTCGAAGTGATTTTTACCACGTCTCGAACATTGTGCAAACCGGGCAGTTGCCACTCAGGCCTATATAAGGTCTCTTCTCTCCACAGGACATATATAGAAGAGTACACAGAAAGTTAAAGAAGTTTACAAGTATTTTTTAACACAAGTAAACAGAGGCTGTGAGTGAGAAGAGAAGCATTGCACCAGCGTTGCTTTTGCACGGGAGTCCGTGTACAATCCGAGGATTCAGAAGAGCAGGAGTGTTCCAAAGTTCTCGGACGAACTTGCTGGTTCCTGGAAGCTGTTCGTGTGGGACGAATAAAGCTTTGAGCAACGGTGATCATTCACCCCAGCAGGCCATCTTCCATCTTTCGCCTGTCATCGTTGCTGCTGTTAGCAATTCGATTCGTATCTTCTGTTTAGAAGTGCTACTGTCGTTTGCTACTGATTACGAAATCTTTTTAGATTCTCGTAATCCAGAATCCTCCTAGGATCTCTCTTGTGCACTTTCTTTGAAGTGTTGCGTTGAAACGTTGTCTTTACAATTGTTTCATTTTCTCAGTTTTCTATCGAAAATTGTGCCCCGGCAATAACATGGAGCATTTGATTCTAACTTACCATGTTCGTTTGTTTTAATATTTTAATAGGATGAGTAATATATTTACATATAGTATCCGGCTTTAACATCCAAAACTTTCATGCAAAAATATATTGTTCTTATCTATTTTTATTCATGGCAACTTAAATTTGGCTCATGTTTAACATTAATTGATGTTGTCATCAGCTATATTTCAAGATTGTGATATTGGAAGTCATCATGTTCTTCTTTCCCTTGTACTGATATATTACATTATGGTCGAATTGTTTGAGTAGAATACATAGATGATTGTAATGCACCATTTCTTTTGTCTGTTGTTTCGTGTGGAGGAGTGTTCCATTGATGTTACTTATCTACAAGTTAATCTAGCTATGTTTGAATTCAAACCAGAATTTGTCCATCTATTAGACCTTAGATAGCTAAGGAGATAACTCCAAGTTTCCTATTTTAATAACCATTCTGTTAACCTTCCTCCCATTATGGCCATAAAGAGATGGTGTCATCTAATGATACAAGCATTTCAATTTGCATGATTATTGTAAATATATAGACCAATATATTTAACTATTTTGTTGAAACTCTTACCAGTTATGGTGTGCTTGCTTCTGACTAATCCTCCATTGGAAATTATACTTGTCATGTGAATTTCATGTGTAGTATCCAATACTATATGCAAATGAATTGTAGGGAGGCATCACTTGATATTATCTATGTTTTGGCAAATAGTAAGTTGCACTCTTAAGTTTGTGTCTACTATTTAACATCAAATTATGTACTTAATCTAATAAATTTACATATGGGAGCCATTATATCCTTGTTTGCAATTGCTTGTTGTGGAAAGAAATATGGCAGAATTACATACTTCAGAATATTCTCCCAATAGAATATTAAGGACTTCTTATTGAGATGTCAGACATATTTATCGTATTTGTTGGATTATTTGTGGTCAAACTGGAAACTACAACTATTATACATTATTTTATTATTTCTATGTCTTTCTGTTGGCTGTAGGTGTGATTTGAGCAAAAGCTAAGTACCATGTTCCAACAGTAGTCCCACATCGCCTAGAAAAGTGGCTTTCATTGTGTATATATTAACTTCTTCCATCTTGCTTCATTGAACTATTGTGTGGTAGCCCCATGGACCACACATGCGCGCCGCCGCTCGACTTGGTTTGGTTCAGCATGCTAACGGGTGCGGATACGTGTCCACATCTGCGAGCGCCAAATGCCGATTCGATTTGCTCTTCGGATTTAGGCTGAGACCCTAAAATTATTTTGCTCCATCAATTTTTCGACCATTACAAATCATTTAATTTTGTAACGTTTGCAAACACAATTTTCTGTCCAGGTTCAATGAACCACATGTTACACATTTGAATTCTTGTGTAACGTTCGGTTTTAATAGGCTGATTAAATCTCTCCATTATTCCTATCCATTGGCTTTTTATTTCGGTCATTATTCTACATTATTTTCATATGTTGCAAATCGGCCTATATATTGAGGCCCATCTCATACCTTCTCCTTACACCGAAAATCCCTTACGAAAACTCTCTTCAAAAATCTCGTCTCTTCGAAACTTTCCATTTTTTGTTTCTTGCTCTGGACAGAGCTAAATCGAGAGTCTCTCTTTACGTCGTGTGCGGCAAGGAGATTCCGGTAGAGCAGAAATTTTACCACTAGGAGCATTCGGACAAAGTTTGCACATAAACCCGAATTAACTCTTAGGGCAGTGCTACGTGCGCAATTTTTTCGGAGGCCGATAGCCTTTAATATATATTTTATTTTCTTGTAAATTTTTAAGGAAGAGAAGTGAAGAAAATTCCAACAATCTAAAAGTTAGTCATTTATAATAAAGGCTTAATTGCACTTAGATACCCTCAACTATTCCGCTTTTTCAAGTTGATACCTCAACTATTTTTTTTTCAACTTGATACCCTAAATTTTTTTTTGGACAATAATGTCCTTACACAAAAAGTAAAACTACCACTCAACCCCTCCCCTCCTCCAGCCCCCCCTTCCGGCCACCACCCCCGCCCCCGCCCCTCTCCCCGCCGCCCCGCCCGCACCCTCCGCTCCTCCCCCCTCCCGCCCCGCCTGCACCCTCCCCCTCCGCCCCTCCCCCCCCTCTGCCCCGCCTGCACCGTCCCCCTCCGCTCCTCCCCCCTTCCCGCCTGCACCCTCCCCCCCCCCCCCCCCCCGCTCCCCTCCACCCTCCGGCCACCCGCACCCCCCCTCCCGCTGCCCTCCTTTCCCGACTCCACTATTGCCGGAGAGGGGGGGGGGGGGGGTCGCCGCCGCGGGAGGGGGGGGGGAGGTGGTCGCCGGAGAGGGAAGGGAGGGAGGTGGTCGCCGGAGTGGGGGAGGGGGGAGGGGACAAGGGGAGAGGGAAGGGATAAGGACATTTTGGGGATTTTTAAAAAATTAGATATCAAGTTGAAAAAAAATAGTTGAGATATTAAGTTGTTGAGTAAAAAATTTATGGTATCAACTTGAAAAAACGGAATAGTTGAGGGTATCAAAGTGCAATTTAGCCTATAATAAAATTAGAACTCCCTCTTGCTGTTATAAATATTTTTACAAAAATATTTCTTACTGCCACAATATTTGCCTACTGTCACTACGTTTACTTGCTGCCACAAATTTTCCAATACATCTACTTGCTGCCACAAAATTTTCCATAAGAATTTCCTACTGTTATCTTTCTCTAAAAAGATTACTGCTACACATTACATCAGGAAGAACAAATCCTTAGATACTGTTATCAATTTCCTAAATATTTGTCTACTATTAACATTTAGACAATTGTCTTAGTTTAAATATTTGCTTATGTTATTATTTATTTACCAATTGTCTCTATTAACATATTAGCAAACTTATTTGCTTCTATTAATGTTTTGACAATAGAGAAAATTGTCTCTATCCATACATCGTAGGTGCTTACGTTAACAAGTTTGCACAAAATATTTGCTACTGTTAACAAAAATTACTTCTTAATATATTTCTTAATATATTGCTACCGTTTTGACAATATATTTCTTATATAAAATATATGAAACATTATTTCTAATAATATATATATTTGCTTGAGGGCATATTAAAATACTGTTAAATATATTATTGCTTAATAATTTGCTCAAAACAACATTCTATTATATATTGTTACTCAATAATTTGTTTTTTTCGAAAATCTTCTTACCAATTACCTACGTTTGCTCCTGTTAGTTTAGTCAACAAAGATTCTGTTTGCCAAATTTGTTGACATATTTCTTCTGCTCAATTTGTTAACATTTTGTTCTATTCAATTTGTTAACAATCGATACACAATTGTCTTTATAAAATTGCTTCGATTAAAGTAGCATATTGATTCTGTTTGATAAATTATTGCTTAATTGTTACACATTTTGTTCTGTTCAATTTCTTAACAATTGATCTTGTTTGTTAAAATTATTTAACATTTGACAAATAATTGTCATAGCAATAGCATATACATTGTTATTAGTTATATAACAACTGCTGCTTCATAAGACTGTCTCTTGGAATTGACAACTTCCATAAGAAAGATTGTATTAGTACTTTTTGTCAAATTCTAGTTTCCTTCACTCAATCTTTCAATTAAGGCTAAAGTAAACAGTTTATTGATTTAGTAAATTCCTTTAATTTTAAAGTTCTAAAGTAGATATTTGTTTGGGTACAAGCCGAAAGAGCCCTTCTGTCAACAAGACGTAAATCGTCTAAGCGACCTGCTCTTAAGCGTTCCTAGTGAACCTCCGCTTGCTGGGATTCGGCCCCTACAGCTAACCCAATCTGATCAAACTTGAAAAACTAAAATTTTAAGGGGTGAATTACTAAGATCATTTAGACTGTTATTCTTTAACTTAAATAAAATTCCTTATTGAGTAAATACAAAATTTTAGAAACATATTCTCAACTTCTAAAGAGACTTAGAACAGAAAAATAGATTAGGTTAAAGTCCAAAGCTAGATCTGATTTCAAAGATAAGGTAAACCCTATAAAAGTCCATGGCAAACCCAAGCCTAATCACCAAGAAGTCCTCCTTCAGGTCTGTAAGCTATCAACCTACAATAAATATTTCTTACCATTCTGATGATTGGTGGTTGGATTCTGGAGCAAATGTTCATGTTTCTTTTGATCGTTCATGTTTTTCAAACTATCAAGTATCAGGTAGAGGATGTGTGGCCCTAGGAGATGGCTCAACGGCAAAATCATAGGAAGAGGAAAAATAGATCTGAAGATGACATCAGAAAAAATTATACCTCTCCATGATGTGCTTCATGTGTCATTGGTAAGGAGAAACCTAGTTAATGGATCCCTATTTGTAGCCTCAGGATACAAGATTGTAATGGAGGCTAATAAAGTAGTTTTTTTTTCCAAGAATGACTTATTTATAGGAAAAAGATTTGTAAAGGATGGTCTTTTTATTTTAAGTAATATGAATAAAAGTTCAAATCCTTCTTTTGTTGCAAATATTGAATCCTTCAATATTTGGCATGACAAACTAGGTCATGTGAATTTAGGATCTATTAAAAGAATGATGAACTTAGATCTTATTCCTAAGACTCCTATAGATGATAAACACAAATGTGAGATTTGTGTTCAAGCCAAACACACGAGATTATCTTTCAAATCTGTCCAAAGGAATTCTGAACTCCTAGAACTTATCCATAGTGACGTTTGTGATTCCAATAGGGTTTTAACCCGAGACAGTAGGAAATACTTTATCACTTTTATAGATGATCATTCAAAGTATTATTACACCTATCCTCTTAAGACCAAAAATGATGTTCTAGACAAATTTAAGGTCTATAAGTCTGAAGCTGAGAACCAGTTAGATAGAAAGATTAAGATTCTTAGATCAAATCGTGGTGGAGAATATACCTCAAACGAAATGACTAACTTATGTGAAGAACAGTAATAATTCATAAGGTAATCGTTCCTTATTCACCACAGTCCAACGGAGTTGCTGAAAAGAAAGAATCGCACTCTGTTAGACATGGTCAATGCCATGCTTCTCAGCTTAGGTGTCCCTGATAATCTTTAGGAAGAAGCATTATTGTCAGCCTGTTATATCCTTAATAGAATACCCGTTAAGACTAATGATAAGACACCATATGAGTTATGGAAAGGCCGAACCCCTAGGATTAATTATCTAACCCAAGAAGAGGAAGATAGGACCTAAGACTGTAGATGGTGTGTTCATAGGATATGATAGAACTGGGGATTTCCAAGACCCTAGTTTGGTGTGTGTATTGATCGATAGAAAGTTAAATAGATATAAACGTGTTTAACCCTTCATACGCGGAAACTAGAGTTCACAAATTATACCTGCGGTAGAAAGAAGACAACAGTTCCTAGTAATCTCGAGCAGTCATGACCCCAAGATCTTCTGCACGTATTCCTTCCTCGGGTTGGACATCATGTGGGCGACGATCTCCCAACCTTTTCTTCTCCTTGGCAGCCTTCCTTTATCTCCTTATGTGAATCACGAATTTAGAGAAAGAGCTTGTTATTTTTGATAATTATCTGACAGCCAAAGAATATAGGATATATATAAGGCTACGACAGGGACCATAAGGAAAAATTAGGGTTAGGTCTCCTAACGGATCTGTGTATCCCGTGTTCAGCCCGAACACACAACCCAGGCCCATTAGCAATAGCTCAGTCTGTAACGTTCCAGTCCCAAAATACGTAGGACTAGGAACGTAGACATGCCAGCCGTATAATAAATATACGTAAGCTGTAAAATACAGTAGAACCATAACTAATCTCATCCACACAAAATAAATGAATAAAAGATATCATATAATGATAATGAATTGTCTTGGTACAATATATTGGGCAGAGACAAATCCACTACCAACAAGTAAAGGAAAAATACATGAGAGAAAAGAAATGATTTTTACGAGCGAAGCGAAGGTGATCCAAGCGCAATCATCCTCGAAAAAATGGAGAAGGTCACGACTAGAGCTAGAGCACCTGCGAAAGACAATAGCACACACCTGGCGAGATAACCAAGTCCTCAGAGGGACGTAACAAGACACATAATATCATGCCATATAAACTGAATAAATATTGCTCAAATAAATAAGTCAATTGAATTATAACATGGTCCAATACACACCTATTGAACTAGCGTACCATCCCCCCAACCAAACAAGGACAGGAGATGGTAAACTAATTCACGGTGACGTATCTTTCCATGCTATGAATCCAATATGGTATTCGGACCCCAACAAGGTTCAATACCTTCTCATCGAAGTAGTAAGTCACACCTACAACCAAACAAGGACAAGATATGACAAACTAGTCCGCGACAAGTTATTGTTCCAAGCCATGGTCAGATACAGGTACCCAAACAAAAAGTACTCGTACCTAACGGATAAAGGCGCCTAACCATTCTAAGTGAAATGTAGTTAAGAACAATCCTTCCTACGCATGGGCCCTGGCTAAATATGATCGGCATGGTCCCCCCTTGGGGCACCATAGGCCCAATCAATAAGAGCATAACGTTTCGCAGAACGTCAGTGGCCGTCAGTAATCATGGGTCATCAGCCCCGTATCTCCAGCGGAGAATCCGGGTCACAAGGGAAAGTGCATCGAAGCCCATACGCTAAGGAATTGCCCTCCCCGCCCAATGCCTACTGTGTTGTATCCACAACAAAAAAACCATTATAACCGCTAAGTCAAACTAGCATGCAATCTCTATTAGCGGTTATTCCTATCTGTCACGATCCGATCCCAATAATCTGGGTCTAGTCGGATCATGCCTAGCCTGCACCATTGTTGAGACGGCGGCAGTAAGCTGTTCAGTAGCAGGTAACCATACAATAACAGCTATTACGACCCTGAGTTGTACCCCGTTGTGCTGCCAAAGTCCCCGCAGGAGGACGATGGATCTGAGGCTAATAGATAGATTTTCCATTTTTTGCATTTTGTTTATTTCAAAATTCTGTACTTTTCCTTCAGAATAATTTTCATTGTATTTAAATTCAGTTTAATAAAGTTTATTTTCGAAGTTGAAGTTGTGACAAATCTACCACTGAAAACATGTCACGATCCGATCCCAACTATTTGGGTCTAGTCAGATCATGCCCAGCCTGCACCGTTGTTGAGACGGTGGCAGTAAGCTGTTCAGTAGCAGGCAACCATACAACAACACTATATTTGTCACAACATTAGCTTCGGAAATAAACTTTATTTAAACTGAATTTAATACAATGAAAAGTTCTGAAGGGAAAATATAGAATTTGAAAATGAAATCAAAAATGCAGAAAATAAAATCTATCTATCAGCCTCAGTCCCATCGTCCTCCTGCGGGGACTCTGGCAGCACGGCTTGTACGTACTTGTGGCCAGCTAATCACGCACGTCCGTGTTCTACATGCGATACACAACTTCGTGGTACAACGTGACAAGGCCATGAATGCAACACACAAATGTGGTCCCTTAAATCTAGGCTGAATATGTAAGAAAAATAATATATAGCAGGAAATATAAATGAACAGTAAGTTCTAACAGGTTATGCCATGTATCACAGTTTATTTTGCATAAAAAATAAATTATGCATGAAATATGAGCTAAATAAATAAACAGCAAATGGCAAGGTGTCTTGTCTGGTAGGACGTCAGGTGTACTGCAATGCTCAATGTAGCACGAACTGCGACTTCGGTGCAACAACTATGCAAAGTGACCTCCGATGGTGGCACGGACAGTTCCAGTGGGTCCAGAAGGGTCAAACTAGTTAGGGTGGACATAAGGTAGTACAAAATTGGGAGGGAATAGGATAAAAGGAAATTTAATCATGGACAAGGATTTATAACCGAAGGAATTTGAGGAATAATAATAATACATATACTATTTTAGAAAATACTTATGATACTTAAAACTATATATATTTTTACCCGAAAATATGTTAGGCAAATACATACTTGAAAATTACTAGTAATTATTTTATAACTCGAAAGCTACTTATTAGTAAAATATGATTTTAGATAAATACTTGGAAAATAAAAATAATTTATAAATCTTATATATATAAATCCTGTTAATATATCATACAAGCCTTAATGATGTTCAAAGTCCAATACTTGTAGTTACAAATATGGTTTTGGAAAATATTACATAAATGTTCTTATGTAATAATAAATATAATAAAAATAGAAAAACTATTGTTTGTAATATTATCAAAACAAAAATAGTAATAATAATCAATAATAATATTAATAATCCTGATAATAATATATAAATTATTTCAGTAAAAAAACAAGTAAAAAAAATTAAAGAATAAAATAAGTAAATAATAAAAATAAATAAAAAAACCATAAGCTGTGATGCTTCTTCTCCTCGAGAGAAGAACATCATCTGAAAAAATAAAAAAATCAAAAGGAATCATTACATACAGAGAGAAGAAGGAGAATAGGGAGGAAAGGAGACTAGAGGGAGAGAGAGAAGTGAGATGAGCGGGAGGGGGAGGTTGATCGAAATGGGTTTCAGAAGGGGGTCAACGGAGGGGACGACGACTAGGGGCGGCGGCGGAGGCGCTCCAGGAGGAGGGACGCGCGCGGGGCACGACGGCGGAGAAAGAGGAGAGGACGGGCGGAGAGGAGTGGGATCGGGGTCCGACGGAGGAGATGGGTTGTGCGCGGTGGAGGTCAGTCGGAGACACAGCGGGGGCGGGGTTTTCGGGCGGCCGAGGGAGAGGTGGTCGATCTTGGCGCGCGACGGGGCTCGCCGGTCCAGGGGAGGCGAAGGGCTTACGGAGCGGCGGAGGAAAGGGGAAGGCTGCGGGAGGCTGAGCGCGAAAGATCGAGAGGGCGGAGTCAGGCACTCGGCGGCGGAGGAGTGGGGCGGCGCTCGCGGATCCGGCCGACGGGGGCCAGGTGAGTGGTCTGGGTGTTTGGTGTTTTTATTGTTTGGGTGTTTTGCCAATGACGGGCTGTGGGAGTTCTTTTGGTCGCCGGCGTTGGCGCCGGTGACGGTGGTGCTGGTCGACGGGACGGGTCGGGTTGGCCGGGGCTTCGGGAACAGTGGCGGGGTTAGTGGTGGTTGGTTTGGGGTTTCGACGTTGCATGGAAGTAGGCGATGGCTTGGCGTGGGTTTGCTGATGGTCGCCGGTGGGTGTGTGGAGGTTGGAGGTAGTCCGGTAGAGCGGGGGTGATGGTGGCGGCCGGGCTGTGCTCGGGGTGAGCATGGTGGAGATAGCGCTGGGATGACGATGGATGAGAGGGTTTCCGATCGGGGAAGGGATGAGCCAAGGAATAGCCTAGGATTTTTCCTATTTGGTTGTACGTGTCGAAATTGTTGACACGGAGGAGGAATAATGTATGTGTAAAAATATGGAATAAGATTATGGATATGGAAACACGAACACGATGCACGGCAGGTTTGTGGTGGAGGAAATTGTGGAGAATAGAAATTTATGGAGGAGTACCTGCCTATTTATAGGATGTGGGAATTTCCAGTTGGATAAGGACTAGGAATATTTAAACCCAAAAATAGATAATTCATCTATTAATTTAAATCAATCCAAATCAATATCAATTAAATCTAATTAATTTACATCCTTTAGTTTAAAACCAAATGAGATAATTCAAATTCCAAATATAGATATTAATTTAATCTATTTAAATAAATCCAAAAATTAAATCAAGATTTAAATTGCCACAATATTTTTAAAATATGTTTCCAAAAAATGCTATAATAATAATTTCGAAAATACATTATTATTTAAAAATAAATTTAATAAAACATTTATGAAATATATATCTAAGCACAATTATTCTTTACATAATTATGTTTTTCTAGTATACAAAAATATTATTTATTATTAATAACTTTTAGAAATGACGTAAAAATAACAAGCTTAGAAATGATAGCAAAACTAATTATTATATCTATTATTTGAAACTATATATAAAAAAATAGAACAAAATGTTTTTCTAAAATATGTATGCTCGCACATATTTGCACTCGTCGAGCAATTACGAAAAATAAAATTTTCTGCACGACGTACAATACGACTACGCGACGTACAATACAAATTTTTTAAATCAGTACCAAATTTAATAAAAAAATAGTAGAAAATTAAACCCTTTTTACACAGTCTACTAGAGAGCTATTGTTGCACTACCTTCCTAATCCCAAATTATGATTATGAGCTCCTTTTATTATATGCTCGTTTGGCTTCCCATGTTAAGATATCGAATGTCCGTTGATCAAATTAAGTTACTGACAACTATATTGATCGACATCTTTTATCCTTAAGTAGTACCACTCAACTTTATCTTTTATATCGGATATAATCCACTTGTAGGGTTTACATGACAATCCTTATGAGCTCCTTAAGGGGACATCATCAACCCGACGTATCGGGACATGGATTTCTTTTATAATCAATAGCCCATCATACATACAATGTTATTACCCAATTCGTAGAGGTTGTTGACCCATAATGAATCTCACTCTTTTATGAGCCAAAGTAATGCACACTGCATATATGTCTGTTATTATATCTAGATTAAGAGCACAAGTGTAACGCCTTAGTCCCAAAATACGTAGGACTAGGAACGTAGACATGCCAGCCGTATAATAAATATACGTAAGCTGTAAAATGCAGTAGAACCATAACTAATCTCATCCACACAAAATAAATGAATAAAATATATCATATAATCACTATGAATTGTTATTGGTACATGTAGTTGGGCGGAGACAAATCCACTACCAACTATGAAAAGAAATACATAACAAAAAGAAAGAGTTTGGCGAGCGAAGCGAAGACGATCCAAGTGCAATCATCCTCGAAGAAATAGCAATGATCACGGCTAGAGCTAGAATACCTGCGAAAGACAAAGCATACACCTGGCGAGATAACCAGGTCCTCAGAGGGACGTAACAAGACACATAATATCATGCCAATAACTGAATAAATAAAGCTCAAGAGAAAAGTATATGTGACTACACAAATAAAGGTCCATAACCATTCTATGTGAAAATGCATTTTGAAGACAACATTCCACACAAGGGCTCCCGAGACTAGAAACACGACGCATTAGCGTTTCAACCAAGGCACTAGTGGCGTCTAGAGAAAAGTAAATGCACGACCCATTAGCACTCGAGTGAGAGCTAAGGGGCATCTAGAGAAAAATAAATGCACGGCCACTAGCTCTTGGGTGAGTCACTAACGGCAGCTAGAGGAAAGTAAATGCACGACACATTTGTGTTTCAACCGAGGCACTAGTGGCATCTAGAGAAAAGTAAATAAGTGCATGGCGCACTAGCTCTCGGCTGAGTCACAAATGGCAGCTAGAGAAAAGTAAATGTGTGAAAGCCCCTGCGCCTAATAACTGTCTTCACCGCTCCGGCGACGTGCGGCGTCAGCGACCGGAGGTGAGTAATTAGGCGGTTGCCGTTTATTTTTGGATTTTCTGGTGGTTGTTGGCCTTAGGTTGGTGGCGGTGGTGCGGGGGTTCTGTGGGCTGTGGTCAAGCGGAGCATAGGGAGAAAGTGGTTATCGGTGGTTGTGGAGATGATGGTGGAGACGATGCCAAGGAGGCCAAGGCGGTGGCAGTGTTCTTCGGCACACAGATAATATGTAAGGATGGAGTCGATGGGGACACGGTGACACTGTAAAATTAGGGATTAGGGTTAGGGCTTGGGATTCGTGTCGTATCCTGCAAGAAACGGACGCAAGGATAGAGAGGATTTGGGAATTAGGGTTAGGGTTTGCTTATGGGTTTGTGGATTAGGCTGTATTGGGGTTGGCGTGTCCTACGAGACACATGATTGGGTGGACGTGTTCGGAGTGTCGGGCACGAAGGATGAATGTATATGTAAAGGAAAATAGGTAGTGGATGGGACACGGACACGGACACGATGCACTGCACGTTTGTGGTGGAAAATTTTTTTGTGGATGTGAGGATTTCATGGAGGAGTACCTGCCTATTTATAGGATGTGGAAATTCCCAGTTGGATAAGGATTAGGAGTAGTTTAAACCCAAAAATAGATAATTCGTAATTTAATTTAAATCAATTTAAATCGATCCAATAAAAAAATAATCCAAATCCAAATTCCAATTTAAATCTAGATAATCTAACTCAAATTAAAAATTCTATCTTTAAATTTAAACTATTTAAATTAAATCTAAAAATCTAATCAAAGATTTAATTTGACACAATAATTCCAAAATATATTTTCCAAAAATACTAATAATAATAATTTCAAAAATTACATTATTATTTAAAAATAAACTAATAAATAATTATGAATTATATATGTATGTCCAAATAATATTTACATAAATATACTTTTCTAATATACCATTTTATAGCAAAAATTATTTATTATTATAACTGTATAAATGAAAGGCTTTATAAAGAAAATAACAAACTTGAAAATTTTGGAACGATAACAAAATAATTATTATGTATATTATTTTGAAACCATAAAAAATAGAAAAATATTTTTCAAAAATATGTACGCTCGCACATATTCGCACTCGTCGAGCAAATTCGAAAAATAAAATTTTGCGCACGACGTACAATACGATTACGCGACTTACAATACAAAATTTTAAATCAGTATCAAATTAAAAAATAAAAATAATAGTAGAAATTTAGGGATTTTACATCCTACCAAACTTAAAAGAATTTCGTCCTCGAAATTAAGAATTTGTAGGGGGTTGAGAAGACACAAAGGGGTATCAATGAGGTACAAACAATGACAATGTTCCAATCAAAATCATGTCGTAAGAAATCGTGATCTAAATCGTAGAATTTAACATGGGTATGGTTATGAGGGTCGCGAGTTAAGGCACGAGTAGAAGATTAAGGGTTTAAAGTTTAAATCAAGAGTATCATTCAATAAGGAATGATATGGTATCAAAATAAGTTAGAGACCTAGTGGATATGGGTTCTTGAGAGTAGGTTGAGACTCGAATAAGAGATCGATTAGGTTCACTCCTAATTTAAGTGATTAGGAGGTCGTGATAGGGCCAGAAATAGGACGAGTAGTTTAGGATGAAGATGTAGCAACATCGAGTGAGAATGGTCATAGTCGATAGGAAGGCTAGAGGAAGTTCTAGTACAACGCCTTCATCCTTCTAAAATAGGTGAAGGCAAAAGCAATAAGGAGTTCAAAAGACGATATTATCGAGTACGTGTCACGACCCGCACCCGCTTTTTGGATACGAGATGTGTCCAAGCCCAGCCTACGCCGCGGTATCGGTGGTAGTACGCTGTCTAGCCGCAATAAACAAAATGCTCACAAATACTAACTTCTCATTCACAACAACTAAATCAACTTTATGAAATATAGAAGTTTTACATTTGAAGAAGAATATAAGCTTTTACATTTATAGAAAACTACCACACAACTAACTAGTCTTCTATGGTTTAGCCTTCGAGTCTCTATCTTCCCCTTGTATGGTCCATAGAGCAAGAGTAGGCACGTCAACCTCACCTATAACAACGATCCAGTCAGGAAAGGAGCAGAGTACAACTATATTACAATTAATGTTGTTAGTCCAAAATAAGTTAGAACAAGCGAGAAACAATGATGACAAAGAGTATATAAAGAACTAGTACTAGCCAAGTATGAACGATCAAGATATGAACTAGCAAAATATAAACTAGCAAGATGGGATCTAACAAGATATAAACTGGCAAGATGTAAACTGGCAGGATATGAACTGACAAGATAATGGACTAGATAAAGAAAAAATAGGAACCACTATGTGTGTGTGAAATACCTTTTAATACGTGAACGACTGGGCTAATACGGCACATCATACGATGGCTATCATTCAGCAATTGGTACGGCTAACTCATACGTGGGTGTGTATGACTTAGCTATCATTCGGTAATGGTAATTGGGTTTGTTAACGTATTTACCGAGTATTTTCCCTCCCGACTCTCTAACAATCAATAACGGTCAATGATACACTGAGAAGGATACGATAACTACTATGTCACAATCGTGTCTCAATAGAATATCAAGCAATGACTCAACGGGATATCAAACAAGAAATCTATAGAGTAAACAATATAATGAACTAAAACATAAATGCAATACTGTACTTGCCTGAATCCTTGCACAAACCATAGTCACAAGCCGAGGATGAGAGGATGCCAATCTATAAGCTGTCAACCTATAACACACATCGTACCACGAACCGTGCACGAAAACCACAAATCAATTCTAATATTCTAGTTCTAAATAGTGGCTAGTTGGGTTACTAATCTAATAATAATTAATTCTGTAATAATTCACTTAAAAACCTAATTTAACCTAATAATAATCTGAATATAATCTAAATATGCAAGTTTGGCCATCAAAAGTCGTGTTTCTCAATTTTGGAAACCATGACACGCAAATCGAGGCGTGTCGTTGACTTTTTAGTCAAACATTGTAAACTCTAGATTTTGAAAGTGAAACTTGGTAGATTTCAGCATCATGAGTGCACTGGAATCAACCATGCCGCAAAATCATGCTTTGGTCAAAAGATATCGCCGTTATGGCTAATCGTGACCAAAACAGTGATCAACCGATCAATTCTAAGTTCAATAGTAAAACTAAAATATTAAATGAATGAAATAATTTCTAGGAAAAATATATGTCGTAGAGCTCTGTGTTATCTTTCCGAAACTTCAAACGGTTCGCGATTTAGATTTCTGGTTCTCCCGGAATCTCAAAAACACCGAAACGTGTCAAGTTTCGGACAACCGACACTCTACGAATTTTTCAGAAATTTAGGTTCAGAAATTACAAAAATAAATTAGATATTCAGAAACTATACCTCAATACGCTTCCAATAAAAAAACGGCACGCGAAAATGAGGTCCGAGTTGGCGGCAATCGCCTCGGGAAGTCGGGGAATCACCAGGATCAAACTCCAAAAGGAGGAGGCTATAATTAATTAGGGTTTGTGAATATACAATGCATATATATAGGAGAGAGAGGCAGTTACTGTAGCGGGCGCCGACAGGTGGGCCCCCTGGGTGGATTATTGGGTAAATATTTATTTAATTCTGAAAATTATTTAAATATTATTTTAAGTCCAAATAAATTAAAATAAATTGCAGAAAAATTCAGAAAAATTCTAGAAAATATTTCTAAGTGTCTAGAATATAAATAAAATATTTTAACACAAAATATCATCGTGTGCCCTCACAGTAAATTTCCAAAGCCTATAAAATAAAAATTCTATATATTTTAATTATATAAAAATTCCCAAAATTTCTAAAAGATCCAAAAAAATTTCTAAATTATTCTAGAAAATATTTTTAGTCATTTAGAGCCCAAATAAAAATATTTGGTCCAGAAATACTCCCGTATGACCTTACAGTAAATCCTGAAAGTCCTTAAAAATAATAAAATCTTAAATATTAAATACCTAAAAATATCCAAAAATTGTAGAAAAATATAAAATAGCTAAATAATACATATATAAGCTATCTAGAGGTCATATGACCTTAATATGGTCATAGCCCACCTACAAGCTTTGGCATGACTCCCAATGACCATAAAATTAATTATAAACAAATAAAATTAAAAAAAATAAAAAATTTGGGAAGTGGGTTTACAAATCTACCACCTTAGAAAAATTTCGTCCTCGAAATTTCAAAAGATACAAATAGGCACAACCAAGAATATCATCAAAATATGACATGACCAATCGATATGAATAAGCACGACAAAGAATATAATCAAGAAAATAATGTGATGAATGATCGAAATTGATCAGGCGTATAGAATCGAAATCTAAATACGTTTTAGAAATATAGTGGAAGGAAATAAAAATCGGTTTAAAAGATGACGATTCGAAAATAGAAAAATATGAGAGAAATAAAGAACTACTAGTTGTAGAGAAGGTGGTAACAAGAAATAAGACATCAAATAAATTTGAAAGAAAAAATAATAATTTAATAGTCGTATGCCAATAAAAGATTTAGTCGCTATGATATTCGAAATCATAAGTATATCCGAAGTCATTTAACCGAGAATCCATGCCTCGCCAGTGTACATCTGGCTGCCATGAACCCTTGGTTTCATGACTCAAGTATAATATGTTATCGAACACTTTATCAACTCTACCCAATGTTGACATAATAAATCAAAAGATCAATAATACAACTAGGATATAGTTTTAGTAATATTTGACAACCTACGTATACTTGAAATTATTTCAACTTAGGGATCATGCCACGCCAGTGCGCTTCTGACTGCAGTGAACCCGCAGTCTCCATAATTCAAATAAATTGGGACAGTGCGCATCTGCCTTACCATTGCAAGTCATCAAAAATTATTTCAACTATATAAGAATTTCAAAGGAACTTCAATAAATTCAATTAAGTTGATCATGATAAGAAAATATAAGTATCTGTCCTTAAGTAAAAGTATCAATTTTGAAATAAAACGATCACAAAATGAACGAAGATGACTTGAATTAAAATATAGATAATTGAACCAAGATTAGGAATAAAAAAATAAAATGATCGTAAAATAGTTTTGAAAATAAAACGAGGTTTAGAGAAGGCAGAAGATAAAATGGCACAAAATGATCACAATTAGGAATTAAATTTTACGAAGTCCTAACTTACCAAACGTATATTCTACCCACCTTGGATCCTACCAATATGTCAAAACAAAATAACATATTCTCTTAGAAAAATTCTTCGATTTATCCATACCGAGACTTCAATAAATCATTGGCTAAATCACGTGGCCTATTTAACAATATTAACTATCCAAGGGTCAAACTGAATAAGGGACTCCTAGTCCTATTCATTATCATAAAATCAAATCAAAACTAATTGTGAATGAGCATCCTTGTCGCAGGCTTGTAGTAGTACGACTAACTAAAGTACTACCACAAGTTCGCAATCTTTTGCGAAAACTGACCTACATGGGCCACCATTAAAACTTGTCACGACCCGCACCCGCTTTTTGGATACGAGATGTGTCCAAGCCCAGCCTACACCGCGGTATCGGCGGTAGTACGCTGTCTAGACCGCAATAAACAAAATGCTCACAAATACTAACTGCTCATTCACAACAACTAAATCAACTTTATGAAATATAGAAGTTTTACATTTGAAGAAGAATATAAGCTTTTATATTTATAGAAAACTACCACACAACTAACTAGTCTTCTATGGTTTAGCCTTCGAGTCTCTATCTCCCCCTCGTATGGTCCATAGAGCAAGAGTAGGCACGTCAACCTCACCTATAACAACGATCCAGTCAGGAAAGGAGCAGAGTACAACCATATTGCAATTAATGTTGTTAGTCCAAAATAAGTTAGAACAAGCGAAAAACAATGATGACAAAGAGTATATAAAGAACTAGTACTAGCCAAGTATGAACGATCAAGATATGAACTAGCAAAATATAAACTAGCAAGATGGGATCTAACAAGATATAAACTGGCAAGATGTAAACTAGCAGGATATGAACTGACAAGATAATGGACTAGATAAAGGAAAAACAGGAACCACTATGTGTGTGTGAAATACCTTTTAATACGTGAACGGCTGGGCTAATACGGCAGATCATACGAACGATGAGAGGATGCCAATCTATAAGCTGTCAACCTATAACACACATCGCACCACGAACCGTGCACGAAAACCACAAATCAATTCTAATGTTCTAGTTCTAAATAGTGGCTAGTTGGGTTACTAATCTAATAATAATTAATTCTATAATAATTCACTTAAAAACCTAATTTAACCTAATAATAATCTGTTAATCTAAATATGCAAGTTTGGCCATCAAAAGTCATGTTTCTCAATTTCGGAAACTATGGCACGCAAATCGAGGCGTGTCGTTGACTTTTTAGTCAAACATTGTAAACTCTAGATTTTAAAAGTGAAACTTGGTAGATTTCAGCGTCATGAGTGCACTAGAATCAACCATGCCGCAAAATCACGCTTTGGTCAAAAGATATCGCCGTTATGGCTAATCGTGACCAAAACAGTGATCAACCGATCAATTCTAAGTTCAATAGTAAAACTAAAATATTAAATGAATGAAATAATTTCTAGGAAAAATATATGTCGTAGAGCTCTGTGTTATCTTTCCGAAACTTCAAACGGTTCGTGATTTCGATTTCTGGTTCTCCCGGAATCTCGAAAACACCGAAACGTGTCAAGTTTCGGACAACCGACACTCTACGAATTTTTCAGAAATTTAGGTTCAGAAATTACGAAAATAAATTAGATATTCAGAAACTATACCTCAATACTCTTCCAATAAAAAAAACGGCACGCAAAAATGAGGTCCGAGTTGACGGCAATCGCCTTGGGAAGTCGGGGAATCACCGGGATCAAACTCCAAAAGGAGGAGGCTATAATTAATTAGGGTTTGTGAATATACAATGCATATATATAGGAGAGAGAGGCGGTTACTGTAGCGGGCGCCGACAGGTGGCCCCCCCGGGTGGATTATTGGGTAAATATTTATTTAATTCAGAAAATCATTTAAAAATCATTTTAAGTCCAAATAAATCAAAATAAATTGCAGAAAAATCCAGAAAAATTCTAAAAAATATTTCTAAGTGTATAGAATATAAATAAAATATTTTAACACAAAATATCATCGTGTGCCCTCACAGCAAATTCCCAAAGCCTATAAAATAAAAATTCTATATGTTTTAATTATATAAAAATTCCCAAAAATTCACAAAAATTCTAAAAGATCCAAAATTTTTTCCAAATTATTCTAAAAAATATTTTTAGTCATTTAGAGCCCAAATAAAAATATTTGGTCCAGAAATACCTCCGTATGACCTTACAGTAAATTCTGAAAGTCCTTAAAAATAATAAAACCTTAAATATTAAATACCTGAAAATATCCAAAAATTGTAGAAAAATATAAAATAGCTAAATAATACATATATAAGCTATCTAGAGGTCATATGACCTTAATATGGTCATAGCCCACCTACAAGCTTTGGCATGACTCCCAATGACCATAAAATTAATCATAAACAAATAAAATTTAAAAAAATAAAAAATTTGGGAAGTGGGCTTACAGTACGAATACGTGGTTTGAGGACGACCGAAAAAAATTTCAAAAGGAGTTGCCAAGGCAGTCGCGGATGGGACTCTAGAGGACAAGTTTAGCTATGTCCCCATCCACGTAGAATAATAGACAAAAGTGCACCAAAGTGCACTCGGTTGATCAGACCATCATGCACCGGTTCTAATAAGACAATATGTTAGTGAGCGCGCTCAATAGCATAAGTCATGAACAAACTCGATAAATGGATGAGTTTGCAAAACTAGATTATAGTAGCAACATTAGTCAAGGTGGTAAAAACATAGGCACGGGAGACTAAGATTGGAAGAAAGTAGAAATAGTTCAAACGATTCTAAGTCATATCCTGTGTTAGTCTCCATTCAGTCGTCCTACAGTCTGCTTGTCCAAGTCCTTGGTTGACTAGATGGGTTAGGACCCTCTAAATTCTAGAATCTAAGTAAACTTGTGAATATAGGTCACAAGTACAAAGGGATTGCTAGGTCACAAGGCATTCTACCCAACTTAAAATTTAAACTAATGGTGTTTTGGAAAAATATCTAAATAGTAGGGGTTGTCACGCCCCGCTCCCGTAGGAGCGATCGTCCTCACTAAGGCGTGATGCCGCACGGGCCTAGGTTGCACCCGTGCAAGGCTAATCTCCAGAAATGGCCGATTCGAGCTAGGCCACAGAGTCGCACAGAGTGTCCCCATTTGCAGCGGAAAGTAAAATGAACACAAGTTGAAGCGAATTCAAACTCTTTATTGATTTTCAAGAAGTTACAAGCGACGCTAGGCCGAGATTACAAGTCGCTCAAGCTCTCCCTCTCTCTCTGAAACATAAAAGGCGTGCCAAGTGGCTTACAAGATGGAATGATTCATGACGATGTTCCGATACATTATGTCCTGTATATGGTGCTTCAGCTCCTTGCAACGCTCCAAGGCTCCAGAGTTAGCTTCGCGCCTTAGCACGTTCTAGAAAAGCTCCACACCCGACGACATCTCCTACGTCCTGCAAGCAAATTGTGGGGTTATCAGTACATTGTTATGCACTGGTGGGGAGGCTAGCTCGCCCACAATGCTATCATTACCAAGTACGTTCTATTTACTTATGTGCACCGTCTATCATTCATTGTCTTTCTAATCTTGCCTTAGGATCAGTTTCATGGCATATTTCATAACCTATCTCGTGTTGCCGAATTCAAGTGTTTGCATGGAAATACATGTACGACTTACCCATACTTACCGTCCGGCCTTCCCTGTCCAAAGTAAACCAAGTTAGTCAACAATTCATGTAAACTTTCAATGTCAAGTGCGTGTCACTGCCTCAGGTCCTAGCGCGTCGTAGGTGCATTTTCTAACTCATTTACACGTAGTCCTCTCGATCATTTGGTGTGTTATATTCAAGACTATTCAGAAGGCGCTTCATTCAGTTA
The DNA here is from genome assembly GCA_029216955.1 of Iris pallida. NCBI lineage: Eukaryota > Viridiplantae > Streptophyta > Magnoliopsida > Asparagales > Iridaceae > Iris > Iris pallida. The sequence goes on along the minus strand of JANAVB010029819.1, from coordinate 21,352,490 downwards.
ACTTAGACTACTTTGTTTCAATGCAAGGACTTGCACGTGGATTGCCACCAGCAAGCCTACTTAATCTATATGCACCGGTCGCTGGCATGTCAGCCATTTGGACATTTTCTTTTGGTATTCTCATCTATCAAGCATGATGGCTGGTACACCTTGATAGACTATTGAAGTACTGGCCCCACGTTTGGTTATGTGCCCAAGCCCGCACACCTGTCCGCCCGTAGGCCATGATTCCGCCTAGGCCGGCCACGAAATCGTCGTTCGTTGCCTTGGAATCCTTTCACTCGTGCACGAGTCCATCCACGACCATTTCGTATTGTCTTATCTTTTTAACTTAACGGCTGTCTTTTAGCCATAGGCTGTCTCTGAGCCATAATACATTATCGACCAGGTTGGCGTCCGTACAGCGCGGGTAGCGAGCCCCGTTGTACGTGCCCGTCACACCTGTCGCTAACCATTCTTTCATTTCTTATCTTTCATTCATTCTTTCTTTTCTTTCTTTTTTTCACTTGTTCATTCGTTCATTGATTCATTCATACATTCATTCATTCATTCGTTGATTCAATCATTCACTTATTCGGTTATTCTTTCATTCATACATTATGCAACTCCCCGTACGGGAGTCGCCTTGGCGACCCATCGGTCCCGAAGTCTTTCAATGTTGCTATACTCTACCCGGAACGACTATGTCGATAGTCTTCCATTTTATTGTTGTAAACCATTCATTGTTTCATTGTTGAACGCATAAGGAACTTGAACGTAAGATTGTGCCTTAGTACGAGCGTGGAGCACGGTACGAGAGTTCTCATATTTTCTATGTTCTTTTCCATATTCTTTACAAGCATACAAGATGGGATTATCCCCTTAGCTAGGTGCGTTGAGTCATTTATTAGCATGCGCGGTATTATCGCCTAGCGATCCTAGCAATAGTGTCCATATTGTTATGTGTCTAGGCTAAGCAAAGGCGGGTTCATCGGAGCCACCCACCTTAGCGATGTTCGCATCGGCCGAGCGATACTCTGAGCGCGCCTTTGAAAGTCTAAGTCTAGATTCATCTTTGACGGGCCAATGTAAGCCTTGCATCGATTCTTCATCTGGTCGATGCCAACTCTTCAGGTCGACGGCTCGTTTGAGTCATTGTACTTGCCGTTTGAATCGGCGTTCCGCTAGGGCGGAGCGGGTCATTACATAATACACCACTCAAAACAAGTCTCGTCCTCGAGACTTCCTGAGTGCAGGTCATCTTATCATTCCTTAACTCGTGTCATCGTGTTTCTTAGACAATTCTATCGAACGGCTCTATCGCTCGATGACATCGAACTATGCTCGGTTATCCTTCCAAGTTTTATGTTGCATGCGTTTGGTCGATTTTATTGAATGACTCTTCATTCATTTTAGAGTTGATGGTACTTATTCAATTACCGTGTTTCTTCAACTTGGCTGCTATTTCAACGTGTCATGGGACTGAAATGGTCGCACGAAGTACGTTGTAATTTATCAAACTCGAGAGTCGTAAGCTGAGGCAAACTCACTCATTCGTTCATGCGCATCTCAACACCCACTTTCAGCTGCATTCGAGTTCATCATATCGCTGAGTTTGGATCGTGCACGCATTCAAGGCATCCCCCGAATACGTATATTTTAACCAAGCTTGGCGACTAGCAAAGTCGGACAAGCTACTCATGATAGTTTTGATTTGCCGATCGTTTTGCTAACTTCGATTTAAAACCGAACTCGTATGCATCTCACTATCGTTATCTCGGTCATCGAGATAACCCGATTCGCTTCTCAAGCATCCTTGTCCACGAAATCAGTATGATTTCTTTTTAGCGGGGTCGACCAAGTCTAAGTAATTTTCGTCCGATTCAAGACCAAGTATTGTAATATCATCGAGTACGTCTTCCAATCAATGATTCAATTCGTTATCCCAAATTTACTTGTGCAACATCCATTCCTATCATTCACTTCGTTTGGGGCCAATTTCGTTATCGTTCACGCACACTCCCAGTTCTCCGTCCTACTCTAAGTCTTGTTGCCCCAAGTCTATCGTCCGTCCAGACGATACCGTAAACCACACAAGTTCATTCACTCGGCATAGGGTCGTCCGCCTATCCGCTAGGTCATCTTACCAGGTCATAGGTACAAGTCAAGTTCTCGGTTCATCGTGCAAGGTCATCGCACGATGCTCGCCCCAAATCCTATGGTTAGACCATTTTGTTCGTTCGTGCGGGAGTTTCTACCCAAGTTCGCTCCACTCAAATTTCTAAACATCAAGCAGCGTTCATCCTATTCGTATCAACACATTCTCCGCTCCAAGTCCGAGCTCGTTAGGAATGTCATCCTACGATAGGTTGCCCTTAATCAAATCTTTGACATGTCAATATCGTGCGTCTGCACTAGCAATTATCATAGTCTATCTCTTCAAGTATGTTTGATACAATTCACCTATCCATCCTATCCAATTCACGTAGTCGATCACAAGGTCGTCTAGCCTTGCAATATGTTGCGTCTCGATCTCACGCAAGTCTGATTATCCACGGCGGACATGAATCACCATGTCAACATTCCCGCAGAATAATCGTTCTCATCGGGACGTAACTCTTGCGTTGCGTCTAGACTTACTTATTTTCAATGCGCCGATTGGGCCTACTCAATCCTCAACTTTACTTTGTCGTCCATCATAAGTCCGATCAATCCCCCAATTCGCCTTCGCTTCAAACCACGAGTCAAAGTAATCAAAATTGCCATGTCATGATATTCTGAGTTCGATCATTTCCGTTGGACATGAATCACCATGCCAACGCTCACGCGGAACGATCGTCCCAAATTCAACGTGACGCATGTGCGAGGCTGGAGTTGCACTCGCGCAAGACAAGATCGTTGTCGTTGTGGTTATCACCGAACAATCAAGTCACTCCCCTTCTTCATTCCAAACATTCATCTCTATCAAAATTCTCCAACATAGTATCCTTCAAAACAATAACTTCTAACACGATCATCATTCATCGAATCAGAGTACCCCCGAGTTATCATACATCGATCTTTAATATACCTCAATACCATCGATGATGTACATAACCTGACGATCTTCCTTTGCAACAAATTCTGTGTCGTGCAACTTAATTCCTCAATTTACATTGTCTCGTGCTAACTCTTCATTGAGCCACGTCCATTCCAAATCCTTAGTCATTCTCGTATCTCCAAACCAACGTTTTTCATGCACGCTATCTTCCGATCGTGCTATCTTCGATCTCATCCATGCGTATTTCACCTTAACTCAAGTTTCAATCCCTTCGACTAAATTCAAAATCGCATGCACGATCCACTACGTTTCCTCGACCAAGACCTCCACTCGTTTCATCGTTCCGACTCTCTATTCAACTTGTTTTGTACTTGTACTACACATTCATATTTCGTTCGAACAATATCTCGTTTGAGACTCCCGAATCATGACCAGCTAAGCGTTACTCGTTCTAAGGCTTTTCGCGATATCCTCGCTTGCCGACATACTCGTACTATCCGTAAATCCTTTAGTCTTGCTCGAACAATTTCTATGTCGTCCATACACCACTCACGGTTCGAGCCGCTCGACTAGTCATCGACACTCATTCTTATTCTTTCTCGAAGCTATCACATACACCACTCGGATTCAAGTCACTCTACAAATCCTCAAAAGGTCATTCGATTTCCAATCGATATGTTCAATTGTGCGTTCGCCCGTTCCTCAAAGTCTAAGAACCACTTCTCGTGTTCGCTTTAGCGTTGGTCAAGTAGCGTCTCTATCAACATAGGCTCTAAGTCTCACTTATTCTCGTCCGAGCGATAGTCGCGCGACACTTGGCACAACTTAGCCAAAAAGGCTGCGTGCACATTCATCCCGTTTGAACTATACTTCGGTCTCGCGTACTCGTTCGCTATCGTCAGCGCAAGGTTATTCAAGCATGCACTGCGTTTGCTAACTCTTAGCATTAGTTTTATCTCAACTCAAGTCCGTCGTGGTTTGGCACAAAGGCCTTCGCCTATCGATCCCGTTCAACCGAGTACTCGTACAAGCTTTTGAAAATATTAGACTTATTGTATGGAACATCCCAAGGCACAACGAGAGAGAGCGTACACTTCTTTTGTTTCAAAATGAGGTTTCAAAACTGAGAGAATCAAAATAAAGTCCAAGGACGTAAAGCCGTGCTCTGATACCAATCTGTCACGCCCCGCTTCCGTAGGAGCGATCGTCCTCGCTAAGGCGTGATGTCGCACGGGTCTAGGTTGTGCCCGTGCAAGGCTAATCTCCAGAAACGGCCGATTCGAGCTAGGCCACAGAGTCGCACATAATGTCCCCATTTGCAGCGGAAAGTAAAATGAACACAAGTTGAAGAGAATTCAAACTCTTTATTGATTTTCAAGAAGTTACAAGCGACGCTAGGCCGAAATTACAAGTCGCTCAAGCTCTCTCTCTCTCTGAAACATAAAAGGCGTGCCAAGTGGCTTATAAGATGGAATGATTCATGGCGATGTTTCGATACATTATGTCCTGTATATGGTGCTTCAGCTCCTTCAACGCTCTAAGGCTCCAGAGTTAGCTCCGCGCCTTAGCACGTTCTAGGAAAGCTCCGCACCCGACGACATCTCCTACGTGCTACAAGCAAACTGTGGGGTTATCAGTACATTGTTATGCACTGGTGGGGAGGCTAGCTCGCCCACAATGCTATCATTACCAAGCACGTTCTATTTACTTATGTGCACCGTCTATCATTCATTGTCTTTCTAATCTTGCCTTAGGATCAGTTTCATGGCATATTTCATAACCTATCTCGTGTTGCCGAATTCAAGTGTTTGCATGGAAATACATGTACGACTTACCCATACTTACCGTCCGGCCTTCCCTGTCCAAAGTAAACCAAGTTAGTCAATAATTCATGTAAACTTTCAATGTCAAGTGCGTGTCCCTGCCTCAGGTGCTAGTGCGTCGTAGGTGCATTTTCTAACTCATTTACACGTAGTCCTCTCGATCATTTGGTGTGTTATATTCAAGCCTATTCAGAAGGTGCTTCATTCAGTTAACTTAGACTACTTTGTTTCAATGCAAGGACTTGCACGTGGATTGCCAACAGCAAGCCCACTTAATCTATATGCACCGGTCGCTGGCATGTTAGCCATTTGGACATTTCTTTTTGGTATTCTCATCTATCAAGCGTGATGGCTGGTACACCTTGATAGACTATTGAAGTACCGACTCTACGTTTGGTTATGTGCCCAAGCCCGCATACCTGTCCGCCCGTAGGCCATGATTCCGCCTAGGCCGGCCACAAAATCGTCGTTCGTTGCCTTGGAATCCTTTCACTCGTGCACGAGTCCGTCCACGACCATTTCATATTGTCTTATCTTTTTAACTTAATGGCTGTCTTTGAGCTATAGGCTGTCTCTGAGCCATAATGCATGTCATGACCCGCATCCGGATATACGGATACGAATACGTGGGCCACGCCCAGCCTACGCCGCAGTATCGACGGTAGAACGCTGTCTAATACCCAAAAATATACACTACATCTAGAAGGCCTACAACTATAAATATACTCTAGTCATATCACAACAGCTAGGGATGATAAGACAAGAAAGATAACTAAAGCACAAGAACAACTAGAAACTACTAGAAGGAATCATAAGACAGGAAAATAAATAAGGAAAAACAAGACAACTAAGGATAACTACCAGGCAACTCACATAGAAGAATAGTGAGATCCACCTCAGCTAGCAACATCATGAAGTCCACTAATGGTATAACAACTCCTAAAATATTATCAACGGTATCCTGTCAGGAAAATGAGCAAGTACAAGCACTAACAGCAGTTCCATGTGAATTGACAAATTTTATAAGAGACAGTATAATAAACTACAAGACAAAGATATATGAAGACTTGGGAACCGTTCGGAAGCTGAGTTACAACCCTTAAACCAAACAAGGACCGGGGTTGTAACTCTTCTTCCGAGCAGAACTTAGTCTCCAATCAAGGTATAATATAAAGGCATGTAGAATATGTGAGTAATCTGAATATCATAGCATGGTGAGAAGGTACTGAATGTAGAACAGAACAGGATATATGATAAGATAAGTAAATATAAAATGTACCTCGAATTTTATAGCATAATGTGATCGGTATAGGTCAAGATCAGGCTTCCAGCCGACCGGCTACAAGTACGTGGACTCGGCCCTGCCGGGATGGCAAGCTATGGAGCAAGTAGTAGCACAGGTCAGGCTATACCCATCGTGAGGTGAGGGTATAGCTATGATACAAGTAGTAACTCAAGGTGGGCATTGATCACACTATCTATAAAATTCCCTATTTTCTGAATAGAATACAGATCCGGACATAGCACGTCATGGCACGAGATTCCATAAGAAGGTAGCTACTCCTTCTCAGGAATCGGTGTCAATACAAGTACAAGAACAAGATCGAGCAAGTACCAGTATCCCAAGAAAATCCAAGAATGACATCTCATGACAGAAATCTGGTATATACTAGTCCGTGAACTATTGTGACTGAGAATCAAGTAAGACACTACGACTGAATCAGATATAGCAGATATCAAGACAATGAAAACTATCAGTGAATGTACTCGCTTGCGGTCCTGAGCTGTCAAATGGGGTCGATGCTCAGAGTGATGCCACAGACCTAAAGATAAGATATATATAAGCTAATTAGAGTTCAACAGTGTTAGGCTTGATTCTATAGTATAAGCTACGCAATCTAGGTCAGACTCAGTCAACTAAGTCAAACTAGGTCACACTAGGTCAAACTGGGTCAATGGTTGACTTATAGTTGACTTTTGGTCAACTGGTCAACTCTGGTCAAGTTCTAGATATTTCTAGGCCAAGTGTTGACTGATAGTTGACTTTTGGTCAAAATAGTCAAACTTGGTCAACCGAGGTCAAAACTAGTCTAACCTAGGTCAAATGTTGACTCTACTTCGACGTTCAGTCAAAGTAGTCAACCATGTTCAAACAGGGTCAAGGCTAGTGTCTATAAACATCTACAGGGTCAACATATCAATTTCAGTGATGGTGAAATCACTGGAATCGATGGATCTCAAATCCGATACAAGGATCTAAAAATACGAATAAAAAGAGAAGGATTATAATAATAGGGTAAAAACCTACAGGTATTGTCGGATGGTGAAACAACCATCACTAACGTGTCCAGAATGGTCAAATCAGCTAGGATAGCCTATCCATAAGTCTAATTTGGACACAGGGGAAAAAAAGATAAATTTGGGTCAAAATGGTGTTCGTGTCGGACCCACTTTGTACCCAAAAATGTGCCAGAATAAAAGTGCACTAAACCTAATAAATTATATGTCCACGTATCCAGAATGACGATACGAACTCAACGGTATATCCGGAATTAGATTCCGATGACCCGATCTCAGATTGGTCCGTTGACCCGGATACTGGAATCTGATTTGCACGGAAAAGCGTGTCGGAGCCAATGTCCTCAAAACTCAGTAAATTATATGTCAACGAGTCCAGAATGACGATAATAACTCAACGGTATATCCGGAATTGGATTTCGATGAGCCGATCTTAAAATGACCCGTTGACCCGGATATTGGTATACGATTTGTACCGAAATGCGTGCCGAAACCAATGTCCTCTAAAACCTAGCAAATTATATGTCAACGAGTCCGGAATAACGATACGAACTCAACGGTATATCCAGAATTGGATTCCGATGAGCCGACGTCAAAAAGTCCCGTTGACCTGGACTGTGGAGCCCACTTTGCACCGAAATACGTACCAGGGCCCACGTCCTCCAAATCTACCAAACTTTATATGAAAACATGGCAGAACGACGCCACGAGTCTACTGGTGGTGTAAGAAATTGAATTCGGAGTCCCGGGTTCAAAAATAGAATTTAACAAGTTGGAAATTACGAATTCGGACGGCCAACTTTGGCGTCGAATTCAACCAATCAAACGTGCTCACTATGAAACAAAACTAAAATGGCAGGAAGAGGGTTATACCAGCTGTGCACAGGAACTGATGGCACACCAGACAGAGCTGCGACGGCGGAGTTATGAGCTGACGAAGTCGACTCCACGAAACTGTCCAAAAATAGTTCAAATTAAAACGTCAACTTGGTGGCCGGTTTTGATCTATCAAACGACAAAATTAACGGGTGAAATTTGAGAGGGATGAAGGGGTATATACCGAGATTGTGACGGATCAAAGAGTTCACCGATCCAACGGTCGGATCTCTCAAAAATTGTGTGCAAAGTTGCTGTCCCGAAACGAGATTTTGACTTCGATCCCGCGCGCGTCACGCCGGGATTCCGTTCAAAACGCACGAATCGTGTACGTGGCACGTCGGGGAGGAAGACGCTGTCCCGGGGGGGTTGCAGGAGCTGCGCGCGGCTGGGGGCGGGTCGCCGGCGGCGGCGACGGCCGCGACTGCGCGCGGCTGCCGTCGGCAGCACGTGGCTGCCGCATGCGCTGCTGCCGCTGTTGTTGCAGCTGCTGTTGCTGCCATTGCGCTATGGAGGCCGACCAGCGGCGGTACGACGTGGCGGCGACGCGGCCAGCGACGGTGCGATGCGGACGGTTGATGGTGGCGAGAATGGAGATGGTGGCTGTGGTTGTGGTTATGATGGTGGTGGTGATGGGCATGATGATGATGGTGGTGGTAGTAGTTTTTTGTGTTTGAAGAAGAAGAAGAAGAGAAGTATGAAGAAGAAGATGATGGCGATGGTGAGAATAATGATGATGGAGGAAAGAGAAGGGGGGCTGTTCTCGTACAGGGATAGGGGAGAGAGAGAGAGAGAGAGAGCTGTGAGGGGGTGTGTGTGGAGAGAGAATGATATATATATATATATATATATATATATATATATATATATATATATATATATATATAAAATAGATAAGTGAGTGAGATATTTAGAGAGAGAGAGAGAGATATTTAAAGAGTGTGTAGGAGGAGAGAGAGAGGTCGGCTAGAGATGGGGGGAAGTGTGAGTAGATGTTTTAAGGAGGAGAGAGAAAAGAGAGAGTTACATATATATATATATATATATATATATATATATATATATATATATATATATATATATATATATATATATATATATATATATATATATATATATATATATATATGTGTGTGTGTGTGTGTGTGTGTGTGTGTGTGTATATACAAGAGAGAGAAAAAGAGATATTTAAAATGGGGAAAAGAGAAAAATTATATGGGGGTGTTTTGGTAGTCATGATAGGGCCTACACCAAATTAGATTGGGTGTTGGGTAAATTTTGGACGGGCCCGGGACCAAGATTTAATTAAATAATAATTTTAAACCAATTTAAATCATGGATGAGATGGGAGCACAAGGGAGATCCAATCGGTGGCACGCAAGTGGCACGTGCATAGTAGACTCAAAACAGGCCAGGGCCATATATTGGGTCGACTGGATTGGACCGATGTTGGGCCCGGAAATTAAGTTGGAAGTTAAATCACAAATTACGACGGACGATAAATTGGTCTAAATTGACCCGAAGTTGCGCGAATCAAATGGAGCACAAGGGAACAAGTTCGAGTGGGACACGAAATATCAATATGAAGATAATCTCGTCTACTACAAACTTCAGGAAGGAAGTTTCCAGAGACTGGCATCCCTGATGCTCTAGAATTCCAAGTCACGGTAAAGAGCATTTAAAGATTAAAATTAATTAAATAAAATAAATTATCGAGAATAAATTATTTAGAAAATTCAAAAATAAATCCCGAAAATTCAGGAGGCTTACATCCTACCCACCTTATAAAAATTTTGTCCTCGAAATTAAAGGTTGATAGTGGGGTTAAAACATGATAGAAGATTTAAGCAATATTTTAGACAAGATCAAAGAATGACGAGTTTTGCACGATCAAGAAAATCAATTCAAAATTGTTCAGGCACGATGAGGGATTTTGGCACGATAGAATCATGATATAAACAAAACCATATGTACATGATTCAGAAATAAGTCAAGTCATTGGGGCACGATTTTAGAGACGATTTAGAGAATCGAAGATATACATGAAGTTCAAGTACGGGGTGATCCATAGGACTTAGGTTGATGGAAATCAACTCGAAAGTTGTACAGGCCCGATCAAGATGAAAAGCTAGCCATGACCAAAACAAGGTTTGGCATGGTTGAGATAAAATTTCAGACACAAACAAAAATCGAAGTCAAGGTCTTATAGGCCCGATCAAGGATTAAGGAGTATGATTAATAAAATCATGAAATACGATCCAAGTTCGAACGTGATTAAAATTGGAAATAGTCTAAGTTCACTTGGCATGACAGATGTATGACAACGAAATCAAAACTTGAGCTTCGTCCAATTACAATCAAGTCAAAAATTTTATTAACAGGATTTCAGCTCGATGAAATTAGATTTAGGGTTATACATAGGCATGATCAAGATGAAAATGACGTGATTGGGCATTGTTAGGAATAATCAGATGTTTAGCACAAACATTGATCAAGGATTAACCATTTGGTCATGAGTGAAATCAAGACTCAGATGCGTTCAAGAATTTTGGAATGATTAACCACTTAGGCACGAAGTAGAGTAGAGCAACGAAAATCGCAAACCTAGTCATGATCAGGAATGAAACCTGAGCACGAATGATTAGAGAATCAAAATTCGAGTACGAAGGAGATCTATTTCGACACAGTCGATTAGGGTTCAAGATTTTTTTAGCACGATTTGAGGGTTAAGATTATCAAGATCATGAAAATCAAAGTCGGATAGTCATGATCTAAAACAGGGCTAAGAGAAATAAATGGAGAGAAAAATTTGAGTATAGCACGATTGAGAGATAGATTTGATAGAAATCAGATTATAGGTCACATAAGCACGATCAAGATCCAATGTTCAGTTGTGAAGGACGATAAATCATGAATTCAAAATCAAGGTCTTAAAAGCATAATTTAGGAAGGAACCCAAGTCAATTAGGCACGGTAGAAAGTCAAACTTGTTCAATTTTAACACGACTAATTTCGTAGTCACACTAGTTAGTCGTGATTGAAAGTCAAAAATTTTAGGTACGAGTTTGAGGCAAGATAAAATATATAGTTATGATCGTTAAAATCACGGTCAAGAAAATCCCAAGTTGTCTTAGTCATGCCGAATCATCTAGGCACGACTAATTACAAGGAATTTGGATGTAATCAGGAATAAAATCAAGGTCAAAAAGAGTTTAGACACGAGTGTCCAAAATCCAAACATGATCAAAATCAGAAGGCAATGCACGAGGGTTAATAGCATTGAAATCCAACCACGATAAAGAAATTTGTCTCAACACGATCTAAGTTGATCAACTTTCGAGTAAATCAGAATTTGGACAAGATGGAGAATAAGATCAATGAAGGCTGGGCACGAGCATCCAAGGATGAAAATCCAAGTCACAAAAGAATTGAAGTCATCTAGAGTCTAGTCAGCAACCAAGACTCTTTAGCACGATAAGCAAGACGACCAAATCGACTGGTCAAAATCAGAGAAGATCAAATCTTACGATATTGAATTTTAAGAAACAGTTCAAGGATAAGGAATTGAATTTCTTCTGTTATGGAGGAAAACCCAAATATAGGATTGTAGAAGAAAGTCGGGAAAATCATCTCGCTCTACTTCGACTACTACCAAGATCCCACGTCTACTCTGAAACAGATGATTACGATACTTCCTCGACTTTTCCCAAGATAAAAAGATACAAGAGCTCAAAAAGATTTCAAAGTATAGATGACAGAAGTAGATACGAGATAGTTGATTGGTAATCAAGACATAGCTAAACAAGGCAAAGGAAATGACGGTAAGATAAAAAAATCATCATGCAATGGGAGAGAAATAATGATAAACAAGAAATAATGGTAGGAATTATCTTGCTCAATTGGTAAAAGAAGTGAATCAATTTAAGACACGACCTGATAACCATACACGTCTATCCAAAACCATGCTGCCAGAATTTATGCCACGTCAGTAAGCATAGATGCAAATAACGATAGAGTCCATAATTAAGATATACACCCTATAATCATGTCATCTAGATTCCTTACTACGCCAACCGGTATGGCTGCAAGAAAATCTAAATTCCATAACTAGGATAGTATATCCAAAATCAGGCTCCATGTCCTTGTCAGGCTAGCTAATATGACTGCGATAAATTCTAAACTCCATAAATAAAGTAGACATTTATCGTTCTCATCGTCTCCATCAAATATGTTTATCAGGATATCTTAACTCAATCCTTAAAAACTTATCTCAAACAAAATCAAAATCGAAGTCAACAACGAACGAACATCAAGATTTAAAATTCAACAACGAATCAAAAATAAGTAAATGAAAACTAGCGGAAACAGATTCCGAGATAGGGTTTAGAAGAAAATTCCCAGGAGATGTCCAAAGGTACTATCTAGGTCAAGATAAAAAGAAATCATTGGAATATAATCTAAAACAATCTCAACCTGATATGAGACTGGCAAATCATATTCTCGTCTCAACCTAGAAGATATATAAGTCCAACTTATACCTTCCCTCTGGGGTCCACAAACTCAATCCAAAGAAAGAATACAGTTGATAACGGACAGATGTTTCAGAAATCAAGACGAACAAGAACAAATGAGAAAAGTTTCGAAAAGTTCGAAATAAGATTCCCAGGGGTCATCCCTGGAATCTACCAAGAGTTCCTAATATGTGACTGAGTACCAAATTCCTAAAATATTCCATGACTCAACCTTAATCCTAGGGCAGGCTCGCAGTAGTACAGAAAAGCTCAAGTACTACCACGACTTCGTATTAATTGCAAAGACTGACCTGCATAGGCCACCACTAAAAACGTGTCACGACCCGTACCCGGATATACGGATACGAATACGTAGGCCACGCCCAGCCTACGCCGCAGTATCGACGGTAGAACGCTGTCTAATACCCAAAAATATATACTACATCTAGAAGGCCTACAACTATAAATATACTCTAGTCACATCACAACAGCTAGGGATGATAAGACAAAAAAGATAACTAAAGCACAAGAACAACTAGAAACTACTAGAAGGAATCATAAGACAGGAAAATAAATAAGGAAAAACAAGACAACTAAGGATAACTACCAGGCAACTCACATAGAAGAATAGTGAGATCTACCTCAGCTAGCAACATCATAAAGTCCACTAATGGTATAACAACTCCTAAAATATTATCAACGGTATCCTGTCAGGAAAATAAGAAAGTACAAGCAATAACAGCAGTTCCATGTGAATTGACAAATTCTATAAGAGATAGTACAATGAACTACAAGACAAAGATATATGAAGACTTGGGAACCGTTCGGAAGCCGAGTTACAACCCTTAAACCAAACAAGGACCAGGATTGTAACTCTTCTCCCGAGCAGAACTTAGTCTCCAATCAAGGTACAATATAAAGGCATGTAGAACATGTGAGTAATCTAAATATCATAGCATGGTGAGAAGGTACTGAATGTAGAACAGAACAGTATATATGATAAGATAAGTAAATATAAAATGTGCCTCGAATATTATAGCATAATATGATCGATATGGGTCAAGATCAGGCTTCCAGCCGACCGGCTATAAGTACGTGGACTCGGCCCGGCCGGGATGGCAAGCTATGGAGCAAGTAGTAGCACAGGTCAGGCTATACCCATCGTGAGGTGAGGGTATAGCTATGATACAAGTAGTAACTCAAGGTGGGCATTGATCACACTATCTATAAAATTCCCTATTCTTCGAATAGTATACGGATCCGGATATAGCACGTCATGGCACGAGATTCCATAAGAAGGTAGCTACTCCTTCTCAGGAATCGGTGTCAATACAAGTACAAGAACAAGATCGAGCAAGTACCAGTATCCCAAGAAAATCCAAGAATGACATCTCATGACAGGAATCCGGTATATACTAGTCCGTGAACTATCGTGACTGAGAATCAAGTAAGACACTATGACTGAATCGGATATAGCAGATATCAAGACAATAAAAACTATCAGTGAATGTACTCGCCTGCGGTCCTGAGCTGTCAAATGGGGTCGATGCTCAGAGTGATACCACAGACCTAAAGATAAGATATATATATATATAAGGTAATTAGGGTTCAACAGTGTTAGGCTTGATTCTATAGTATAAGCTACGCAATCTAGGTCAGACTCAGTCAACTAAGTCAAACTAGGTCACACTAGGTCAAACTGGGTCAATGGTTGACTTACAGTTGACTTTTGGTCAACTGGTCAACTCTGGTCAAGTTCTAGATATTTCTAGGCCAAGTGTTGACTGATAGTTGATTTTTGGTCAAAACAGTCAAACTTGGTCAACCGAGGTCAAAACTAGTCTAACCTAGGTCAAATGTTGACTCTACTTCAACGTTCAGTCAAAGTAGTCAACCATGTTCAAACAGGGTCAAGGCTAGTCTCTATAAACATCTACAGGGTCAACATATCAATTTCAGTGATGGTAAAATCACTGGAATCGATGGATCTCAAATCCGATACAAAGATCTAAAAATACGAATAAAAAGAGAAGGATTATAATAATAGGGTGAAAACGTACAGGTGTTGTCGGATGGTGAAACAACCATCACCAACGTGTCTAGAATGGTCAAATCACCTAGGATAGCCTATCCATAAGTCCAATTTGGATACAGGGGCAAAAAGGTAAATTCGGGTCAAAATGGTGTCCGTATCGGACCCACTTTGTACCGAAAAACGTGCCAGAATAAAAGTGCACTAAACTTAATAAATTATATGTTCACGAATCCAGAATGACGATACGAACTCAACGGTATATCCGAAATTGGATTTCGATGACCCGATGTCAGATTGGTCCTGTTGACCCGGATACTGGAATCCAATTTGCACGGAAAAGCGTGTCAGAGCCAATGTTCTCAAAACTCAGCAAATTATATGTCAACGAGTCCAGAATGACGATACGAACTCAATGGTATATCCGGAATTGGATTCCGATGAGCCGATCTCAAAATAACCCGTTGACCCGGATATTGGTATCCGACTTGTACCGAAATGCGTGTCGGAACCAATGTCCTCTAAAACCTAGCAAATTATATGTCAACGAGTCCGAAATGACGATACGAACTCAATGGTATATCCAGAATTTGATTCCGATGAGCCGGCGTCAAAAAGTCCCGTTGACCCGGACTGTGGAGCCCACTTTGCACCGAAATACGTGCCAGGGCCCACGTCCTCCAAATCTAACAAACTTTATATAAAAACATGCCAGAACGACGCCACGAGTCTACTGGTGGTGTCAAAAATTGAATTCGGAGTCCCGGGTTCAAAAATGGAATTTAACAAGTTGGAAATTACGAATTTAGACGGCCAACTTTGGCGTCGAATTCAACCAATCAAATGTGCTCACTATGAAACGAAACTGAAATGGAAGGAAGAGGGTTATACCTGCTGTGCACAGGAACTGATGGCATGCCAGACGGAGCTACGACGGCAGAGTTACGAGCTGACGAAGTCAGCTCCACGAAACTGTCCAAAAATAGTTCAAATTAAAATGTCAACTTGGTGGCCGGTTTTGATCTATCAAACGACAAAATTAACGGGTGAAATTTGAGAGGGATGAAGGGGTATATACCAAGATTGTGACGGAGCAAAGAGTTCGCCGATCCATCGATCGAATCTCTCAGAAAATGTGCACGAAGTTGCTGTCCCGAAACGAGATTTTGACTTCGATCCCGCGCGCGTCACGCCGGGATTCCGTTCAAAACGCGCGAATCGTGTACGTGGCATGTCGGGGAGGAAGGCGCTGCCCCGGAGGGGTCGTCGGAGCTGCGCACGGCTGGGGGCGGGTCGCCGGCGGCGGCGACGGCCGCGACGGCGCGCGGCTGCCGTCGGCAGCGCGTGGCTGCCGCTGCTGCATGCGCTGCTGCCGCTGTTGTTGCAGCTGCTGCTGCTGCCATTACGCCGTGGAGGCCGGCCAGCGGTGGTGCGGCACGGCGACGACGGGGCCAGCGGCGGTGCGGGGCGGACGGTTGATGGTGGCGAGCATGGAGATGGTGGCTGTGGTTGTGGTTATGATGGTGGTGGTGATGGGCATGATGATGATGGTGGTGGTAGTAGTTTTTTGTGTTTGAAGAAGAAGAAGAAGAGAAGTGTGAAGAAGAAGATGATGGTGATGGTGAGAATAATGATGATGGAGAAAAGAGAAGGGGGGGCTGTTCTCGTACATGGATAGGGGAGAGAGAGAGAGAGCTGTGAGGGGGTGTGTGTGGAGAGAGAATGATATATATATATATATATGTATGTATATATAATATATAAGTGAGTGCGATATTTAGAGAGAGAGAGATATTTAAAGAGTGTGTAGGAGGAGAGAGAGAGGTCGGCTAGAGATGGGGGGAAGTATGAGTAGATGTTTTAAGGAGGAGAGAGAAAAGAGAGAGTTACACATATATGTATTATATATATATATATGTGTATATATATACACAAGAGAGAGAAAAAGAGATATTTAAAATGGGGAAAAAAGAGAAATTATATGGGGGTGTTTGGGTAGTCATGATAGGGCCTACACCAAATTAGATTGGGTGTTGGGTAAATTTTGGACGGGCCCGGGACCAAGATTTAATTAAATAATAATTTTAAACCAAATTAAATCATGGATGAGATGGGAGCACAAGGGAGATCCAATCAGTGGCACGCAAGTGGCACGTGCATAGTAGACTCAAAACAGGCCAGGGCCATATATTGGGTCGACTGGATTGGACCAATGTTGGGCTCGAAAATTAAGGTGGAAGTTAAATCACAAATTACGACAGACGATAAATTGGTCTAAATTGACCCGAAGTTGCGCGAATCAATTGGAGCACAAGGGAACAAGTTCGAGTGGGACACGAAATATCAATATGAAGATAATCTCGTCTACTACAAACTTCAAGAAGGAAGTTTCCAGAGACTGGCATCCCTGATGCTCTAGAATTCTAAGTCACGGTAAAGAGCATTTAAAGATTAAAATTAAATAAATAAAATAAATTATCGAGAATAAATTATTTAGAAAATTTGAAAATAAATCCCGAAAATTTAGGGGGCTTACAATGCATTATCGACCAGGTTGGCGTCCGTGCAGCGCGGGTAGCAAGCCCCGTTGCACGTGCCCGTTACACCTGTCGCTAACCATTCTTTCCTTTCTTATCTTTCATTCATTATTTTTTTTCTTTCTTTCTTTTACTTGTTCGTTCGTTCATTGATTCATTCATACATTCATTCATTCATTCGTTGATTCATTCATTCACTTATTTGTTCATTCTTTCATTCATACATTATGCAACTCCCCGTACGGGAGTCGCCTTGGTGACCCATCGGTCTCGAAGTCTTTCAATGTTGCTATACTCTACCCGGAACGACTATATCGATATTCTTCCGTTTTATTGTTGTAAACCATTCATTGTTTCATTGCTGAACGCATAAGGGACTTGAACGTAAGCTTGTGCCTTAGCACGAGCGTAGAGCGCGGTACGAGAGTTCTCACATATTCTATGTTCTTTTCCATATTCTATACAAGCATACAAGCTGGGATTATTCCCTTAGCTAGGTGCGTTGAGTCATTTATTAGCATGCGCGGTTTTATCGCCTAGCGATCCTAGCAATAGTGTTCGTATTGTTATGTGTCTAGGCTAAGCAAAGACGGGTTCATCGGAGCCACCCACCTTAGCGATGTTCGCATCGGTCGAGCGATACTCCGAGCGCGCCTTTGAAAGTCTAAGTCTGGATTCATCTTTGACGGGCCAATGTAAGCCTTGCATCGATTCTTCATCTGGTCGATGCCAACTCTTCGGGTTGACGGCTCGTTTGAGTCGTTGCACTTGCCGTTTGAATCGACGTCCCGCTAGGACGGAGCGGGTCATTACAGGGGTCATCTGTCTAACCTCTAACAAAACACGAAGAAAAGATAATAATTATGATGGAAGAAATCAAGCAAGATGCAGTCGATGAGTCGAATGATAGTTTGAATAGGGAATCGAGAAAAGAGGTCAAGTATGTGGATGAGATCCTAGACTTCTAATCCTATTCGCAGGCTTGCTTGGTACGGTAAAGTAATCAAACAATTTATCTTGACCTGCGTGGGCCACCACAAAAATATATAACGCCTCAGTCCCAAAATATGTAGGACTAGGAACGTAGACATGCCAGCCGTATAATAAATATACGTAAGCTGTAAAATACAGTAGAACCATAACTAATCTCATCCACACAAAATAAATGAATAAAAGATATCATAATCACTATGAATTGTCATTGGTACATGTAGTTGGGCGGAGACAAATCCACTACCAACTATGAAAAGAAATACATAACAAAAAGGAAGAGTTTGGCGAGCGAAGCGAAGACGATCCAAGTGCAATCATCCTCGAAGAAATAGCAATGATCACGGCTAGAGCTAGAATACCTGCAAAAGACAAAGCACACACCTGGCGAGATAACCAGGTCCTCAGAGGGACGTAACAAGACACATAATATCATGCCAATAACTGAATAAATAAAGCTCAACAGAAAAGTATATGTGACTACACAAATAAAGGTCCATAACCATTCTATGTGAAAATGTATTTTGAAGACAACGTTCCACACAAGGGCTCCCGAGACTAGAAACACGGCGGGTTAGCGTTTCAACTAAGGCACTAGTGGCGTCTAGAGAAAAGTAAATGCACGGCCCATTAGCACTCGAGTGAGAGCTAAGGGGCATCTAGAGAAAAATAAATGCACGGCCACTAGCTCTTGGGTGAGTCACTAATGACAGCTAGAGAAAAGTAAATGCACGGCACATTTGTGTTTCAACCGAGGCACTAGTGGCATCTAGAGAAATATAAATAAGTGCACGGCGCACTAGCTCTCGGCTGAGTCACAAATGGCAGCTAGAGAAAAGTAAATGTGTGAAAGCCCCTGCGCCTAATAACTGTCTTCACCCTCCCCATGCACTACTCGTGCTGAATCCACACCACGATATTTCAAATAACCGCTAAGTCTTCTAGACAACCATAACTATTTAGCAGTTATTGCCTATTGCACGACATGTGCGCACCGATGGCCAGTCGATACGTACGTCCGAGATCTATATGAGACTCGTGACTCGTGATACACAAGTGTCAGGGCCAATGAATGCGGCACAAACAAAGGTAGTCCCTTAACTCTAGGCCAAATGTATAAAGAAAAACTAAAGTATAATAATTTGCAACTACATATGGTTTTGAAGAACAACTTATAAGAAATAAAACATGCATGATATTGAGCAAGAAATTAAACAGTAAAGGCCAGGTGTCTTGCCTGGTATTGACGCCTGGTGCCGCGATAATCAAGGTGGCATGAATTGCGACTTTGGTGCAACAACCATGCAAGGTGACCTCTGATGGTGGCATGGACAGTTCCATTGGGTCTAGGACGGTCAATTTAGTTAAGGTGGTCCTAAGGTAGTCTTGAATTGGCGAGGAATCATGAATACTGGAATTTAGTCATGGACGGAGGGATAGTTGAAGGAGATAATATATATACAAATTTATAAAAACTATTTATAATAATCAAAAACTAGTTTGAGTCTAAAAGAAGTACTTAAAGTAAAAAAATCGTTTTCGGCAAAACTCTAAGTTGTCAAAATTGGATATTTAGATAGGAGCTGTATTTTTATTAGTAAAAATAATATTTTATAAATATTTAAATATAAAGGAAAATTTGATTTAGGCTAAACTATATTTTACTAGTAAAAGGTTATTGATAGATATTTACAAATCTAGAAAACTAGTTTAAGACAAAAGCATAATTTTGTTGAAGTGAATTTTTTTTTTTTGGTGAAAACTATCTTTAAAAACGGTTAAATAATGTGTTTCTAATATAATAATAATAGCAAATAAATAGTTTTTATTTTTACAAAAACAACAACAATAAAATAATGATAATAGTAATACTGATAATAATAGAGAAATAATAATAATAATAATAGTAATAATGGTAATAATAGAGGAATAATAATAATAATAATAATAATAATAATAATAATTATAATATTAATAATATTAGTTATCATTTAAAATTAAAAACAAAATGCACACTCCTCAAACAACAGAACCCAAAAAACAAAACAAAAGTAGAGTAACAGTAGAAAGAAGAATGGGAAAGGGGAAAGGAAGCGGAGGCGTGGAGGGCGTGTGCGGTGGCGCGTGCGACGGCGCGTGCGGCAGCGCAGCGCCGGAATAGGGCGGCGAGGGGTGCGACTGCTCCTGTCACGACCCGCACCCACTGTGAGGGTACGAGCACGTAACAACGCCCAGCCTACGCCGCAGTGTCGGCGGTAGAACGCTGTCCTAGGTTACTATCTAATCAACAACTCACGCAATTATATAATGTACTTGTCAAATCTCAACTCCGAACGGAGGACAAGTATAGATATAATGAATCTCAATCACAGTCTAAGAACGATAAGATATCACAGAAGTTATAACTAAAGACTAAATAATAGAAATAAAATCCAACAACTAAAGAATATAATCTCAGACAATCTCAACTACAAAATCAACTTATATACAACTCCAGTTCTAAAACATAAAAGCTAAACAACAACTAGCTAATCTCCCAATCACTCCTGATGTCGGGGCCATAGGTAGCTAAACCATCTCCACAGTAATATGTAGGGCATGTGTCCTCAGGGCAATCATCTGTAAAATTTACAACAGGTCCAGTCAGGACAGGAACGAGTACAACTCATCAAGAAAACCCAAGTAAATGACAAGGAACTATAAAGCAGTTATAGACAGTTTTATTGATGAATATGGCAATTTATATACAGGTGATGGTATGGAGAACAGATAAGATACAAGGAAAGTAAGTAACTAAAACAAGAAAAGAATGATGGCAATGAAGACTGTAAAATAAATCTAGCTGAACTAGAGTAACATAATAAGTCCAGGCAGTAAATGTAAAACAAGTGTAAACCACTATAAATCCAGTACGAGATGAATCTAATACAAGATGATTCTAGGTAGTGATCAAGAATCTAGGTGTAAGCCCCCAGAATTTCTGGAATTTTTTTCGAATTTCCTAAATGATTTATTCTCGATAATTAATTTTGATTTAATTAGTTATTATCATTTAATGCTCTTTACCGTGACTTGGAATTCTAGAGCATCAGGGATGCCAGTCTCTGGAAACTTCCTTCTTGGAGTTTGTAGTAGACGAGATTATCTTCATTTTGATATATCATGTCCCATCCAAACTTGTTCCCTTGTACTCTTTTTGCTTCGCGCAAGTTCGGGTCAAATTAGACCATTTAAATTATTAATTGATTTCCCACTCTTTTTCTTGATCCCCATAAGCGCGTTACCATGACTTTTAATTTAGGAGCACCAGACTAGTCATTCTCTCGAAACCAACTTGTCATGCCTGATCTACTCGAGACGCTCTTCACCCCTGACCTTCGTGTCCCACTCAGACACTCCATTTTGTGCTCCATTTCCTTCGCACAACTTTCGGTTCAATTTAGGCCAATTAATTATCTGCCGTAAAACCTGATTTAAATTCCAATTTAATTTCCGGGTCCGACATCGACCCAACCTAGTCGACCCCAAATAGGGACATGGCCCACACGAAGCCTACTACCCGCCTGCCACTTGTGTCCCATTTATTTGAGCCCCCACATGCTACTTATTTATCCATGACCATAAATACCTATTTTTAATTCGAATATTGCCTCCTGTCCGATTTTGGCCCGACCCGGCTTGACCGAACCCGAACCCAAGCTCCATATTGTTTTCTCGTGACGCCCGATTACCCCACAAGATTTTCCTATTTTGAAAATATTTCTTTCTCTCTCTACTTATTAAATATCTATTTCTCTCTCTCCATGTGTATATATATACATATATATACATAATATATATATAATCTCTCTCTCATCCTCACCTTACTCTCTCTCCTACCTCTCCCATGCTAGCCGACCTACACCCCCCCTCTCTCATTCTCTCTCTAAAATATCTTCTAAATATCTCTCTCTCTCTCTCTCTTTATATAATATATATACACACATATATATTATAATCTCTCTCTCTCTCTCCTTTCCCATCACAACACAAACAAAACCCCCCTCTCTCCCGTACTGGTACAGCTCCCTCCTCCTCCTTTTCTTCATCATCATCATTTTCCTCTTCTTCTTCATATTTCTTCATCTCCTTCTTCACTTCTCATCTTCTTTTTACAAAAGCCAACACCACCAACACCATTATCATCATCATCCTTATCAACATCCACACCATCACCATAACCATCACACAGCAGCCCCATCCCCCGACCTCCTGGCCGAGCTCAGCCTAGCCTCGTCGCCGGCCACCCTGGCCAGCAGGCCGAGCGCCACCTCCTCCTACTTCCCTCCTCTTCATCTTCCTCGAACCACCACCACTTCATTAACCCACCACCTCAGCCCCGCACGGCCGCCGGCCGCCGTCGCCTTCGCAGGCCGCGCCGCCCCGCCGCGCCTTCGCCGGCCGGGCCAGGCCGCGCAGCCGTGCGCAGCTGTGCGCCACGCTGCGACAGCAGCTGCTGTGCACAGCAGTTGGCCGGGAACGGCCTGTGGCCGCGCGCGCAGGCCACGACGCCAGTCGCCGCCGCCGTGGCTGGCCTCCCCCGCGGTGGGCGAACACCGGCGACCCCTCCGGGTCCGCCGCTCCTTCTCCGGCGCGCACGATAGGCGATTCGTGCGTTTACGTCGAAATCACGTCGACGCGCGCGCGGGAACGGAACACAGAATTCGCGTTCGGGACAGCGACTTCGCGTCGATTTTCTGGACGATCCGGCCGTTGGATCGGCGATTTCTTCGCTCCGTCTCAATCTTGGTATATACCCCTTCATCCCTCTCAAATTTCATCCGTTAATTTCGTCGTTTGATACATCAAAACCGGCCACCAAGTTGACGTTTTAATTTGAACTGTTTTTGCACAGTTTCGTGACGCCAACTTCGCGGGTTCGTATCTTCGTCGTCGTAGCTCCGTTTTGCGCGCTACCAGTTCCGGTGCACAGCTGGTATAACCCTCTTCCTGCCCCCTTTAGATTTCATTTCAGTTTGAGCTTGTTAGGTCGGTCGAATTCGACGCCAAAGTTGGTCGTTCGAATTCTTTAATTTGCACTAGTTAAATTCCATTTTTGAACCCGGGACTCCGGATTCAATTTCTGACACCACCAGTAGACTCGTGGCGTCGTTCTGGTATGTTTTCATATAAAGTTTGCTTGATTTGGAGAACATGGGCCCTGGCACGCATTTCGGTGCAAAGCGGGTCCCACTTTCTGAGTCAACGGGACTTTTTGACGCCGGCTCATCGGAATCCAATTCCGGATATACCGTTGAGTTCGTATCGTCATTCTGGACTCGTTGACATATAATTTGCTGAGTTTTGAGAACATTGGCTCCGACATGCTTTTCCGTGCAAATCGGTTTCCAATGTCCGGGTCAACGGACCAATTTGAGATCGGGTCAACGGAATCCAATTCTGGATATACCGTTGGGTTCGTATCGTCATTCTGGATTCGTGGACATATAATTTGTTAGGTTTTGTGCACTTTTATTTCGGCACGTTTTTCGGTGTAAAGTGTGTCCAACGACAGACATCATTTTGGTCCGAAATTACCGTTTTGCCCCTGTGTCCAAATTGGACTTTTGGACAGGCTATCCTAGCTGATTTGACCATTCTGGACACGTTGGTGATGTTAGTTTCATCATCCGACAACATCTGTAGATTTCTTCCCTTTTTGTGTCACCCTATTATAATAATATTTTCTCCTTTTGGTTGTTTTAGAGACCCGTCGATTTCAGTGATTTCTAAATCACTGAAATTTATAAGTTGACCTTGTAGATGGTTATAGAGACTAGCTTGACCATGGTTGACTACTTTGACTAGATGTCAAAGTAGAGTCAATATTGACCTAGGTTTGATCAGACTTGACCAACATTGACTTTTTGACCAAGTCAACTGTAGGTCAACCATTGACCTATTTAAACATAGATTAGACCTAGAGTTGACCTAGTATTGACCAGAGTTGACCAGTTGACCAAAGTCAACTGTACGTCAACCTTGACCCAGTTTGTCTTAGTTTGACTTAGTTTGACCTAGATGTTTAGTATGTCTTTTGACCCTGATCAGCTCTTGTATTATTTCATCTTTAGGTCTGTGGCTTTACTCTGAACCCTGATTCATATTGACAGCAGGATCCCAGGCGAGTACATTCTCTGATAACTTATTCACAATTTATGATAACTGTTATGATTCATGTACTTAGTGTTGATATGCTTATTCCCGACACATGGTTCTCACGGATTGGTATTCTTGGATCCCGACGAGAGATGTCTCTCCTTCTTAGGTTGGGATGTATTGTGCAAGCACCCTTGTAGCTCTTGCTCGATATATGGTCACTGATTCTAGAGCAGGTTCGCGACCTTCTCATTAGAATCCCGTGCAGTGACGTGTCCTGTTTGGATCCATTCTACCAGTTGGGGTAGGGGGAGTAGTAGCGTATGCCTGTGATCATATCCCCTTGCTATCTTGAACAGTGTGAGTCATATACCGCACTTATGACTTGCCAGGCCGATTCTTGACAGTTTCCCAAGCCGATCACAAGTTGAAACTGCTACTCACACACATTGGATATATATAGCTTACCTTGATTCGTGTACATGCCATGATCCCGTTCTATTTTCTTGTTCTAGCTCTAGCTTTACAGCTTACCATGCCATGATACATATATGTACACTCCATGATTTCATTGTATATGCTCTATTTACAGTCTTATAGCTTTTATTCTATCTTGAGATCTGTTATGAGATATATGTACTCGTTCCGCTCCTGACTGGATACGTTATGAAAATTTTAGGAGTAGTTGTGCCCTCATTATTGGACTTCATGATGTTGCTAGCTGAGGTGGATCTCACTATTCTTCTATGTGAGTTGCCTGGTAGTTATTCTTAGTTAGTCTTATTGTTCCTTCTTTATCTTTCATGTCTTATGATCATTGTAGATTCTAGTTGTTCTAGTGATATTGTTATTATTTCTTATCTTATCTTCCTTAGTTTTCGTGATGTGACATGAGTACATTTCTAGATATAGATTCATAGAAGTTGTAGTTAGTATAGTATACTTGACAGCGTTCTACCGCCGATACCGCGGCGTAGGCTGGGCGTGGCCCACGTATTCGTACCCGTATATCCGGGTGCGGGTCGTGACACGTTTTTAGTGGTGGCCCATGCAGGTCAGTCTTTGCAGTTAATGCGAAGTCGTAGTAGTGCTTGAGCTTATCTGTACTACTACGAGCCTGCCCTAGGATTAAGGTTGAGTCATGTAATATTTTAGGATTTGGTACTCAGTCACGTATTAGGAACTCTTGGTAGATTCCAGGGATGACCCCTGGGAATCTTATTTCGAAGGCTTTCAAATCTTTTTCCACTTGTTTCTATTCGTCATGATTTCTGAAATATCTGTCTGTATCAAACTTTATTCCTTCTCGGGATAAGTTTGTGGACCCCAGGGGGAAGTTATAAGTTGAACTTGTATATCATCTAGGTTGGGGAGAGAATATGATTTACCAACCTCGTATCATGGTCGAGGTTTGTTCTAGATTATATTCCACCATTTTCTATCTTGACCTAGGTAGTACCCTCGGGACTTTTCCTGAGATTTCCTCTGAACCCTATCTCGGAAGTTGTTTCCGTTGTTTCTATTAACTTACCCTTGACTTTTTGTTGAATTTTAAATCTTAATATTCGTTGTTGACCTTTGATTTTGTTTCAGAAAATTCTTTTAAGAATTGAGTTAAGATATCCTGATAAACATATTTTGGACGAGGACGATGAGAACGGTAAGTGTCTACTTTATTTATGGAGTTTAGAATTCATCGCAGTCATATTAGCTAGCGAGACATGGACATGGAGCCTGATTTTGGATATACTATCCTAGTTATGTCATTTAGGTTCTCTTGCAGCCATACCGGGTGGCGTGGTAAGGAATCTAGATGACATAATTATAGGGTGTATACCATAGTTATGGACTTTATTGTTTATTACCGCTATGTTTACTGGCGTGGCGAGAATTCGGGCAACATGATTTGGGATAGACGTGTATGGTTATCAGATCGTATCTTAAATCGATTCACTTGTTTTAACCTATTGGGCAAGAGCAGTTCCTACTATTACTTCTGTTTTCCCATTCTCTCTTCCTTATCGCATGATGATTTTCTCATCTTACCCTTACTTCCTCCGTCTTGATCAATTATGTCCTGATTCCACCAATTACCTATCTCGTATCTACTTCTGTCAGCCATACTTTGAAAACCTTGAAAATTTTAGAATTTTCGTATCTTTTATCTTGGGAGAGATCGAGGAAGTATCGTAATCATCCGTCTCGGAGTAGACATTGTTGGTAGTAGTCGAAGCAGAGCGAGATGTTTACCCGGCTTCCTCCTATGATCCCATATTCTGGTTTCTATGATAACAGAAGCAATTCAATTCTACATTCTTGATTTGTTTATTATATTTTGATATCGTGAAATTGATCCTCTCTGATTGACCAATCGATTCTGGTTGTCTAGTTTATCGTGCCAAAGGGTCTTGATTGTTGATTAAACTTAAATGGTTTCGAATTCCATTGTGATATGATTTTCTTCTTAGATGTTCGTGTCCAGACTTCGTTGAGTCTGTTCTCTATCTTGCCCAAATTCTGATTTACTCAAAACTTGAATAATTTCAATCGTGCTGAGACTAAATTATTATTTTTATCGTGAATGGACAATGCTATCATCACTCGTGCTTTAAACTTTCGATTCAATTCTGGCAAATGACTAAATTCTATTCCAATCACGATTAGGCTTCAGACTATCCTTGATTTTGCCGGAGTCTCATTTTCTGAATCGTGTCCCAATGATTTAACTTATCTATAATCGTGCCTATATGATTCTGTTCATATTTTGATTCTATCGTGCGAAAAATTTTCATCGTGCCTGAATAATTGTGAATTGAATATCTTAATCGTGCAAACTTGTCATTCTATGATCTTGCCCAAGTTTTTGCCTAAAACTTTCTATCTTGTTTTACCCCTACTACAACCTTAATTTCGAGGACGAAATTTTTATAAGGTGGGTAGGATGTAAGCCCCCAGAATTTCTGGAATTTTTTTCGAATTTCCTAAATGATTTATTCTCGATAATTAATTTTGATTTAATTAGTTATTATCATTTAATGCTCTTTACCGTGACTTGGAATTCTAGAGCATCAGGGATGCCAGTCTCTGGAAACTTCCTTCTTGGAGTTTGTAGTAGACGAGATTATCTTCATTTTGATATATCATGTCCCATCCAAACTTGTTCCCTTGTACTCTTTTTGCTTCGCACAAGTTCGGGTCAAATTAGACCATTTAAATTATTAATTGATTTCCCACTCTTTTTCTTGATCCCCATAAGCGCGTTACCATGACTTTTAATTTAGGAGCACCAGACTAGTCATTCTCTCGAAACCAACTTGTCATGCCTGATCTACTCGAGACGCTCTTCACCCCTGACCTTCGTGTCCCACTCAGACACTCCATTTTGTGCTCCATTTCCTTCGCACAACTTTCGGTTCAATTTAGGCCAATTAATTATCTGCCGTAAAACCTGATTTAAATTCCAATTTAATTTCCGGGTCCGACATCGACCCAACCTAGTCGACCCCAAATAGGGACATGGCCCACACGAAGCCTACTACCCGCCTGCCACTTGTGTCCCATTTATTTGAGCCCCCACATGCTACTTATTTATCCATGACCATAAATACCTATTTTTAATTCGAATATTGCCTCCTGTCCGATTTTGGCCCGACCCGGCTTGACCGAACCCGAACCCAAGCTCCATATTGTTTTCTCGTGACGCCCGATTACCCCACAAGATTTTCCTATTTTGAAAATATTTCTTTCTCTCTCTACTTATTAAATATCTATTTCTCTCTCTCCATGTGTATATATATACATATATATACATAATATATATATAATCTCTCTCTCATCCTCACCTTACTCTCTCTCCTACCTCTCCCATGCTAGCCGACCTACACCCCCCCTCTCTCATTCTCTCTCTAAAATATCTTCTAAATATCTCTCTCTCTCTCTCTCTTTATATAATATATATACACACATATATATTATAATCTCTCTCTCTCTCTCCTTTCCCATCACAACACAAACAAAACCCCCCTCTCTCCCGTACTGGTACAGCTCCCTCCTCCTCCTTTTCTTCATCATCATCATTTTCCTCTTCTTCTTCATATTTCTTCATCTCCTTCTTCACTTCTCATCTTCTTTTTACAAAAGCCAACACCACCAACACCATTATCATCATCATCCTTATCAACATCCACACCATCACCATAACCATCACACAGCAGCCCCATCCCCCGACCTCCTGGCCGAGCTCAGCCTAGCCTCGTCGCCGGCCACCCTGGCCAGCAGGCCGAGCGCCACCTCCTCCTACTTCCCTCCTCTTCATCTTCCTCGAACCACCACCACTTCATTAACCCACCACCTCAGCCCCGCACGGCCGCCGGCCGCCGTCGCCTTCGCAGGCCGCGCCGCCCCGCCGCGCCTTCGCTGGCCGGGCCAGGCCGCGCAGCCGCGCGCAGCTGTGCGCCACGCTGCGACAGCAGCTGCTGTGCACAGCAGTTGGCCGGGAACGGCCTGTGGCCGCGCGCGCAGGCCACGACGCCAGTCGCCGCCCGCCGTGGCTGGCCTCCCCCGCGGTGGGCGAACACCGGCGACCCCCCCGGGTCCGCCGCTCCTTCTCCGGCGCGCACGATAGGCGATTCGTGCGTTTACGTCGAAATCACGTCGACGCGCGCGCGGGAACGGAACACAGAATTCGCGTTCGGGACAGCGACTTCGCGTCGATTTTCTGGACGATCCGGCCGTTGGATTGGCGATTTCTTCGCTCCGTCTCAATCTTGGTATATACCCCTTCATCCCTCTCAAATTTCATCCGTTAATTTCGTCGTTTGATACATCAAAACCGGCCACCAAGTTGACGTTTTAATTTGAACTGTTTTTGCACAGTTTCGTGACGCCAACTTCGCGGGTTCGTATCTTCGTCGTCGTAGCTCCGTTTTGCGCGCTACCAGTTCCGGTGCACAGCTGGTATAACCCTCTTCCTGCCCCCTTTAGATTTCATTTCAGTTTGAGCTTGTTAGGTCGGTCGAATTCGACGCCAAAGTTGGTCGTTCGAATTCTTTAATTTGCACTAGTTAAATTCCATTTTTGAACCCGGGACTCCGGATTCAATTTCTGACACCACCAGTAGACTCGTGGCGTCGTTCTGGTATGTTTTCATATAAAGTTTGCTTGATTTGGAGAACATGGGCCCTGGCACGTATTTCGGTGCAAAGCGGGTCCCACTTTCTGAGTCAACGGGACTTTTTGACGCCGGCTCATCGGAATCCAATTCCGGATATACCGTTGAGTTCGTATCGTCATTCTGGACTCGTTGACATATAATTTGCTGAGTTTTGAGAACATTGGCTCCGACATGCTTTTCCGTGCAAATCGGTTTCCAATGTCCGGGTCAACGGACCAATTTGAGATCGGGTCAACGGAATCCAATTCTGGATATACCGTTGGGTTCGTATCGTCATTCTGGATTCGTGGACATATAATTTGTTAGGTTTTGTGCACTTTTATTTCGGCACGTTTTTCGGTGTAAAGTGTGTCCAACGACAGACATCATTTTGGTCCGAAATTACCGTTTTGCCCCTGTGTCCAAATTGGACTTTTGGACAGGCTATCCTAGCTGATTTGACCATTCTGGACACGTTGGTGATGTTAGTTTCATCATCCGACAACATCTGTAGATTTTTTCCCTTTTTGTGTCACCCTATTATAATAATATTTTCTCCTTTTGGTTGTTTTAGAGACCCGTCGATTTCAGTGATTTCTAAATCACTGAAATTTATAAGTTGACCTTGTAGATGGTTATAGAGACTAGCTTGACCATGGTTGACTACTTTGACTAGATGTCAAAGTAGAGTCAATATTGACCTAGGTTTGATCAGACTTGACCAACATTGACTTTTTGACCAAGTCAACTGTAGGTCAACCATTGACCTATTTAAACATAGATTAGACCTAGAGTTGACCTAGTATTGACCAGAGTTGACCAGTTGACCAAAGTCAACTGTACGTCAACCTTGACCCAGTTTGTCTTAGTTTGACTTAGTTTGACCTAGATGTTTAGTATGTCTTTTGACCCTGATCAGCTCTTGTATTATTTCATCTTTAGGTCTGTGGCTTTACTCTGAACCCTGATTCATATTGACAGCAGGATCCCAGGCGAGTACATTCTCTGATAACTTATTCACAATTTATGATAACTGTTATGATTCATGTACTTAGTGTTGATATGCTTATTCCCGACACATGGTTCTCACGGATTGGTATTCTTGGATCCCGACGAGAGATGTCTCTCCTTCTTAGGTTGGGATGTATTGTGCAAGCACCCTTGTAGCTCTTGCTCGATATATGGTCACTGATTCTAGAGCAGGTTCGCGACCTTCTCATTAGAATCCCGTGCAGTGACGTGTCCTGTTTGGATCCATTCTACCAGTTGGGGTAGGGGGAGTAGTAGCGTATGCCTGTGATCATATCCCCTTGCTATCTTGAACAGTGTGAGTCATATACCGCACTTATGACTTGCCAGGCCGATTCTTGACAGTTTCCCAAGCCGATCACAAGTTGAAACTGCTACTCACACACATTGGATATATATAGCTTACCTTGATTCGTGTACATGCCATGATCCCGTTCTATTTTCTTGTTCTAGCTCTAGCTTTACAGCTTACCATGCCATGATACATATATGTACACTCCATGATTTCATTGTATATGCTCTATTTACAGTCTTATAGCTTTTATTCTATCTTGAGATCTGTTATGAGATATATGTACTCGTTCCGCTCCTGACTGGATACGTTATGAAAATTTTAGGAGTAGTTGTGCCCTCATTATTGGACTTCATGATGTTGCTAGCTGAGGTGGATCTCACTATTCTTCTATGTGAGTTGCCTGGTAGTTATTCTTAGTTAGTCTTATTGTTCCTTCTTTATCTTTCATGTCTTATGATCATTGTAGATTCTAGTTGTTCTAGTGATATTGTTATTATTTCTTGTCTTATCTTCCTTAGTTTTCGTGATGTGACATGAGTACATTTCTAGATATAGATTCATAGAAGTTGTAGTTAGTATAGTATACTTGACAGCGTTCTACCGCCGATACCGCGGCGTAGGCTGGGCGTGGCCCACGTATTCGTACCCGTATATCCGGGTGCGGGTCGTGACACTAGGTGAGTCCAGTTATACTAACAGTGTATTTTAAAATACCGAGATCGACATGTAAACGGCTGTAGGTGATCAGGCACACCTCTCACTGATCAGGCGAGAGATGGCTATGCTTCCAGTAGATTCCAGTTGGAGATTCCAGATTTGGGGTATGTCTACATGTCTTACTCAATATTTTCCTGCCCCGCAATACAAATAAATCCAGAATTCGACACAAGAATCGAGATGAGACCAACCAAAATATGATGATTCCAGAAATAGATTCCGGAATGATTCTAGTGATTCCAGTAATAGAGGCCAGATAAATAAGGTATGTGTGTCGCATACATGAATCCAGAATATCCATACGTATTGTAACAGAGAATCACATAAAACTAAATAGAACTGAAATACAGTAACTGGCAAATAAATGTGAGAACTATCAGAGAATGTACTCGCCTGATACTCTGAAAAGAGTAATGTAATGTCAGTTGTCTGTACCGGAGTCACAATGTCCTAAATAGAACAGTACAGGTTATAATATGTTTAAAATAAGACAGATGAAGTTTATGATGCATCTACATAATTTCTAGGTCAATCTAGGTCAAAGTCAACTCTAAGTCAACCCTGGTCAACTGTCTAGGTCAAACTAGGTCCAAGTCAAACTTGGTCAACTCTGGGTCGACCCAAGTCAACTAAGAGTCAAAGTCCACTATATAGGGTCAATCAAGGTCAATAGTCAACATTGGTCAATTTGGTCTAAGAGTCCATGTCTAGGTATTGGTTAACTAGGATACAAGGCTAATCTCCTAATTCCTAACAATACCATAACATTTATCCTAACATCCTCTACAAGGATACATACATATATCACATATATATAACATAGCCTAACATATATGGTACACAAATATATACTCAACTATATATATAATACATCTCTAATGTATATCACATAGCCTATTATCTAACATATAATGAAATCTAAAAGTCTATATAACATATATATATGAATATGTAATGTTCCAACTGAACAACTACAAGAGGGGGAAACTGGTCTGATCCCATGATGCAAGGACAGACAACTGAACTTAAAGAGACAATGAATCAAAGTCATGTAGGACAGTCTCTAATATGCAGGAACAAGGCCAAGTATGTGCAGTGAATCAAGTGAGGGGTTCATGCATCTAACATGTGCAAGAGGTTATTGAACAAATAGTGAAATGAGGATACAGGACACTAAGTGATGTGGTGAGCTAAATGATTAGAAGCTATACATGATATGCAATGCAAAATCTAATGTACATGAGAGATGATTCAAATTAGGAGAGAACCACACTATGTGAAGATACAATGGATTAATCACAAATGGACTGAAATAACAAATATAGTGGACTGAGGCATCCCAAATTCGATTGATATCCCATTGTGGCATAGCAACCTAGGACAGAACATTAAGGCAACCTAATACACATGTATAGGAATTAATCTAGGTGATTAAACATCAGGAAAAGTAGTTTAAATAACTCAAAATCAGAAAATGGGAAAACAGTGCAACATTGACCCTGTGACAGTGTTAGGAAGAAATGATTCTCAGGTTTAGGAATCAGTGATATACATTGAAACAAACATTCATTTCAGTTTTCAAAGTCCAATCCAAGTTTTCATTCTTAGGTATTTGTGTGTAATGTGTGCATCTATTGTGTGTGTATACATGTAAGTGTCCACACAAATCAGTGTAATGTGATGTGTCAATGGAATAGGAACTGTAGGGTGTATATGAACATTCACAATCTCTCAGGAAAACTGGGATTCATCTCAGGGGTAGTTCTCAATCTCAGGTTTAGTGAAATTTATGTGACAGTAAAAACATTCCAAGCCCAGATTCGAATCCCCCTTCCTCTTGTAACATCTAATCTAACATGAAACCAAACCTAGCAGTTTAGCATCAAGTTCAGTAGCTTATACATGTGATCATGCATTTAACATGGCTAAAAAACACTCAAAAATTAGTTTTAAAAGGAATAAAAAGTCCAGGAAATTGACAGTTTTGATATTCAAGCAATACACATTAATATAACTAAATTCGAAAAAAAAAACCCAATCTCCCCACACATGTATACATAAGGATCATAAGGATCATCTAAATATGTCAAATCAATATCAATTCAGTTAAAAAAAACAGGTTTAAAAATCAGGATTTCAAACAGTAAAAGAAACACAGGAACTAGCAGTCCCCAACCTATTTCAATATCAAAACCCATTCCAAAGTTCAAATTCCATTTCTAAGTGCAATACCCAATTCTAACATGAAAAACCCAACTAGCAGTATCTATTACACATGTAGGAATCAATTTAGTGATTTAAAACAACATTTAAATCAGATTAAAAAGGAAATCAATTCAGGATTTTTGAAATAACACATGGTATCAGTGAACATGGGGAAACTGAAATTCGAAAGCCAAAACATCACAATAATCCCAAAATATTGGTTGGTAAACCAATCCCCACTTGTACCCGTGTCCCACGAGTCATTCGTGTCCCACCAAGTGGACACGAGCGTGTCCAAACACACACAGACACGCTCACGTGCACTGGACTGCACGCAGCGTCGTACACGCATGCACGCGTGTCCCGTACGTGACACAGGGCACGACACGACTCGTGCTCGTGCCCATGTGTTCGCCACATATAGGGCTACACGTGTATGCCCCTACACCGTGACCAAGACATGTGTCGTGTCCGTGCCAAACGCGTATCAGACGCGTTCCAGCATGAAATTGACAGCTCGTGCGTGTCCCGTACGACCAGTGCGGGGTGGATTTCTCCTCGCACACAAAACGATATGCTCCCAAATTTTGGGAGCATGGTGGCATTCACTGCTCCAACACTCACACAAAATTTGGTGTGTCCACGTGTCCTGTGTCGGGAGAAATAGACCCCGTGATGCAGGACACAGTGCACAGTGCACGGACAGCATGTTCGTGTCCTCGTGTGTACACGATACGACTCTAAAATCAGGAAGAAAATACAGAAATCAATAATCAAACCCTAGATCTAGGATTCTATTCAAATAGATTTACAAAATTTGCAAATCGAATCGGTTCGGGCATTTCGTCGAACACCTAGCTATTAGGTTCGATACGTGTCCGATACGGACACGTAACCTAATGCAAATGATACGAAATTCCTCCAGAAATTAGGGAAAACCTATTCCTAAACCATCATGCAAAGAAATCACAAAAATAATGCAATTTAAAGGGTTTTACCTATAGGTGCAAATTGCATGGAAAAGCTCCAAATGAGGGACGTTCCTCTTGATGGCCAAATGCTCCAAATGAGCCCAAAACTGAAATAGCTCTCCACCAACAGTCCATAAACTTAAATTAGAACCCAATGCAAAAGACTAGAATGAAAAAGGAGATCAAATGAATAAAATGGGAATTTTTGGAAGGGGAAAAATACCTTTCTTTTCTCCAAGTGTTGGAATGATAAAAAGAGGCAAGCCCTAATGAATAAATGTTTATATAGGGTGGGGATCCCTATATGGCTGTTCATAAGCTCAAAAATTAGGGTTAGGGTTCACTAAATGGCTCATGGGCTTAAGTCATGATCAATTAAATAATTAAGCCATAAGTCATTTCATGAAACCACAAGCCATGACTAAAATTCACTAAACCAAATCTCCTCATTCTAAAACTATTCCCTAATGACTAAAATAGGTTAACTCAAATTAGACTAGGGTTACCATGGCTAGGGTTAGCTTCTAGGCTAGTCCACTAGGTCTCAACAAGTCAAAGTCAACTAGAGCTCACCAATTCAACAAATCACCAAATAATTCAAATAAGTCAAAATGACCAAATTACCCCTACGCTAAAAATGATAATTAATCATCCTAATGACATGGTTAGGCTCTAGGTCATACAGTCTCTAGGGTTTCACTAGCAGCACATCAAAACTACAAGTCATGACTTAAACCAGTTTTTAAATAGTTTAAAAAATTATTAAAAATTACCAAAAATCATAATGTGAATCAAATATCAATAATTAATAATTATAATTACAAAATTTTAAAATTATCCTCATCTGAAAAACTGGGTATTACAATCCTACCCACCGTAGAAAAATTTTGTCCTCGAAATTAAGATGATCGTATCCCTACTAGGTCAAACCCCCAGCAAATCAAAGTCAAAGATAATATGCAACACAGTCCTACTGGTCGTGATTTCACAGTCTCGAACAGGGTAGCTACACTATCTAGCAAATCACAAACGATATCCTGGCAGGTACTAATGGAATCACACAGGAAAGTGGGAAAGAAGAATGAGAAGGACAAACCTGCTAACCCATCACCTGCAGCGTCGGTCTCCTCGACCGCCATTGCGAAAGCTCCACCCCTCTGGTGCTGAGCTACAGATGGCCTAGCTCCCTCAAAAGGAGGTACAAAGGGACAATCTATCTTCTGGTGGGCTTCAGACCCACAGAAATAACAAACCTTCAGCCTCTTCCTACACTGCTCCCTAGTGTGTCCCAACTTCCTGCAGTAGGAACAACTGATCGTCTTCGGGTCCTGACCCCGATACTGATGCTTCACCTTCTGAACCATCACTGGTGCCCGGGTCTGCTGAATCTGTACGTGAGGCCTCTTGGCCTGGCCTCCGCTGCTGCTACCACTCTGGAAGTCACGACCCCTCTTCAGCTTCAACCCCAGGTCGTCCTTCGCTGCCATCGCCCCAGAAAATATCTCTGCAAAGGTAGCATTCCGGTCGCTCTTAGTCAGCGACCGAACCTCCCTAATCAAGCCTCGGCGGAACTTTCTCGCCTTCGTCTTCTCAGTCAAGTCATCTATGAACCGGGCCAATCGACAAAACTCCCCAGCGTACTCAGCTACTGTCTGGTTTCCCTGAACCAGACCCTCAAACTGTGCCTTTATGCCTCCCAAGGCCATATTAGGAAAGAACTGCTCCTTGAACAGTTTCTTGAACTGGGCTCAAGTCTGGCCCTCAACTCCCACCCTGGGATCCGTTTGGTATCACGCACGGGCTAAGTCCTATATCTGACTGCCCGCCGCCTCGATATGGAGTCGATCTGGTATCTCTGCCAGCCTGAATATCTCCTCGATATGCTCTATCCAGTCGTCTGCATAATGAATGCCCTCTGTGCCCAGGAACTCTCTGGGATACATCTTCTGAAAGTCCTGTATATCCTTCTCCTTCCGACGAGGCTGCTGCTGCTCCCCCTGAGCAGTCACCATCTCTACAGTAGTACGAACTAGCTGATGTGCCTCGTCAATCCCCTGACGAAAATCGGTAGTCTGCCGTTGCTGCTGCTGCTGATGAGACACTAGAATCCTCTCCACGAAAGAGAATAGATGAGCAGCATCTACCATCCCCGCAGGTGGAGGCTGCTACGGTGGAAGGATCTCAGGAAGCACCGGACTCTGTCTCCCAGCTGGTGGAGGTGCTCCTCCGAAAGCTGCTGAAACACCCACCCCAGCTGGCAGGACTGGGGCTGCGGTACCAGGGGCTGGCTGCTGAAGGTGAGAGGTGGCAGACCCTTCTGCAGCGGCTACTGTACCAGAGCGATGTGATCGTGTCTCCACCATCCTGAAGACAGATCGAAAAGGAAGTCAATACTGAGCAGGAATTGATAAAATCAAAGGTGGACAGTTTATCTCAAAGAAGACAATTAGTAAGATATGTAGATGGCATGAATTGAAGCAGAATTTTTTTCTAACTGTGATTGAGTACCTCTCCGTTAAAGCCTATCCCTCAATCCTATCGCAGGCTTGCGGCAGTACAACTAAGTCGTCGTACTACCACGATATCGCACTAATGTGACTCTCGACCTGCATGGGCCACCACTAAAAACGTGTCATGACCCGCACCCACTGTGGGGGTACGAGCACGTAACAACGTCCAACCTACGCCGCAGTGTCGGTGGTAGAACACTGTCCTAGGTTACTATCTAATCAACAACTCACGCAATTATATAATGTACTTGTCAAATCTCAACTCCGAACGGAGGACAAGTATAGATATAATGAATCTCAATCACAGTCTAAGAACGATAAGATATCACAGAAGTTATAACTAAAGACTAAATAATAGAAATAAAATCCAACAACTAAAGAATATAATCTCAGACAATCTCAACTACAAAATCAACTTATATACAACTCCAGTTCTAAAACATAAAAGCTAAACAACAACTAGCTAATCTCCCAATCACTCCTGATGTCGGGGCCATAGGTAGCTAAACCATCTCCACAGTAATATGTAGGGCATGTGTCCTCAGGGCAATCATCTGTAAAATTTACAACAGGTCCAGTCAGGACAGGAACGAGTACAACTCATCAAGAAAACCCAAGTAAATGACAAGGAACTATAAAGCAGTTATAGACAGTTTTATTGATGAATATGGCAGTTTATATACAGGTGATGGTATGGAGAACAGATAAGATACAAGGAAAGTAAGTAAGTAAAACAAGAGAAGAATGATGACAATGAAGACTGTAAAATAAATCTAGCTGAACTAGAGTAACATAATAAGTCCAGGCAGTAAATGTAAAACAAGTGTAAACCACTATAAATCCAGTACGAGATGAATCTAATACAAGATGATTCTAGGTAGTGATCAAGAATCCAGGTGAGTCCAGCTATACTATCAGTGTGTTTTAAAATACCGAGATCGACATGTAAACGGCTGTAGGTGATCAGGCACACCTCTCACTGATCAGGCGAGAGATGGCTATGCTTCCAGTAGATTCCAGTTGGAGATTCCAGATTTGGGGTATGTCTACATGTCTTACTCAATATTTCTCCGCCCCGCAATACAAATGAATCCAGAATTCGATACGAGAATCGAGATGAGTCCAGCCAAAATATGATGATTCTAGAAATAGATTCCGGAATAATTCCAGTAATTCCAGTAATAGAGGCCAGATAAATAAGGTATGTGTGTCGCATACATGAATCCAGAATATCCATACGTGTTGTAACAGAGAATCACATAAAACTAAATAGAACTGAAATACAGTAACTGGCAAATAAATGAGAGAACTATCAGAGAATGTACTCGCCTGATACTCTGAAAAGAGTAATATAATGTCAGATGTCTGCACCGGAGTCACAATGTCCTAAATAGAACAATACAGGTTATAATGTATTTAAAATAAGAAAGATGAAGTTTATGATGCATCTACATAATTTCTAGGTCAATCTAGGTCAAAGTCAACTCTAAGTCAACCCTGGTCAACTATCTAGGTCAAACTAGGTCCAAGTCAAACTTGGTCAACTCTGGGTCGACCCAAGTCAACTAAGAGTCAAAGTCCACTATATAGGGTCAATCAAGGTCAATAGTCAATATTGGTCAATTTGGTCTAAGAGTCCATGTCTAGGTATTGGTTAACTAGGATACAAGGCTAATCTCCTAATTCCTAACAATACCATAACATTTATCCTAACATCCTCTACAAGGATACATACAAATATCACATATATATAACATAGCCTAACATATATGGCACACAAATATATACTCAACTATATATATAATACATCTCTAATGTATATCACATAGCCTATTATCTAACATATAATGAAATCTAAAAGTCTATATAACATATATATATGAATATGTAATGTTCCAACTGAACAACTACAAGAGAGGGAAACTGGTCTGATCTCATGATGCAAGGACAGACAACTGAACTTAAAGAGACAATGAATCAAAGTCATGTAGGACAGTCTCTAATATGCAAGAACAAGGCCAAGTATGTGCAGTGAATCAAGTGAGGGGTTCATGCATCTAACATGTGCAAGAGGTTATTGAACAAATAGTGAAATGAGGATACATGACACTAAGTGATGTGGTGAGCTAAATGATTAGAAGCTATACATGATATGCAATGCAAAATCTAATGTACATGAGAGATGATTCAAATTAGGAGAGAACCACACTATGTGAAGATACAATGGATTAATCACAAATGGACTGAAATAACAAATGTAGTGGACTGAGGCATCCCAAATTCGATTGATATCCCATTGTGGCATAGCAACCTAGGACAGAACATTAAGGCAACCTAATACACATGTATAGGAATTAATCTAGGTGATTAAACATCAGGAAAAGTAGTTGAAATAACTCAAAATCAGAAAAGTAGAAAATAGTGCAACATTGACCCTGTGACAGTGTTAGGAAGAAATGATTCTCAGGTTTAGGAATCAGTGATATACATTGAAACAAACATTCGTTTCAGTTTTCAAAGTCCAATCCAAGTTTTTATTCTCAGGTATTTGTGTGTAATGTGTGCATCTATTGTGTGTGTATACATGTAAGTGTCCACACAAATCAGTGTAATGTGATGTGTCAATGGAATAGGAACTGTAGGGTGTATATGAACATTCACAATCTCTCAGGAAAACTGGGATTCATCTCAGGGGTAGTTCTCAATCTCAGGTTTAGTGAAATTCATGTGACAGTAAAAACATTCCAAGCCCAGATTCGAATCCCCCTTCCTCTTGTAACATCTAATCTAACATTAAACCCAACCTAGCAGTTTAGCATCAAGTTCAGTAGCTAATACATGTGATCATGCATTTAACATGGCTAAAAAAATACTCAAAAATCAGTTTTAAAAGGAATGAAAAGGCCAGGAAATTGACAGTTTTGACATTCAAGCAATACACATTAATATAACTAAATTCGAAAAAAAACCCAATCTCCCCACACATGTATACATAAGGATCATAAGGATAATCTAAATATGTCAAATCAATATCAATTCAGTTAAAAAAAATAGGTTTAAAAATCAGGATTTCAAACAGTAAAAGAAAACAGGAACTAGCAGTCCCCAACCTATTTCAATATCGAAACCCATTCCAAAGTTCAAATTCCATTTCTAAGTGCAATACCCAAATCTAACATGAAAAACCCAACTAGCAGTATCTATTACATACGTAGGAATTAATTTAGTGATTTAAAACAACATTTAAATTAGATTAAAAAGGAAATCAATTCAGGATTTTCGAAATAACACATGGTATCAGTGAACATGGGGAAACTGAAATTCGAAAGCCAAAACATCACAATAATCCCAAAATATTGGTTGGTAAACCAATCCCCAATTGTACCCGTATCCCACGAGTCATTCGTGTCCTACCAAGTGGACACGAGCGTGTCCAAACACCCACAGACACGCTCACGTGCACTGGACTGCACGCAGTGTCGTGCACGCATGCACGCATGTCCCGCGCGTGACACAGGGCACGACACGACTCGTGCTCGTGCCCATGTGTTCGCCACATATAGGGCTACACGTGTATGCCCCTACACCGTGTCCAAGACACGTGTCATGTCCGTGCCAAACGCGTATCAGATGCGTTCCAGCACGAAATTGACAGCTCGTGCGTGTCCCGTGCGACCAGTACGGGGAGGATTTCTCCTCGCACACAAAACGATATACTCCCAAATTTTGGGAGCATGGTGGCAGTCACTGCCCCAACACTCACACAAAATTTGGTGTGTCCACGTATCCTGTATCGGGAGAAATAGACCCCGTGATGCAGGACACAGTGCACAGTGCACGGACAGCATGTTCGTATCCTCGTGTGGACACGACACGACTCTAAAATCAGGAAGAAAACACAAAAATCAATAAGCAAACCCTAGATCTAGTATTCTATTCAAATAGATTTGCAAAATTTGTAAATCGAATCAGTTCGGGCATTTCGTCGAACACCTAGCTATTAGGTTCGATACGTGTCCGATACGGACACGTAACCTAATACAAATGACACGAAATTCCTCCAGAAATTAGGGGACACCTATTCCTAAACCATCATGCAAAGAAATCACAAAAATAATGCAATTTAAAGGGTTTTACCTATAGGTGCAAATTGCATGGAAAAGCTCCAAATGGGGGGTGTTCCTCTTGATGGCCAAATTCTCCAAATGAGCCCAAAACTGAAATAGATCTCCACCAACAGTCCATAAAATTAAATTAAAATCCAATGCAAAAGACTAGAATGAAAAATGAGATCAAATGAATAAAATGGGAATTTTTGGAAGGGGGAAAAATACCTTTCTTTTCTCCAAGTGTTAGAATGATAAAAAGAGGCAAGCCCTAATGAATAAGTGTTTATATAGGGTGGGGATCCCTATGTGGCTGTTCATAAGATCAAAATTTAGGGTTAGGGTTCACTAAATGGCCCATGGGCTTAAGTCATGATCAATTAAATAATTAAGCCATAAGTCATTTCATGAAACCACAAGCCATGACTAAAATTCACTAAACCAAATCTCCTCATTCTAAAACTATTCTCTAATGACTAAAATAGGTTAACTCAAGTTAGACTAGGGTCACCATGGCTAGGGTTAGCTTCTAGGCTAGTCCACTAGGTCTCAACAAGTCAAAGTCAACTAGAACTCACCAATTCAACAAATCACCAAATAATTCAAATAAGTCAAAATAACCAAATTACCCCTAGGCTAAAAATGATAATTAATCATCCTAATGACATGGTTAGGCTCTAGGTCATGCAGTCTCTAGGGTTTTACTAGCAGCACATCAAAACCACAAGTTATGACTTAAACCAGTTTTTAAATAGTTTAAAAAATTATTAAAAATCACCAAAAATTATAATGTGAATCAAATATCAATAATTAATAATTATAATTACAAAATTTCAAAATTACCCTCATCTAGAAAATTGGGTGTTACAGCTCCGGCGCGAGGGGCCGTGCTCGCGGAGGATCTAGGTTCTGGAGGAAAGGAACGGTGAGGTCTTTGGCGGATCCAGCCGACGGAGCAGCGGTCTGCGCCGGAGGAGGTCAAGAGAGGAAAGGGAGGCGGAGGAAAGTGTGAGGAGGCGAAGGATCTGCACAAGGGAGTGGGGTTCGTCTGGCCCGGTCTGGAGAACGCAGCGGCGCGGGAGACTCTCGCCGGTGCTCAGGTGGAGACGCACGGCACGGTGGCTGGGCTCGCAGAGGGCTGCGGCTGTGCGGCAGGATCGTGGCGGAGGGGTTTGGGCGAAGGGTACTGCCGGCGGCGGAGGAAAGAAGTCGGAAAGCACGGAGGGAGTTTCGGTGGCCCGGCGGAGCTCACCGCTCCGGCGGCGTGCGGCGTCAGCGACCGGAGGTGAGTAATTGGGCGGTCGCCGTTTATTTTTGGGTTTTCTGGTGGTTGTTGGCCGCGGGTTGGTGGCGGTGGTGCGGGGGTTCTGTGGGCTGTGGTCAAGCGGAGCATAGGGAGAAGGTGGTTGTCGGTGGTTGTGGAGATGACGGTGGAGACGATGCCAAGGAGGGCCAAGGCGGTGGCAGTGTTCTTCGGCACACATATAATGTGTAGGGATGGAGTCGACAGGGACACGGTGACACAGTAAAATTAGGGATTAGGGTTAGGGCTTGGGATTCGTGTCGTATCCTGCGAGACACGGACATAAGGATAGAGAAGATTTGGGAATTAGGGTTAGGGTTTGCTTATGGGTTTGTGGATTAGACTGTGTTGGGGTTGGCGTGTCCTACGAGACACATGATTGGGTGGACGTGTTCGGAGTGTCGGGCACGAAGGATGAATGTATATGTAAAGGAAAATAGGTAGTGGATGGGACACGGACACAGACACGATGCACTGCATGTTTGTGGTAGAAGAAATTTTTGTGGATGTGAGGATTTCATGGAGGAGTACCTGCCTATTTATAGGATGTGGGAATTTCAAGTTGGATAAGGATTAGGAGTAGTTTAAACCCAAAAATAGATAATTCATAATTTAATTTAAATCAATTTAAATCGATCCAATAAAAAAATAATCCAAATCCAAATTCCAATTTAAATCTAGATAATCTAACTCAAATTAAAAATTCTATCTTTAAATTTAAACTATTTAAATTAAATTCAAAAATCTAATCAAAGATTTAATTTGCCACAATAATTCCAAAATATATTTTCCAAAAATACTAATAATAATAATTTCTAAAATTACAATATTATTTAAAAATAAACTAATAAATAATTATGAATTATATATGTATGTCCAAATAATATTTACATAAATATACTTTTCTAATATACCATTTTATAGGAAAAATTATTTATTATTATAACTGTATAAATGAAAGGCTTTATAAAGAAAATAACAAACTTGGAAATTTTGGAACGATAACAAAATAATTATTATGTATATTATTTTGAAACCATAAAAAAATAGAAAAATATTTTTCAAAAATATGTACGCTCGTACATATTCGCACTCGTCGAGCAAATTCAAAAAATAAAATTTCGTGCACGACGTACAATACGACTACGCAACGTACAATACAAAATTTTAAATCAGTATCAAATTAAAAAATAAAAAAATAGTAGAAATTTAGGGGTTTTACAACAAGTATCCATAATAACATAGGCGTTTGTTCTCTTATGTAGTCATTACAAAGAGAATAATCTCAAGTGGTCATGTTCAATACACACAAAGTGTACTAGTATAAACCTATAGTCAAGATAGACTAATACCAGATTACACTACAACCTTTTCAATTGATTGTCCATGTCCATCTAGGTTGTGAACTATTTATATATTCTATAGAAAACTGATAATATGATCTTCTGTGTGACACCACACACCATATTATCTACAATATAGAATATCAGACACTTGCATTAACACTTGCAACAAATATAATATGCAAATATTTGCACATATGATTCTCATTCAAAATTTAAGAAAATAAAGTTAATACAAAAGTGATACTTTTAGTACATAACCCTAATAGGATATGCCCTAGATAGTAATACCAATAGATTTCTTGTAGCCCATTCTGAAATAAATAAAATCTCTAATAACACAATTATAGAAGCTAGAGATGCAGTTTACTTTGAGAATATTTTTCCTTTAAAGGTAGAACTTTTTCATCTTCCTCCAACCCTTCTCTTACTCCATCTACTAGTTCTTATGTTCAAATATCAAGTTCTCAACCAGAACAAGATATAGAACCTAGAAGAAGTAAAATAGAAAGGATTGAAAAGAATTTATAGGAGAAGGATTCTTCACATTTTTGATAGAGGGTGATCCCTTAACTTATGAAGAAGCTATATCCTCTCTGTTGACACAAAGTCACAGTCAACCAAATATTGACTACATTGACTAAATAATATTTGTATAAATTCAATACGACACACGACGTC
Source organism: Iris pallida (assembly GCA_029216955.1). NCBI lineage: Eukaryota > Viridiplantae > Streptophyta > Magnoliopsida > Asparagales > Iridaceae > Iris > Iris pallida. Next base: position 21,307,954 of record JANAVB010029819.1, on the reverse strand, counting down.
TGCTTTCAGTTCGGGACAAACGACAGCTCAGTTTCCGACTCTCAGTATATTTTCGAGTCTGTACTTTTACATTTCATTGAGTCTAGAAGTATATACTCTGAGTTATGCTGAGCTCTTGGAACTTAGTCTACAAGCCTACCCAAAATCCCAAGCTCCACCAAAACAAAATTGCCCACAAGTCCCACTTAGAATCACTCTGTGCTCTGGAGACAGAGTTCGGGCCGAACTCTGCCTCCACACAGAGTTCGGGCCGAACTCTGTCCCCTAGAAATCAGGAACCCTAATTTTAGGGTTAGCTGGTTGCTAGCTGTCCAACGGCCAAATTTTTGAATTCTCCTACCCGAATTCTGGCCGAATTCTGCCTCAAAAATCAGTATAAATAGGGCATGAATTCTCTAATTTTGAATCACTCAATCTTCTCTTCTCTTCTCTCCTACAAGCTCTATAAGCCATACCCTTCCCATCTACTAGCCACAAGCCTCCTAAGTCTCGAGTGCTCAGCATCTCTCAGTTAGGATTCTTGTGCAAGAGTGAAGAAATCGCTTGGACAATTCCAAGCAATCGCCACTGTGATTCTCTGTAAGAAGTTGACGTGCTCTTCTGAAGTAAAGGCACGGGTTGTAAGCTACTATTTCACAAATAGTGGATTTAATCCTGAGCTAGAGTTCTCAGGCCTGGACTAGTCCTCCACGAGGGAAACCAGGTTAAAATTGCTGTGTTTGCGTATGCTCTCTTGTCTTTCATTTATATTCCGTATTTTACTCTGATTATTCATTGTTCGTGAAAGAGTAATTTTTTAATTGGTCATTATATATATATATACTCTATTCACCCCCCCTCTAGAGTTGCCAAACTGTTCTTCAATTGGTATCAGAGCTCTGTTCTCTTTATAAGGACTAACATCCTAAGAGCTGATCCATGGCAACCACACAATCCTTGATCTCCAATCATGGTGAAGGTCAGTCCACTCATAGGCCTCCCCTATTTGATGGGACTAACTACACATATTGGAAAACAAGGATGAGTTTTTATCTGAAGTCTCTAGACTTTGACCTGTGGACTGTCGTAACTGACGGTTACAAAAAGCCCGCCAGAATAGTTGTCGATGGTGACCTCACTGAGAAACCACACGACAAATATTCTGTCGAGGAGAAGAAACAGGCAAGTCTAGATGCTAGGGCTATTAATGCTTTATTCTGTGCTATAGACAGGAACGAGTTTAACAGGGTCTCTACATGCACCACTGCTCATGAAGTATGGAGACTTCTGGAAGTGACGCATGAAGGAACCACTCAAGTCAAGGAATCAAAGATAAGCCGTCTCACTCAAGAGTACGAAGCCTTCAAGATGAAGCCAAATGAGACGATCACTCAAATGTTTACAAGATTTCTCGACATCATCAACCCGTTATCCTCGCTTGGTAAGCAGTACTCAAACCATGAGAAGATCCGCAAGCTACTCAGAGGGCTACCAAAGATTTGGAACCCTAAGGTGACAGCCATCATAGAAGGAAATGATCTCACAAGTATGTCTATGGAGACTTTGATGGGCAAGCTCATGACTCACGAGCTTGACCTCAAGGACTTCGAAGAGCCTGCTCCGAAGACCAGGGAGATCGCACTCAAAGTTCATCGACGAAAGGTTGATCACGATAAGACTGAAGACGATATCTCAGATGATGAAGACCAAGCTCTCATGGTACGTAACTTCAAGAAATTCCTTCGCTTCAATCAAAGAAAGAAGGAACCACAAGAAGACGATGAAGAAGAGCCAACCTGCTATGGTTGCAAAAAGACTGGACACGTCAGAAGAGACTGTCCGCTCTTAAAGAAAAGCAACCGGTATGAAAAGCCCTACAAGAAGAACTCATCAAAAAGGTATGCCAACACAAGCATTTGGCATGAAAGCGAAGCAAGTGACTCCGAGGAAGAAAAGAACTCTCCTCAAGACAAAGCAAATGTGTGCCTCATGGCAAATTCCACCAAGGTATCAAACGAAACTTTAGATGACTTCTCTTTTGATGAACTTGGCGATGCTTTCACCGATTTACTTGATGATCACAAAAAGGTTATCGGTAAATACAAGCATGCCAAGGACAAAATCAAAAGTCTAGAAGATGAGATACAAAGAATTTCTTTACTTCTTGATAATGTTAGAAACACATCACCCACAAATGACACTGATGAAGTATCCAAGCTTAAATTAAGCTTACATGATGCTGAAGCACGCATTGAGCAACAAACTCAAGAAATCACTACTCTCAACACGTTGCTTGCTGAAGAAAAGAGTAGACACAAGATTTCCATGACTAAGATTTATGGCTTAAATATCAAGATTGATGAACTGCAAGCTATGTCTAAAAGATTAGAAACCAAATTGGGTAAACAGGTTGTTCAACCTCAAACCCAATCACATGGGCACAACACCACTCATACTAGTCAACCACGTCATTCTCATGCAGCACATAACCATGCATTTATATACACAAACTTTCACAAACCACGTGCACGTAAGAATATTCCTCATACTCATTATACTGCACAAAGACACAACCAATATCACTCTACACATAGACAAAGTCATCATATCATGCCACAGCATCACACTATGCCATATAGACAATCTCAGCATGCCACTCCTCACAGTCAATATCATCATGCTATGCCACACAGACATCATCATCATGCCACTCACTCTATGCATAGTCATCATTACCATGCTAACTCTCCATATCATCCTCATCCTGTTGCTTATAGATATCATTCTCATGCTCCCAGTATAAATAAAAATGCTATCTGTACTTACTGTGTAATACATGGACACATCTCACCACAGTGTAGAGTTAGAAGATTGGTAGACAAGAAAATATATGCTTGGTTTCCAAAAACTAACTTTTCAGGACCCTCAAGAAAATGGGTACCAAAGGTCACATCTACTCTTGATATAGGTGGACCTTCCCTCCTCAACTGAGAGTAAGTGGATTCTCGATAGTGGATGCTCGCGACATATGACGGGAGACGCAAATCTTTTTGCATCACTATCGATGAAAAGAGAAGGATACGTATCCTTCGGTAACAATCTCAAAGGGCACATAATAGGTAACGGTATCATTGGTCATCCTCCTTCTCCTGTTATAAAGGATGTCTGCCTAGTGACCGAGTTAAAGCATAACCTGCTCAGCATTAGCCATCTTGCTGATCATGGATATGATATTAACTTTGGACAAAACTGTTGCTATATCTATGATAGGTCAACAGGAGACATTGCTTTTGAAGGGAAAAGAGAGGACAATATCTATATTTTCTATCTCTCTATAAATACTAACCATGCAGGTAGATGTTTATATGCCCACAAAGACGAACGACTACTTTGGCACCAGCGTCTCGGTCATGCCAACATGGATGCTATATCCAGGCTTTCTACCAAGAAGCTAGCGAGAGGATTGTCTGACATCACATTCAAAAAGGACACGGTATGTGCCGAATGTGAACTAAACAAGGCAACTAAATCCTCATTTCATTCCATCAACTCTGTAAGTACTACTAGACCCTTGCAATTACTTCATATGGATTTATTTGGTCCTAGTAGAATAGCTAGCCTTGGTGGCAAACTTTATGCTTTTGTTATTGTTGATGATTTTTCGAGATTTACTTGGGTTTTTTTTTCTCGCTAATAAGAGCGACGCTATCTCTGTTTTCAAAGTTTTTGTAAATAAAGTTCAAAACGAAAAAGGCTACATGATTACTCGAATCCGAAGTGATCATGGAGGCGAATTCGTAAATTCAGATTTTGAAAGTTTTTGTAATGCAAATGGTTTTGATCATGAATTTTCTTGTCCTAGAACTCCTCAACAAAATGGTGTTATGGAGCGGAAGAATAGGACTCTTGGCGATATGGCTAGAGTCATGTTGAATAAATTTTCTCTTCCGAAATATTTTTGGGCAGAGGCTGTAAGTACAGCATGCCACATTTTGAATAGGGTGCTTATTCGTCCCATTTCGAAGAAAACACCCTATGAGCTTTGGTTTGGGAGAACCCCAAATGTTTCTTATTTTAGAGTTTTTGGCTGCAGATGTTTTATCCTTAACACCAAAGACAACTTAGGCAAATTTGATGCCAAAGCTGACGATGGTATCTTTCTTGGTTATGCCGCCAAGAGTAAGGGATATAGAGTTTTCAATAAACGCTCACTTATTATGGAAGAGTCAACAAATGTGACTTTTGATGAAGACAACAGTACAGCAAATACTCTTAATGATGACATTGAGCCATCAACTTCTTCTCCAATGAATACTTCAACCGAAACTAATTCTCTGGAGGGTTTGCCTAAGAAATTCTCTTTCAAACCTTCTCATCCAGAAAATTTAGTCATAGGTGAAGTTTCACGTGGAGTTACTACTAGATCATCATTAAGAGACTCTGTTGCTAGCACTGCCTTCATTTCACAAGTAGAGCCTAAAAACATTTCTGAAGCTTTTACTGATGAATTTTGGATCTCTGCTATGCAAGAAGAACTCAACCAATTTGAGAGAAGCCAAGTATGGGAACTAGTTCCTAAACCGGCTAATCACTCAATAATTGGTACCAAATGGGTGTTTAGAAACAAAGTAAGTGAAGATGGTTCAGTCACACGTAACAAAGCTCGTCTAGTAGCTCAAGGATACAACCAAGAGGAAGGTATCGACTACGATGAGACATATGCTCCTGTTGCTAGACTAGAATCCATTCGGATGCTTTGTGCTTTTGCCAATCATCAGAACTTTAAATTATTTTAAATGGATGTTAAAAGTGCTTTCTTGAATGGCTTTATTAAGGAGGAAGTTTATGTCAAACAACCCCCTGGCTTTGAAAATCACAAATTTCCCGACCACGTGTTCAAGCTAAAGAAAGCGCTTTATGGCCTTAAACAAGCCCCCAGAGCTTGGTATGAAAGGCTAAGCAGCTTCTTGCTTGAGAAAGGTTTTTCTAAAGGGAAAATTGACACTACACTATTTATCAAATCTTTCAAAGACACCATTCTATTAATTCAGATTTATGTTGATGATATTATTTTTGGGTCTACTGATGAAACTCTTTGTCAAGAATTTGCCAAGTGTATGCAGACAGAATTTGAGATGAGCATGATGGGAGAGCTCAACTACTTTCTTGGTCTGCAAGTAAAACAACTGGCTAATGGAACTTTCATCTGCCAATCAAAGTACACCAAGGACATGCTGAAAAAGTTCGATCTTGACAACATCAAACTAATCAGCACGCAAATGGCCACTTCAACCAAACTCGAACCAGATGAGAGCGGCAAACCTGTTGATCAACGTAAGTATCGAGGTATGATAGGCAGCTTACTTTATTTAACTGCTAGTCATCCCGATATCATGTTTAGTGTTTGCCTATGTGCTAGATATCAAGCTAATCCTAAGGAATCACACATGACCGCAGTTAAGTGTATCTTTAGATACCTTAAGGGTACGGTTACAGTGGGCCTATGGTATCCCAAGTCAACATCATTTGACCTCATCGGTTACTCTGATGCTGACTTTGCTGGATGCAAGGTCGACCGTAAAAGTACGAGCGGCACGTGTCATTTATTAGGAAAGGCTTTAGTCTCATGGTTTAGCAAGAAACAGAACTCTGTTGCACTATCCACAACAGAAGCTGAATACATAGCAGCTGGGCGTTGTTGTGCACAAATTCTGTGGATGAAGCAAACCCTGGAAGACCATAAGTTATCTTTCATGCATATTCCTATATTCTGTGACAATACTAGTGCCATCAATTTGACTAAGAACCCTGTATGCCACTCACGCACTAAACACATTGAGATCAGACACCACTTTTTGCGTGATCATCAGCAAAATGGCACGATTAACTTAGAATTTATTGACACTGATCATCAGCTGGCAGATTTCTTTACTAAGCCACTATCCGAAGAGCGTTTCAATTTTCGTTGTCGTGAACTTGGAATCTTAGATGAAGCAGTCATAAATTGAAACTCACCTGCGTAAATATCGAGTATATTGTGATTCTTTTACGAAGAATTTGGTATGGATACAAGCCGAAAGGGTCCTTCTGACAACAAGGCGTAAAAGCCTAAGCGACACGGTGCACTAGTCCTCAGGACTACCGCTAGCTGGGATCCGGCCCCTGCAGCTAACCCATGGCAAATTTGGACTATTGAACCACAATATATATCCTTATTTATTATATGGCTCGTTTCGATTTAATATTGCCTAATTAATATTTTCTAAAAAGTTCATTCTGTTTTCTGTGTACCTCTCCTTCTCTATCTATTCTATTCTCTTTGGTGTCCTCAACTTTCTTTTGTTTAACTCTTAAATCTTTTTCTTTGTTATCATTTCTTGTTATTCTTCAACTTTTGTTTTCTTTTTAGCCTTTGTTCTGTTCTGGACCAATGATCCAGAACTCGGGCCGAACTCTGCTCCTATCCGAGTTTGGGCCGAGTTCGGTCCCTTGGTTCCAGGGTCGGGATCTGGCTCTGCCGTTGGATCTATTCTAATCCAATGGTCAATATTTCACCCGACCAAAGACAAAACCCTACTTTATGTCGGGATTCTTTCTCTCTCCTTCACTATTACCACCTTTTCTCACCTATACACACTCTTTCCTTGAAACCCTAACCCTAGTCTTTGATCTAGAGTGCCTCATTGCTTCTCAAATCAAGAAAAAGGTGTCTCCTCTCCATTCTCCTCTATTGTTCTTTACCTGTTTGAGGTACCATTTTTTTTAAAATCTTTTAATGGCTCCTTGCTTGTTCAATCGTGGGAAGAGGATTCGAGTTGAGAGTATTTCCTCTTCAGATTCTCCTCCATCAATTGAACAAATCATTGAACAACTTCAACCACCTCACCCTTTGTTCAATCCACCTCGTCCTCAACATCCTTCCACTTATGACAATAGACTTTTTGTCTCACTTGATGCATCAAACAACTGGTTTAGTGACTTTCGGAATCGTCAGGTATTCACAGGACATCCTATCAATTTTTCCATATTCTCTCAATATGATTCTTTATTCCATGACCTCTATATTGATGAACTAGTCACTACATCTTCTGCTATTTATCGTCATGCCGTTCAAATGTTCTACTGCAACTTAACCTTTGATGACCTTCGTATTTATTCACGAGTTGCTGGTATCGATATCTCGTTTGATGACTTTGAACTAGCCGAATATCTTGATCTTCTTGAGCCAAGTTCTTGGGAAAGGCTTGTTGATGCTCGCTCGTTCCGTTTTCCCAACGGACTTTCACTTGAAAGCTTCAAGGACGATTTGTGCACTCCATACACACGTCCTCGAAAGCTCATGACGAAATATCTCAACCCATATTTTTCTGATCTTCATTGGATCATCTCTAATACCATTCTACCCAAGATCGGTTCCCCTGATGAAATCACTTATCTTGACATTTCTGCTCTTTGTCATCTTCACTTTGGAATTCATTTCAATCTTTCACGTACTATGATGGACTGGATGATTCGCTGTAGGAGGAAACCACGAGCTTTGGTTTATCCTCTGTATCTTCCTATGATCTTTCGTGCTTTTCGTATACCACTTGATGCTTGTCCGTTCCTGCCGGCACCTACCTTTCTATCTAAGGTACGACGCCTTTAGCCTGTTGCTACTACTGAGTTATCTGCTGATGAGGAGCCTGACGCCCCTCCGCTCGGTCAGACTGCACCTCCTGCCAACCTGGATTCGCTTCAGACTATGCTTCGCGATCGTTTTGCTATTGAGGATGATCGCTGGACGCAGCAGGATTACCGTACCACTCTGCAGATTAGTGCCCTTGGGAACTCTCTGCATGATATGCGGTATTCGCTTGCTCGTTATCCTGATTTGCATGTGCCTATTGAGCGGGATCCACATCGCTCGGGTCATCGTCTAGACGATCCGTGGGTCATGCAGTATATGGATCCAGATGATACTTTTGTGGATCTTCAGATGTTCCAGGACCTTTTCGTTGGCCCTTTCCCTGGTCCTTCAGATGTTCCAGGACCTTCTGGTGCTCCGTGATGGAGACTGGCTTGTTATGCTGCTGCCACTGCTGATGGTCTTAGTTGCTTTATATTTTTAGTTATTTAGTTATGGATTTATGTACTGGATTTTTATCTTAGAACCCTGATGATGTGTTTGACATTCTGGTTGGTGGATATCATTTTATGCTATTTCTCGTAGTTTCTTTTATGCCAATGCACTCTCTTGTCTAGTATTATACTATTTTTTTTCTCTTGGTGTGGTTGCATTACTATTCATTGCTTATTTATATTGCTAACTGCCAAAAGGGGGAGAAACATATGTATATTTTTGTGCTGGCTTGTTTTGGGAAACTATTACAGGTTCTATGCAGGTTCTATGCATTCATCTGTGTATATCTGTGCTCGTTCTGGGAATATGTTATCTATCAGGTTACAGGGTATATGCACTGTTTACGGGGGAGAGCTACTACTTCTAGCTCGGAACCGTTCACTGATTACGGGGGAGCTATCCGATTCTAGCTCTGCATCAGTTATGGGGGAGCTATGTTGTAATCAACTGTATCAAGGTATGAATATTGAAATATACATATATTATTTTGTCAATTATCAATATGGGGGAGATTGTTGACACAAAGTCACAGTCAACCAAATATTGACTACATTGACTAAATAATATCTGTATAAATTCAATACGACACACGACGTCTGCTTTCAGTTCGGGACAAACGACAGCTCAGTTTCCGACTCTCAGTATATTTTCGAGTCTGTACTTTTACATTTCATTGAGTCTAGAAGTATGTACTCTGAGTTATGCTGAGCTCTTGGAACTTAGTCTACAAGCCTACCCAAAATCCCAAGCTCCACCAAAACAAAATTGCCCACAAGTCCCACTTAGAATCACTCTGTGCTCTGGAGACAGAGTTCGGGCCGAACTCTGCCTCCACACAGAGTTCGGGCCGAACTCTGTCCCCTAGAAATCAGGAACCCTAATTTTAGGGTTAGCTGGTTGCTAGCTGTCCAACGGCCAAATTTTTGAATTCTCCTACCCGAATTCTGGCCGAATTCTGCCTCAAAAATCAGTATAAATAGGGCATGAATTCTCTTATTTTGAATCACTCAATCTTCTCTTCTCTTCTCTCCTACAAGCTCTATAAGCCATACCCTTCCCATCTACTAGCCACAAGCCTCCTAAGTCTCGAGTGCTCAGCATCTCTCAGTTAGGATTCTTGTGCAAGAGTGAAGAAATCGCTTGGACAATTCCAAGCAATCGCCACTGCGATTCTCTGTAAGAAGTTGACGTGCTCTTCTGAAGTAAAGGCACGGGTTGTAAGCTACTATTTCACAAATAGTGGATTTAATCCTGAGCTAGAGTTCTCAGGCCTGGACTAGTCATCCACGAGGGAAACCAGGTTAAAATTGCTGTGTTTGCGTATGCTCTCTTGTCTTTCATTTACATTCCGCATTTTACTCTGATTATTCATTGTTCGTGAAAGAGTAATTTTTTAATTGGTCATTATATATATATATACTCTATTCACCCCCCCTCTAGAGTTGCCAAACTGTTCTTCACTCTCCTGATGCATCTTTCTGGAAAGAAGCTATTAACAATTAGTACAACTCTATTATGGAGAATAGTATTTGGTTTTTAGCTGACCTATCTTTAGGTAGTAAACCCATAGGTTGTAAGTGTATTTTTAAAAAGAAACTTAGAGCCGATGGTACCATAGAGAAATACAAGGCTAGATTAGTAGCCAAAGGTTTTACTAGAAAAACGGATTAGATTACTTTGATACCTACTCTCCTGTAACTAGGATTACTTCTATTAGAACCCTTCTAGCCTTAGCTTCCATTTATGATATGTTGATCCATCAAATGGATGTAAAGATAACATTTCTAAATGGAGATTTAGAGAAAGAAATATATATGGAGCAACCTGAAGGTTTTATTTCTAAAGGTCAAGAAAAGAAGGTTTGCAGATTAGTAAAATCTTTTTATGGCCTAAAACAAGCTTCCAAGTAATGACACAACAAATTTGACAAAGTCATTTTAGAATTTAGTTTTGTGCCAAACGAATATGACAAATGTTTGTATTCTAAAAATACAAATGGAAGTTGTGTTATCTTATGCTTGTATGTTGATGATATCCTTATTCTAGGATCTTTACTGGAACTGATAAATAACACTAAAAATTATTTATCTAACTAGTTTGATATGAAAGACCTAGGTGAAGCAAACTTAATCCTAGGAATGCAAGTGTCCAAATGCAAAGAGGGCTATACTCTATCCTAAGCACATTCAATTGAGAAAATGCTAAGAAAGTTTGAGTATTTTTGACATAAAACATGTCCTTACTCCTTACGACGGTAATGTTGTTCTCAAGAAGAATGAAGGATCACCTATAGAACAACATAGATATTCACAAATAATAGGGTCCCTTATGTATGTAACAAATAGGACCAGACCTGATATTTCATTTGCTATTGGATGACTAAGTAGATATACTAGTAACATAAATTAGTCATATTGGACTGCATTGGACAGAGTATTTAGATATCTTAAGGGTACTCTAGATTATAAACTTCATTATACTAGACACCCTGATATCATAGAAGGTTACTCAGATGCAAATTGGATAACTGATTCACATGATGTAAAATCCACTACTCGATATATTTTTACCCTAGCAGGATCTGCAATCTTCTGGAGATCATGTAAACAAACTATCATTGCCAGGAGTACAATGGACTCTGAAATGATAGCTTTAGACACTATCTGTACAGAAGTCGAATGGCTTAAAAATCTTATTATGCATATACTTGTTTCTGTTCATCATATTCCTATAATTTCTATAAACTGTGATAAAAAATCTGTTATAGAACTACTAAAGCATGATTATGTGAATGCTAAGATGAACAGGTACCTGCACCTGAGCTTCAAGTCAATAAAGAGCCTATTAGACAAATATGTGGTCCTTGACTATATAAAGTCAGAAAAAACCTTGCAGACCACTTGACGAAGGATTTGTTTAGGACATTGATCCTAGAATCATCGAGGGGGATGGGATTAAGCCCATAGTTTAGTCACAAGCAGTGACAACCCAACCGAGTCTGACTGGAGATCCCAAGAAGCCGGTTCAATGGGTAGGAACAAGCTGGACTAGGTGACAATTATGGAACACTGACCTGAGATTAAATTCTTTTAAAATAAAAGCCAAGAGACTGTACATGTGTACATTGATACCTCATTCCTATGGTGACAGTGTTCCTTGTGTGATATGGATAGGGTGAGTTTAAACTCTTAATAAGTCCAAGCATGATATACAGGATTGATTCCTATCACCAACCCTTGAGGACTTACCTATATGAGAGGTCGTAAAGGCTACGACTATAGGCAGGACGATCCTAGACAACTCTCATGAATATATAAAAGTGCGCATGGCCAACCAAATGCGCCACCCGATGGACCCAAGTACCTCTAGCGTACTATGTGTGCTATTTTTTGAGTTTGGTTCAAGAAGACTGATTCAAGACAGTCCATCAAGCTCTTCTTCAAACAAAGACAATAGTCACTACGTGAGATTCAAGGCTGTAGTCCATCTCATTTATACATAGTATATAACTGCCCAAAAATTCTCTTATTCTTCTCTTATTATCTTTCCTTCTATTACTCTGGAACTTAACCTTTTGGGAGGGGATTGTTGGCTGTAGGTGTGCTTTGAGCAAAAGCTCAAGTACCATGTTCCAACAATAGTCCCATATCGCCTAAAAAAGTGGCTTTCATTGTGTATATATTAACTTTTTCCATCTTGCTTCATTGAACTATTGTGTGGCAGCCCCATGGGCCACACACGCACGCCGCCGTCGCCGCTCGGCCCGGCTCGGCTCGGTTTGGCGCACGTAACGAGTGCAGGTACATGCCCACATCTGCGGACGCCGAATGCCGATTCGATTTGCTCTTCGGGTTCAGGCTGAAACCCTAAAATCCTTTTGCTCCTTCAGTTTTTTGACCGTTACAAATCATTTAATTTTGTAACGTTTGTAACACAATTTTCTGTCCAAGTTCAACGAACCACATGTTACACATTTGAATTCTTATGTAATGTTCGATTTTAAATCTCTCCATCATTCCTATCTGTTGGCTTTTTATTTCGGTCATTATTCTCTATTATTTTTATACGTTGCAAATTGGCCTATATATTGAGGTCCATCTCATACCTTCTCCTTATACCGAAAATCCCTTACGAAAACTCTCTTCAAAAATCTCGTCTCTTCGAAACTTTTTATTTTTTTTGTTTCTTGCTCTGGGCATAGCTAAATCGAGGGTCACTCTCTCTACGTCGTGTGCGGCAAGAAGATTCCGGTAGAGCGAAGTTTTTACTACTAGAAGCATTCGGACAAAGTCCGCACATAGACCCCGGAGGCCGGTAACCTTTAATATATATTTTATTTTCTTGTAAATTTTTAAGGAAGAAAAGTGAAGAAAATTCCAACACTTTCATCTGCTAGAAGACTGGATTTTATTGGAGAAATTATAATTTTATTATTTTGCATAAAATATTTGCTTGTTTAAGTATTTACCACTCAAATGGGTGCATGCATGACATGTGTTCCGCAGCATGCCCGGAGGAAACTAGTTGCCCGTAAACTAATTTTTGTCGGTCACAACGGGTTGCTGGTCCCGAAAGGCCAAAACAAAATGGACAATCACAAAATATAGTTGATAATATTTTAGAATTTCAAAAAAAAGGAAAAAGATGCTGATATCTAGTTGTCCTACAAAGTATCATAGACCTGAAGTTCTATGTCTAAATACCTTGCAAATACTACTGAATGTTGGTATTTCATAGGTGCATATATGTTAAAGTTGTAAATCTATTCGTATGGATATTATAGATTTATTATTGTCATACTAACTATCATAGATTCGAAGTTCTATGTTTAGAATTATTATTATTGATTAATAATATTTTTATTTGCAACTATTGATAAGATATTGACATATCTAGAAACAAAAATCCATTAAAACTAGATAGAGACATCTTATGCATGACTAATAGTGCTACGTACCAACACCATCCTTAAGAATATAATATTTTCTTCCAACAAGAATACTAGTGTGGCAATAATATCCATAATAGCTAGAAATGGTCATATTATTGAAGGCTACGACAGACCCCACATAATTTTATCCAATAGAACTCATCCACTTATACAAACTATTTTATACTCTCATAATTCCAGAAGATTCTTTCTGAGAGTAAACATGGGTCTCGTATTAAAACGCTCAGCAAGTGAAATAAATTTTTGTGTAACCACTAGCCTAGAGAACTAGAAGTTCATCCTATAGAACCAGAAGTTCGTCTTAGAGAACCAGAAGTTCATTCTAGAGAGATTATCCAGCTATTCACTTTGTCGTGTCACATACTACATTAAGCCAGAAGCTCAATCCTAAGTCCATTGTGAGCCAGAAGCCGAATGATCCTATAATTTTTAAATGTGACATGGTCGACTAAGATATTCCGACTAAGACATTTTGGGACAATGATGATAAGAATTATTATAATATTTCTTACCAAATTGTAGCATACACCCTTGATCTCAAAGATAAGTTTGTTTCTAAACCATCAATCCTGAAGATTGTATATAAATAACTAGTAGCGTAGTCTCAAATTGCATTTCTTTTATATGGCTTATATTGGTATTGTTTGAAACTATAACATTGGCATCTATGTTTTGTGAATTAAAATCTCCTTAGATTATTATATGTTCTAGACATAAGTTTTTTCTATCTGTTACGTTAATAAGACATAATTCTCGTCGTTAGTGAGAGATAGGGAGAAGATAAATGCTTGTTCCAGAAGAACGCCGTGAATTATCGTTACAGAAGAACTTCATGAATCATCGTTCCAGAAGAACGTCGTAAAACATTGTTATAGAAGAATGTATAATGGCATACTTCCACTTTATCTAATCTCGAATAAATTAGGAAAAATTATTTCTTGTACTTTATTACAAATAAATTAGATGCTTACTCGATTATGTTGTATATATAGTTATACCAACTATGAATCTATTTTCTGAAAGAATTATACCAAAAGAACCAAATAAATGCAGCAAATGAATAAGTTATATAATAAGAACGCGTAATGTAAAACCCCTAAATTTCGACTAATTTTTTTATTATTTTTATTTAAAATTTGGTACTGATTTAAAATTTTGTATTGTACGTCGCGTAGTCGTATTGTACGTCGTGCACGGAATTTTATTTTTCGTTTTGCTCGACGAGTGCGAATATGTGCGAGCGTACATATTTTTAGAAAAACAATTTTTCTATTTTTACGGTTTCAAAATAATATATGTAATAATTATTTCTAGCTATCATTTTCAAGTCTATAATTTTAATTATGAAAGTCTTTCATTTCTCGCAATTTTTAATAATAAATAATATTTTTTTCATACTAGAAAGGAATAATTATGAAAACAGTATTTACGCATACATATATAATTTGTAATTATTTATTAGTTTCTTTTTAATGTAATTTTCGAAATTAATATTACTAGTATTTTAGAAAATATATTTTGAAATTATTTTGGCATCTAAATCTTGATTTGAATTTATGGAGTTATTTAAATAAGTAAATATTTGCAATTTGATTTATCCCATTTGATTTCAAACTAAAAATCTAATTATATTTAAATTGGATTTTGATTTGAATTTGGATTTGATCGATTTAAATTTATTAGTAGCAAATATCTAAAAGGGGATTTAAATCTTTTCCAAATCCTTATCCAATGGGTATTCCCACATCCTATATATATAGGCAGGTACTCATCCATATATTTCTACCATCCACAAATTCCTCCAAAATTATTATTTCTCTACACGTGCGTGCATCGTGTCCATGCCAACCCAAGCCAGTGTGTACCGTGTCGGTGTCAAATCTTAATCCAACTCTTGTACATTCATCCACCTCGTGTCGGGACACACCCCCGACACGACAAAAATCCTGCCTCTGTCCTCCTCTACGCAACCTGTCCCCGATCCCTCGGCCGGGTCGAACAGCACCAGTACCACCACCAATCCCATCTCCATCTCTACACGACTCCTCGCCACCAACACGCAGACTCCACAACCCCGACGTCCGTCACAGCACCACCACCACCTTCGTCGTCATCTACCACCCCAAAACCCTTACCAACGGCGAACCCGTCTTCATCACCGTCAACCCCAAACCACCCCCTCGGCAGACATCACCACCGTCACCACAAGAATAAGAAGTAGAAGGAGGAAGTCAGAACCTCACCTGGGGTCCGATCCGCCACCGTACCGGAGCCCAGCGCCCACCGCAGCCTCTCCGCCTTCCCGAACCTCCGCTCCTCACCAGAGCTACCGACCTCGAGGCCTGGCGAGCCCGGCGTCGGCCCAGCCGCGGGCCTCACCGGAGAAAATTGTGCGCCGCCAGATCTGGACCGCCGATCCGCTCCGCCGCCTCCTTCTCCCATGTCCGCCTGGCCTCACCGGACTAGAACGCCTCCTCCCAGCCGCATCTTCCGCTGCACGAAGCTCGCCAGCGCCACCTCTAACCCCCATCCGTCGGAGCTTCGCGCTGGAGCCGAGCCGCCGTCCCGCTCAGTCTCCTCCGGCACATCCTCCGGCGCCGCTCCTCTTCCCGCGCCCCACCACCTCCGCCGAGTCGGCCCCGGCCCTCCGGCCTCCGCTCGTGCAACGCCGGGTAAAAAACCCTCTCTCTCAAATCATCCCTCTCTTTCTCCTTCATACATTCCTTTCCCTTTCTTTAGGAGAACAGTAGAGTAGTAATATTTTTATTATTAGATATATTATTATTTCTGTAAACCGAAATTTCTTAAAAGTATTTTAATAATATTATTATTATTACTGTTTAGTAGAATAGTACCAAGCTTCTCTAACCCCCTTATTTATATAATAAATATTATTATTCTTATCTATTATTATTATTATTACTGTTTTCTTTTATATTATTACCACCATTATTATTATTATTATTTGTATTATTATTATTATTAGTGCTATTGGTATTTCTATTATTTTTATACCATTACTTTTTACAATTCCCATTTGTTTCAATAAATTATACCAATGTTGATATTTAATAAAAATATAGTTATATCGATTTATAATTAGTTACAAATTTTTAGTTTAATAAATATATATTTTTTAGAAGCTTATTTTTAGCCAAATTGTTTTCCTAAATTTTAAGCCTTAGTATTATCATTGTGATTTTGATAAAATATCTATAATATTTACCTTTTACTAATATAGCTTTCGACCCTAAAAATATTATCTTGATAACCTTAGAGTTTTTCTTACCTAAAATAAAACGATTCTTGATTTTTAGTGTATTGTAAAATATTTTACTAATAAAATCTAGACTCCAAAATATTATGAAATAAATTCTAAAACTAGTGTAAGTAATTATTTACTCCAAATTTTCTTCTATTGTTAAAACTTGATCACGTCTGATCATACGTTTCTATTTTCTCGCAAATTTAGGCCATGTTCGCATGGGCCTCGGCTATTGGACAAAACATGACATCTTGATCATCGTACCACACCAGGCGACACACCAGGCAAGACACCTTGCCTTTACTGTTTAAATTTCCTGTTCAATATCATACATGTTTTAGTTGTTTCTTTTTAAATTATATGTAAATACAAATTACTATATTTTATACAATTGGCTTAGGGTTAAGGGACTACCGTCAAATTTAGTGTGTCTCATTGACTTGTCACGATTATACACGAGTTGTGTGTGAGAGTTGTGAGTATCATATAGAGGTCACTTGCGTGTAGGCTGATCCCCCGTGCGCATGCGTTAAGATATAACTGCTAATAGATTGTGTAGAAGACTTTGGCAGTTATTAAGGATTAAACAGTATCGTGAAGTCGACACATGTATAGTATCATGGGGAGGGGGGGAAGACAATTATTAGCGTAGGGGCTAAATGTTCAGTACACATATAGATTTGGGCCGATAGTGTCTCGGATGAGCGCTACTTACTGCCCCGGGGCCGTTAGTTCTCATATGAGAACTACTTTCTGTCCATAGTTGATAGTGCCTCTTATGAGCGCTACCTACTACTACTCTCTCTCCATCTATGCTGAACACTATAAGCTCCTGCGTAGAACGTTGTCTTCTCAAAGTATATATCACATAGAATGGTTAGGACCCTTTACGCATGTATATTTCTATTGAGCTCTTACTATTCAGTTTATGGCATGGTATTATGTGTCTTGTTACGTCCCTCTGAGGACCTGGTTTTTTCCCAGGTGTGTGTTTTCGTGATTTCTTGCAGGTGCTCTAGCTAAGACCATGACTTGCGCTCTATTCCGCCGTGATGATTACTCTTGGATTCGTCACTTGCTCTCGCTTGCTAAATTCTTTCCTTGTATATTTTTCCATATTTAATTTGGTTGGTAGTGGACTTTGTCTCCGCCCAACTGTTGTGTACATGACAAACTCAAAGTTGCTTTATATTATTATTTATCTTTGTGGATGAGATTTAGTTGTCTTGGATTACTACATTTACAGCTTATGTATATATACGAGTCGTATATTTACTCGTATGTATACAACTGGCATGATACGTATCTAGTCTCAAGTATTTGGGACTAGGGCGTTACATATTTTTGTGGTGGCCTATGCAGGTCATGTTTGTCACTTCGGTTACGTAATTGTACCGATGTGGGCCTGCAATATAGGATTAGAATCTAGGAATCTCATCCACATGCTTGACACCCTTTCTTGACTTCAAATTTTGAACTCTCGTTCGACCTCCTTGAATTGCATCTTGCTTGAGCTCTCCCTACCGTAATCCTTATTTTCATACTTGATAGGAAGATGACTACACTCGTATATGCTCATAGGTCAAACATGTGGCTAAAAGAATTACCTTGACAATTAGTATGCATTAAGGTCTTATTTGTGCATAAAGGCATTTATGTTCCCTAGAAATTTGATCTTAAGGATTAGTTTATTCCAAGTTGGGTAGTAGTATATTACCGCCATCAAAAGGATAGTTTAAATTTTTATTTACAAGGTGGTATACACAAGAGGATAGCTAGATCGAGAAAACAAAATTTTTAGGAATTTTGAAATAGTTATGATTTATTAGGGATATGAAATCAATTTGAGAAATATCTTAAGTTTTTATATTGTGACACTTGATTTACGGTTAACTTTAAGTATGGATATCTCGAGATTTTTTAAGAGTTTAAGTTATGATTTTGTAGATGACTAAAGAGACAAAAGTTTAGAAGGAAGAGAACTTGAGGTTTTAAGTTGCGCGTACGATTTTTAAAGTTTATTAAATTTTAAAGAGATGATGGAAAAATTTTGTTTAAATTTTTTGGAAGATATCTACTTTGAAGGAAAATTTAAATTTCAAATTTTGTCCTATGATCTATGATTTATAGAGTTATTTAAATTTCGAGTTTAAGGCCTTTTTATAGATATTTAAATTTTGGTAAAAAGTATGTTCATTTTGCGATATACAAGGACTATTTCGAGATGGATTAGAGATTTAAATTAAACTTGAAAATTGGTAATTATGGCGGAGTATCTTGAAAATTTTATTAAGAAATTTTGAGGAACTTGAAATTTAGATTAGATCATATCGGTAGAGGACCAAGAAGTAAGGAAGGTCACCCTAGTGAGATTGAAGTATTATACATTAGATTGCCATGCCACATATGATTATGATATTGCATATACACAAGTATAGTTAGTCATCGACCAAACCGATGAACATATCTATTGACTTACTCGACCTTCCCTCAATCCTAGATCCCTTGTCATGACCATCTAATCATTTGAAACTTGAGAAATGATTAGATTGTTCCTTGATCATACACCATCTAAGTGGCTATCATATCCCTAGAAACTGTACTCCTAATTTATTTTACCTTGATTTGTTAGAATCTAAGTTATCTTTATTTTATGCTTTAGATCGGTCATTTATTTGGTTCGTTAATCATCATCTCATGAGCTCCCACTTTCTATTTTAATTTCTTTTGTGTCCATTACTGTGACTTGGGTATTTGGAGCACAACCCTAGTTTTTTTTCCTTCCCACAAATTTTACAAGCAAGACCTACACGAGCCCACCTTCATGTAGGTATATCACGTGCCACTAAAACACGTCTCCTTGTACTCTATTTTTATGATGCGACTTACGGGTCATAAAGACTCACTACAACAAATATGGCCTACAATAGCATCTTTTCTATAGCGTTCAAGTGTCCCTGCTATAGAATGTTATTAACAATAGCATTTTTCTGCAGTGCTATAAAAATATCTGTGTATAGCATTTTCTGAATGCTGTAGAATATACAACATTCATATGTTTGTATATTAAAGCAGATCTCACGTTCGAATCCTAGGAGAAGCAGCGTAGATTTTTATTTTATATGATAAAAAAATAGACTATAGCATATTTGGAATGTTATAGATGTTGTAGCATTCTTTTTGCTATTTACGTAGAATGCTATAACGACTATAACATTCTACAGTCTGATTAATTTTAAACTGATTGAGTTCCTAAGAGACTTATAATTAATTTTAAACTTATTGAGTTCCTAAAAGAATATAATTAATTTTAAAAATAAATATAATTGATTCTAAACTTATTGACAGCCAAAGGATTCGAACATGTTGAAAGGCAGAGGAACTTAATAAGTTTAAACTTAATTATAAGTCTTTAATTTTAAACTTGTCTAAAGATTTAGGGAAAATATCATTTTATAAGTAAAAAAAAAGCCTGACAACAGATAGCCAAAGCATTCGAACCTCTACCTTTCATATAACAACTCAATGACCCAACCACTTAAGCTACAACTTCTGTCAATTAGTTTATAGTAGCTTTTCTCTTTTATTGATAGTTAACGTTCGCCACTTGTCCCAAGAATTTTTTTTCCACAAAGACATAACCCATCCCAAAGAAACCAAACGTTTCCAAAAAATCCTCCTCTCGCGCACGGAAGGAAAAACCCTAACCCACCTCTCGCCGCTGATCAGGTACATCGCTCCCTCCTCCTTAATCTTTTTCTTCGGTTAAGAGTACAATCTCCTTCTTCGATTTGCTGATCAAACCCAAAAATTCTTCATCTTCTTCTCCTTTGTTTTCGAGAGGGCCGAATGGCACGATCGTTACATTATTTGCTTTGTCTTTGAAGCATCATTTGATCAAACCCAAAAATTCTTTATCTTCTTATCCTTCTTCGGTAACTGACCTAATTTCTCAATTGCAAAAGAAGTTTCCATACAAGTAATGAAGGTCCAGCATTGCTAGATAGATAGATAGATAGATAGATAGATAATATCGCAATCGATCGATTGGTTTGGAAGCCTACCTTACTGGTCCTGATCCTGATTGGAATTGAATCTTCATTACTTGTAAAATGTTTAGAGAAGGTTTATTTTTATTTTTTCAATATTTAACCTCTATTACTTTTTTTTAGGTTTATTGTGCATCTACCAGTCTTGTCGTTCCAACCAAGGTATGGCAAAACAAACCCTAACCTTTATTGTTAAGTTTGAATAAATGATGCTTTGCAAAGTCTGAGTTATTTTTTTGGTGTTGTCAAGTTCGATATAAGCACGTGGTAGGTGTTATCATGATGAATAAAGATTGGGTTCATCTTAACAAGTATTGAAATCCATCACTATACTAATGTGTTCACCTAAATTAAATCCATTTGTATCACTTATTTATTTAATAATTCATTTGCATTTGTTTTTAACACGTGAAATGGTGTCGATACTATATGATGATTGGAGACATGTACCTAATGAGAGCAAAGAATACTATTGGCAAGCAGTTACGATAATCTTTTAGATCTTACAACTTAAAATGTAGTTTGCTTCTACTTTATTACTAATAATTATTTCTGATCTATTGTACTTGTAGCAAAAGTTTACGTTCAAGGATCGAGAGGACGAGGCAAAAACGTATGTCCTCCAACAAATGGGAAGACTAGGTAGAACAAATAAATCAAAATTTGGAATTTTTTTGAAAAAAAGCCGAATGACGTCGACCCAACAGATTGGAAAATATTCGTAAAGAAAAGATGCTCAAAACAATATAAGGTATCCGTATTCGTTCTTACATTCTAATTACAGTTTGGAATTTTCCATGTCAGGCTTTGTCATGTTTGGAAATTTTTCCATGTCGGACTTATCCGTTAGGAGTCCAAATGTGTGTCCAGAACCAGAAAATTTTGAATCAAGGCTCAGGTCCTAAAATAGAGACTGCATGTTAATATTATGCTCAGTTGAAGGGAATAAAAAAAAGACTAGTAAGCCATAATTCATATAATGCTGGTAAGAGTATCAGCCAAATGTCATGTTTGGAAAATTTTCCATGTCAGACTTATCCAGTGCAGCGGCTACTGCTGCAGTTACTGCACTGCAATATTCAAATTCTGCCTATGGTTGCTCCGTTCTATGCATCTCTATTCTATGCAACTTCAGTTATATTTTGAATATTTTATATAAAGTCTTTGTTTTTATCTAATAATATGCATGTGAGTGTACATAGGAGAAGTCTACAAAGTTCAAGCAAATGAAAGAGAAACAAACTATGCCTTACCTTGGAAGTCGAAAAGGATTTGCTCGCATTGTAGATGAATTATTGGTACGTGTAACACAATTATTTGCTTCAAATTTTAATTTCTCCACTTATCAATTGCAAGTGGATTTTATCTTATACAATGCAGAAAAGAGATGGTCCATGTCCTAAAGACAAAGCAAGGCTTCGTGCTTGGGTTCGAGGGTATACTAATGAAGAAGGTGCCGCTAAACACCCAAAGGACAATGAACTCATCGTATGTATAACCCAACCATGTTCATATGGCTAATTTACTGTGTTCTTGCATTGACAATCACGCAGTGTCCAAACGATTTTCATTCGAGTTTTATTTATTGTTATTTCAGCAAAAGACCAAGAAAATCCTACTTGAACCGTCATCTGAGGGATCCCCAAAATCTGGTTGTGATGGTGATGCACTATCACAAGTAATTACACAACCTGAAAAGCGTGGTAGGCTTAGAGGGGGCGGAGCTGGAGCAAGTAAATCTAAATTAATGGCTCAAGCAAAGAATTCAGATAAAGTAGTTAGGCTTGAAAATAAGATCGAGTCAATGCAGGAAAAGATGGACTCAATGTTAATGTTAGTTGAAGAACAGGCAAAGTTGATAAATACTTTAATGAAAAATCAGGTAAGTAGTTTTGAATTGGATCTTGATGAGTATTTTTTGGCACAAATGTGACAACTGATGCTTGCGTTCGTTAGAAATATGGTGAACAGGAACACGCTAATGTTGAGATGAGTGTAGATGAGGACAAGAATTCCCAAAGCAAAGTTAATTCAATGCAAGGGCAAATTAACTCAATATCGAAGTTACTTGAACAACAAAACCAATTGCTTGATACTTTAATAAAAAGTCAAGTAAGAAGTCTACTTCTCCGCAGAATTCCTTAATTTGACATGAGTAGGACTTCGTCTAAATAAAATGGTTATTCCTTGTAGGAAAAGGAAGATGTGAATAACAATAAAGATGGTGGTGAAGAGAACACTACATCTACTACTCCACAGGTAAGCTATACTAGTTACAAGTAAAAATATTCTCTCTCAAATGATACTAGTATGAAATATAACATTCCTTCATTCTTTGTTGTACAACATTCACTGATACGAAGGACGATGATGTGGAGATTGTAAAATCAAATGAACCAAATATTGTTTCAAAAACTACATCTACTACTCCACAGGTAAACTATACTAGTTACAAGAAAAAGTATTCTCTCTCAAATGATACTAGTATGAAATATAACATTCCTTCATTCTTTGTTGTAGTCACATAGTGGAAATAGTCATCATTTTTTGAAAGACAAAAAATGTAAGTTGCTAAATTGGATGGATCCGAAGAAAATAGTTGCAATTAGACGATAGGTGACAGATGATCCGAAAGCGGTGGTTCATGGTACACCTCTTGGAAAAGATGTCTCTCGGGTTTGGGTAGATATTGCTTTACAACCCAAAGCACTACTCGTTAGACCATGTTTCAGTAATGACACAATAAAAGACATCGTTGGAAGTACTACTGCATGGTCGACCGAACATATTATGACGTTGGATCTAGGTACGATAATCTATTCTCAGCTTTAGTTGTTTTCATATATATTATATATTGGCTACGGCCAAATTGGTATTGTAATGTTACAACTGTTATTGGTTAGTATACATATCTGTTGTACATCCACAACTAATTCAGTTCTGAAACTTTTTGTAGATCTCGATCTCGATCAAGATCCGATCCCCTGCTGCTGCTTTTGTAAGTCCATCATGTTTACATTCCTTTCTTAAGAATATATGATATAGAGCCAGATTTTACAGTATATTTCTAATAACAACTAAGTGTGAAATCCTAGATGTGAAAGCATTATGATTCGTAAGAATACCTTGACCACCCACCCATATGTTGACTGCTAAGAGTTGGCTTATTATGGAATACTATATTTATGTATGAGAAATGTCCTTGTACCTTACTATAAAGTGGACATTGGCCATAAACATGCCTTCATTTCTGATATGGGGAAGCTATAGATTTTACTATGGTGTTGCTTGTGAATTTGCCTTAGGCTACTTGTTGTGTCCAGTTCAAATCCATCGTGTTCTCATCAAACCTGGCTAAGTACAGTTGGAACAGTCCAACTATTGACTTCAACTGGAGGATATTAGAAGTCTTACGCTTGAAGTAGTCCTGCATGTGCTTTTTTTGTATGCACCTTGACTTCAAACACGAAGTGTGGATGATAGCTTGAGGCCTTAAACCTAAATTGGAGCCATATTGACACTTAATGTTAGTTTTCATTATGACATAGTTATAAATTTGATTAATTGTATAACCTGATGATCCCAAAGGGTGTATCCTGAACATTTATAGTGTTTTTACATGCATCTAGTTTGGTAAACTGCTGTCCTAAAATTAATGTGGCATGCCTTTGCTCCATCCTGAAATTAATGTCTACTGAACTCTTAAAAACTGCTGGCATCCTGCAGGAGCTATTTTCAAACTGGTTAGAAATGATTACCTGAACTTACAGTGCCAGTTCTGGGTTTTCAAACTGGTTTTGTGCCGAGTTTACATTCAAGTATGTCCTTTGATAAAATCTCTTCCTAATATAAACATGAAGCTCAGAATTCAGATCATGTTGGTCATTTTGTAGTATTTGTTGAATGACAAGAAAGTGGAATCAATAAAATAGTGAATGCCAGAAAATGGAATCAACAAACCATGAAACGTTGGTCATTGACTCTTTCTGTAGTACTTCATAATATAAACCTGAAGCAGCAGCTAATGCTTTTGTCTGCAGCTCTTCTGAGTTTTTGAATGAAGTCACAGGTTATGGTGACTGGAGAGGTGGATTTGAGCCTGTCAGTTTCGAATACATTTGACAGATACTCTATTTTTTTTGAAGTACTCCCTATTTTTTTAAAGATCGGGAATAATAGTCATTCTGTAGTACTTCCTGTGAACATGTTATTATTGCATCAGTTACTGTCCCCTTCTATAGTACAAACACATGAACATGAACTCTTTTTCTAGTATCGATAAATAATTTATGTTATACACAAAGAGTCCTCTGGACACCATAAACATATACTCTTTTTATGTAGTACTTCATGTGAACAGGTTCTTTTTCTAAGACGACTCCTCTAGCCCTCTGGACACCATATGCTATACACAAGGAATTATTGTCGAGGCGTGAAATCCTAGAGAAGATCTTGATTCTTGATTCAGTGGTTTACAGCAGCAGCTGCTGCTTTCTTCTTCTTCTGAATATTAACTATACTTCGAATTTATATAATAATGTGTTTTCTTCTCATGATCTTGTGTGAACTTATTTGTTATATAATAATGTGTTTCTTTTTCAATTTTGTGTAGTTTGTACGTGTGAATTTTGATGGTTGTGGATAGCAAGAAGGAAAGAGGCGATCGAGACATTTTATATGAAAATAAAATAATTTATTTTGGACTACTAGGCGTGTTAATGCTTTTTTGTACATCTTGAATGATAACTACATTTTGTACATCTTGAATGTTTTAATGTGACAACTACTTTTGGTACATGTTGAATGTTATAAAAAAAATGTTAATATTTTGGCAAACATTTCTATATCTTGATTGATCGAAATGGAAGTTGTGATTGAAATTGTTGAAATCAACATTGCAATGTATATGATATCTGCAGCGATTCAACATGTATTTATATGGTTTAATAGTGTATGATATCTGCAGAATTGGTGTATATGATATCTGCAGAATTGGTGTAATAGCACTCAAAACGACCAAATATAATAGCTCATCAATATTGTCTGGCTCATGATAGCATATGATGACCGCTATAATAAATCAAACCATCACAGCGTTCATTAACGCTATCATTCATCGTTAGCTTTCTTGAATGTTGTACAACATTCATGAACGCTATAATCCATATATAGCATTCACGAAAGCTATAAACCATCCACAGCATTCACGAACGCTACAATCCAAAATATAGCATTCACGAACGCTATAAACCATTCACAGCATTCACGAATCCTATAAACCATCTACAGCATTCAAGAACGCTATAATGTTATAGCGTTCACAGGTACTCACATATTATAGCGTGGACAATCATAGCAGACAAAATACGCTATAGAAGGCTTTTGATAGCGTTCAGTGCATGCTATTGTAAGCCATATTTGTTGTAGTGACTGGACTCTAATCCCTACCGTGAAACCAAAATACTTTTTTTTAACTTGAGATGAGACTCGACCTCGACTCGATTCTTTCAAACCCGATATATGATTTTGTTCTACTTAAATCCTTACATGCTTAACCTTGCATTTTATCTTGATTGCTGGACCTATCACACCATTAGTTTAATTCTTGTAAGTTGAGTAGAATACCTCACGACCTAACCAACATTTTTGTGGACCACATTGATAGGTTCACTTGGACCATAGAATTCAGTAGACCCTAACTTATCTAGTCAACCAAGCCGACTGTATAGGCCCAAATTTTGGGCGAAACTTAGATTTATAAGATCTTGGACTAATTGATTTCTTTCATCATTACCCTTTACTTATTATTTTAATTACCTATGATGCTAAAATAGCCTACTTTTTGCAAGCTTATTCCTTAATCGAGCTTGTTCAAGACATACGTTATTTGGATCGCTCCCACTAACATATTGTCTAATCAGAACCGGTGCATGATGGTCTGATCAACCGAGTGCACTTTGGTTCGCTTTTATCTACCGTCATACGTGGATGGGGACATAGCTAAACTTGTCCTTTAGAGCCTCATCCACGACTGCCTTGGCAACGCCTTTTTGAAATTTTTCGGTCGTCTTTGAATCACGTATTCGTACTCAATAAACTCATCTTTGAACCCCTTAATGCTTTCGCCTTCACCATTTTAGAAGGACGAAGGCGTTGTACTAGAACCTTCTCTAGCCTTCATATCAATTATGATTATTATCACTCGATAATGCTATATCTTCATCCTAACTACTCGACCTTTCCCTCAAGCCTAAAATCTACAAACTTGACTTTCTAATCACTTAAATTTAAGAAGTGATTACAATCGTCTCTTAACCATATCCTCAACCTAGACTACGACCAAGGAACCTTCTACCGTTGTGCCTTCTCACCCCCACAAATTCTTAATTTCGAGGACGAAATTCTTTTAAGTTGGGTAGGATGTAAAACCCTAAATTTCGACTAATTTTTTTATTATTTTTATTTAAATTTTGGTACTGATTTAAAATTTTGTATTGTACGTCGCGTAGTCGTATTGTACGTCGTGCACGGAATTTTATTTTTCGTTTTGCTCGATGAGTGCGAATATGTGCGAGCGTACATATTTTTAGAAAAACAATTTTTCTATTTTTACGGTTTCAAAATAATATATGTAATAATTATTTCTAGCTATCATTTTCAAGTCTATAATTTTAATTATGAAAGTCTTTCATTTCTCGCAATTTTTAATAATAAATAATATTTTTTTCATACTAGAAAGGAATAATTATGAAAACAGTATTTACGCATACATATATAATTTGTAATTATTTATTAGTTTATTTTTAATGTAATTTTCGAAATTAATATTACTAGTATTTTAGAAAATATATTTTGAAATTATTTTGGCATCTAAATCTTGATTTGAATTTATGGAGTTATTTAAATAAGTAAATATTTGCAATTTGATTTATCCCATTTGATTTCAAACTAAAAATCTAATTATATTTAAATTGAATTTTGATTTGAATTTGGATTTGATCGATTTAAATTTATTAGTAGCAAATATCTAAAAGGGGATTTAAATCTTTTCCAAATCCTTATCCAATGGGTATTCCCACATCCTATATATATATAGGCAGGTACTCATCCATATATTTCTACCATTCACAAATTCCTCCAAAATTATTATTTCTCTACACGTGAGTACATCGTGTCCATGCCAACCCAAGCCAGCGTGTACCGTGTCGGTGTCAAATCTTATTCCAACTCTTGTACATTCATCCACCTCGTGTCGGGACACACCCCCGATAAGACAAAAATCCCGCCTCTGTCCTCCTATACGCAACCTATCCCTGATCCCTCGCCCGGGTCGAACAGCGCCAGTACCACCACCAATCCCATCTCCATCTCTACACGACTCCTCGCCACCAACACGCAGACTCCACAACCCCGACGTCCGTCACAGCACCACCACCACCTTCGTCGTCATCTACCACCCCAAAACCCTTACCAACGGCAAACCCGTCTTCATCACCGTCAACCCCAAACCACCCCCTCGGCAGACATCACCACCGTCACCACAAGAATAAGAAGTATAAGGAGGAAGTCAGAACCTCACCTGGGGTCCGATCCGCCACCGTATCGGAGCCCAGCGCCCACCACAGCCTCTCCGCCTTCCCGAACCTCCGCTCCTCACCAGAGCTACCGACCTCGAGGCCTGGCGAGCCCAGCGTCGACCCAGCCGCGGGCCTCACCGGAGAAAATTGTGCGCCGCCAGATCTGGACCGCCGATCCGCTCCGCCGCCTCCTTCTCCCATGTCCGCTTGGCCTCACCAGACTAGAACGCCTCCTCCCAGCCGCATCTCCCGCCGCGCGAAGCTCGCCAGCGCCACCTCTAACCCCCATCCGCCGGAGCTTCGCGCTGGAGCCGAGCCGCCGTCCCGCTCAGTCTCCTCCGGCACATCCCCCGGCGCCGCTCCTCTTTCCGCGCCCTACCACCTCCGCCGAGTCGGCCCCGGCCCTCCGGCCTCCGCTCGTGCAACGCCGGGTAAAAAACCCTCTCTCTCAAATCATCCCTCTCTCTCTCCTTCATACATTCCTTTCCCTTTCTTTAGGAGAACAGTAGAGTAGTAATATTTTTATTATTAGATATATTATTATTTCTGTAAACCAAAATTTCTTAAAAGTATTTTAATAATATTATTATTATTACTGTTTAGTAGAACAGTACCAAGCTTATCTAACCCCCTTTCTTTATATAATAAATATTATTATTCTTATCTATTATTATTATTATTATTATTATTATTATTATTACTGTTTTCTTTTATATTATTACCACCATTATTATTATTATTATTTGTATTATTATTATTATTAGTGCTATTGGTATTTCTATTATTTTTATACCATTACTTTTTACAATTCCCATTTGTTTCAATAAATTATACCAATGTTGATATTTAATAAAAATATAGTTATATCGATTTATAATTAGTTACAAATTTTTAGTTTAATAAATATATATTTTTTAGAAGCTTATTTTTAGCCAAATTGTTTTCCTAAATTTTAAGCCTTAGTATTATCATTGTGATTTTGATAAAATATCTATAATATTTACCTTTTACTAATATAGCTTTCGACCCTAAAAATATTATCTTGATAACCTTAGAGTTTTTCTTACCTAAAATAAAACGATTCTTGATTTTTAGTGTATTGTAAAATATTTTACTAATAAAATCTAGACTCCAAAATATTATGAAATAAATTCTAAAACTAGTGTAAGTAATTATTTACTCCAAATTTTCTTCTATTGTTAAAACTTGATCACGTCTGATCACACGTTTCTATTTTCTCGCAAATTTAGGCCATGTTCGCATGGGCCTCGGCTATTGGACAAAACATGACATCTTGATCATCGCACCACACCAGGCGACACACCAGGCAAGACACCTTGCCTTTACTGTTTAAATTTCCTGCTCAATATCATGCATGTTTTAGTTGTTTCTTTTTAAATTATATGTAAATGCAAATTACTATATTTTATACAATTGGCTTAGGGTTAAGGGACTACCGTCAAATTTAGTGTGTCTCATTGACTTGTCACGATTATACACGAGTTGTGTGTGAGAGTTGTGAGTATCATATAGAGGTCACTTGCGTGTAGGCTGATCCCCCGTGCGCATGCGTTAAGATATAACTGCTAATAGATTGTGTAGAAGACTTTGGCAGTTATTAAGGATTAAACAGTGTCGTGGAGTCGACACATGTATAGTATCATGGGGAGGGGGAAGACAATTATTAGCGTAGGGGCTAAATGTTCAGTACACATATAGATTTGGGCCGATAGTGTCTCGGATGAGCGCTACTTACTACCCCGGGGCCGATAGTTCTCATATGAGAACTACTTTCTGCCCATAGTTGATAGTGCCTCTTATGAGCGCTACCTACTACTACTCTCTCTCCATCTATGCTGAACACTATAAGCTCCTGCGTAGAACGTTGTCTTCTCAAAGTATATATCACATAGAATGGTTAGGACCCTTTACGCATGTATATTTCTATTGAGCTCTTACTATTCAGTTTATGGCATGATATTATGTGTCTTGTTACGTCCCTCTGAGGACCTGGTTTTTCCCCAGGTGTGTGTTTTTGTGATTTCTTGCAGGTGCTCTAGCTAAGGCCATGACTTGCGCTTTATTCCGTCGTGATGATTACTCTTGGATTCGTCACTTGCTCTCGCTTGCTAAATTCTTTCCTTGTATATTTTTTCATATTTAATTTGGTTGGTAGTGGACTTTGTCTCCGCCCAACTGTTGTGTACATGACAAACTCAAAGTTGCTTTATATTATTATTTATCTTTGTGGATGAGATTTAGTTGTCTTGGATTACTACATTTACAGCTTATGTATATATACGAGTCGTATATTTACTTGTATGTATACGGCTGGCATGATACGTATCTAGTCTCAAGTATTTGGGACTGGGGCGTTACACGTAAGACCCAAAGGTTCTAAATATTCCTCTCTCCAGAAGAAGAGGCCGAAAAATACTAAAGATTCTAAAGATTCAGCTCTCCATAAGAAGAGACCGAATAATATAACACACCCTAATACTCTTAAAGAAGCAGCTCCCGAAGAAGCATCTCCTGTAGAGAAAAAGTCTATGACGGTCCGAAAGATGTCATGAACCAAAGATCAAATTTCTCAAAGTATATTGCTCCGGTAGAGGATATACCTCAGATTGCAGAAGAGACTAAGAAAGAGGTACCGGTACCCATGAAATCCATGTTTTATACATAGTTAAGAAAAATTTGTAATCAAGAAGTTTATCATAAATGACATTATCAAATAAGAATAAAAATAGTGATAAAATAAAATGATAACACTAAACCACGAATAATCTGATGACAACATGCAATATCTCTTACAAAACGTGGAGTGTTCGGTCCTATAGTATAAAACCCAAAAGAATAAACCCGATAGGTTTTGAATGGGTGTTTGTCCGATATACAAAATCCAAAATGAATAAATCTGGTAGTTTTGAATGGGTGTTTGTAACAAATAGATATCCAAATATTTAAGAGCAATGTTAGCTCAAGGGTTCTCGAAATGATCATGAATAGAATATGAATAAATATATTCTTCGATCATGATAACCTATACGATAAGATATATCCTCGAAGGTCGATGATTTAAAATTTTCAGGTATATCCTTGAAGGATTTAAATTTACTTTGTTATCCCCGAAGGATCTACAAATGAGACATATATGAACTAAACCATCCAGAAGAATGTGATAGGCTCATTGAGTGTATGAAGAAATCCCTGAACAGATTCATAAAAATGGTCTATAGAGTACCTCCTGAAGAGAAGATCTCTTGAAGAGATTAAAGTACCTCCTTAAGAGAAAATCCTTTGAAGAGATAGAAAAAAAGGATATTATCTCCCAAAGAGATTGGAACCTCTCCCAAAGAGATTAGAATTTTCCAAAGAGATTGGAAACTCAAAAAAGAGATCTTATATAATCGCTTGAAGAGATAAACTCTAGAATAGATAAATCTCCAGAAGAGATCTCTTGTAATATCATGAAAATATGAATCTTTAGAAGAGATCTACTATAATCTCTTGAAGAGATAATATGTATCTCCTGAAGAGATAAGATAAGATAATGTTGATCTCCTGTAGAGATAAATCTCTTATATAGATAAATCTTCCGAAGAGATAAATCTCATGTAGAGATTTAATATGAAGAATATACCAAAAATGGTCACGTCAATCAGATCCATTATGACTAAAAGAACTTGTTCTGGTCCTGAAGTACCATATGTAAATAAAAATTCTTTATTGTCATTCACTCAATACAATATTTTATGTGAATCTGTTGATATGCATCTACACACATATACTGGAATGAGATAAGGCACGTAAATTTTTCTTGATGAATGTTTTGATCATCTAATGAGATATGCAGGTGAATGATATTTATCTGATACTCGTTAAAGTTATTCCACAAGCAAGGTATGTTTTATAAATAGTGTTGAAAATATTTTAAAGAGAATTAAAGCAAATCACTGCAGCAAATTCATGAAAGCAAACGGAGAATGTGCATGGCTATGATTTCAACCGTTCAACAACCAGGGAGAGTTGCAAGCTTTCAGATATAACCAATAAGTCTACAAGTATTCATTAGAATATGAGAATAATGTATAAAAATGTATAGACAAAGATTGGGGTGAGATGCAATATTCAGATGTACTGGGGGGTTGTTTTTCTTTCTTTATTTATGTAATAACTATATAAAATTTTTATAATTTGAGGGGGAGCATCCTGAAGATGCATGCATCCTGAAGATACTAATGAAGACATCTTGAAGTATGTCTTTACGCATTGTAGTCTTTTCCTTTATTGAGATTTTTTCTACTGGATTTTTTCTTCGAAAAGTTTTTAACGAGACAATGTAAGTCGCACCCACTTGGATTCCTGAAGAATCATATTCCTGAAGAATATTATTGAACTCTTTTTTTCTATGGATTTTTTCCCAAAAGATGTTTTTTTAAGAAAATTTTTTAATGAGACAATAATTAAAGTGGACATCTAAGGGGGAGTGTTATGATTTGGATAGACCCAAATATGGATGTCCTTTATCCATACCCATAACAAACTCTATCCCATTCCCTCTTTATATGTTATCAATGAAAAAAAATCAAAGCTACGTACATTTTTCTGGCTACAAATATTCTTCTCTTTCTCTTCTATTTTCACAACAAGAAGATGATAATTTGGAGTATTTGTTTGAAGTGTACCATTGTGTGCCAATATTAAGGAGACACTCTAAAAGTAATAATTTACATGATTTCTAATATTTTGGAGGAGGCACTCCATAATTTCTAATTATTCAAATAATATTAAATAGTTTAAATATGACATAATTTAAATATATTTTAATTATGATTTGTTATAGATGGTATTTTAGGACTTTGGATATATACTTGGTTAGATAACCATTTTCAAACATCTTTAAATTAATAACTATGTAAGTTGTTATTTTTGTATAGATGTAAATCAATTATCTATATGAATATTTGGATATTTGGATATCCAAATAGTTATTTATTTAATTATCATTATTTGTTGTACAAGACAAATTTATTTATTTGTTTTATTTATTTGACTTATATATTACTAGTAAATTCATATGCACATTTTTTTTTATTGTTGAAAAAAAGTTTATACATTTGAATTAAGATTTATATATATATTTTTATATTTTAATTAGAATTTATTATAGATATGTTTATATTTTAATTAGAACTTATTATACATATATATGTATAGGTAGATAATATAAGCTAGCTATTAGTTATGATTTTATTAATTGCGACCACTCATTTAGATTAGTTTTAAATTAGAATTAAAATTTTATTTTGAAAATATTTTTTTATATACCTTTTTAAGTTAAATGAGTTTATACATACGACTCAATTTTGAGCTGTTTTGAAGTCGTATATTTTTAAAAAAAAATTACGTTAGGGATATACATAGGGCGGTAGTTAGAGGAATTTTAGAAAAAAATTATTAATTATGTGACGATATACATATGACTTAGGCAGCTCATTTTGACCGGTTCTCAAGTCTCTTTATAAATATTAAAGATAAAAATATTATTAGGACTTTGAATATATATTAGAATTTGTTATATATTGGTGCCATGACTTATCAAAAATTTAATATATTAAAAAAAATTAATATGATTTGAATATATTTTAATTAAGATTTCTTATAAATATATTTTTAGAACTTTGAATATATACTTAGTGGGATAATATTAAAATAATTTGAATATGTTTTGAATATATTTTAATTGTGATTTGTTATATATATATATATATATATATATATATATATATATATATATATATATATATATATATATATATATATATATATATATATATATATATATATATATATATATAGGAAGCGGATCAAAAGCCCCCCTTAGAAAGCCCCCCAAAAACCCCCATCACTCTAATCCGTAATTTAATGTTAATATTAATGTTAATATTAATGTTAATATTAACATTAAATACTAAAATTAACATTAAACTTAACATTAAAATTAATATTAACATTAACATTAACATTGATATTAACATTAACATTAACATTAACATTAACATTAATATAAAAAAATTTAAAAAAATTAATATTAACATTAACATTAATATTAACATTAATATTAACATTAACATTAATTAATATTAACATTAATATTACGAATTAGAGTGAGGGGGGTTTTTGGGAGGCTTTCTAAGGGGGTCTTTTGATCCGCTCCCATACATATATATATATATATATATATATATATATATATATATATATATATATATATATATATATATATATGTATGTATGTATGTATGTATGTTTTTAGGACTTATTCTCATTTAACTAAGATCACACTTTGTTAAGTTATAGAAATTATTTATGTCATGAAACTTAGACTGCCTATTACCGTTTTGAAGCCGGTTTATATAGTAGAGATATATTATTTAACCTACATGTTATTGAGAAAGTAGTATCTCTATCTCTAAATCGACATTAAAATAGCTAAAAAATTGAGTCGTCTAGGTTCGTATGTATATATATTCATCATGTACAAATTTTTTTTAAAATTCCTATATAATTTAAATTATTTTGATATATTTAAACTAACTACATGATATTATCTAAACATATATCCAAAGTTCTAAAAATATACTTATAATAATTTTTTAAAAAAATATTAAAACTAGTTTAATATAATTTAAATATTATCTAATTATTCAATAATATTGTTGGGGGGGGGAATGTTGGTACATGCATCGCACATGAACATGACTAGCAAATTATAATTATTTTTATATATATGTAAATCAATATCTATATGGATGTTGGGAGATTTGAAAAAAATGTAAAAAAAAAAAGTCTCCAAACATAAGATAATTAATTATTTACGTAACTTTGATATCTTCTAGTTGCACAGCAACCAACAAAAATATATGCTTTAGTCTTTTTGCAATTTGAATTGTTGTTTTTCAAAGCTTTTTATCATGTTATCACAATGTCACGCATTCTCCTTTGTGATTAGGTCATGTTTCCTTAATCATAATGCAAAGAATGTAAGCTCAGTTTAGCCATGGTTATTGGTTTCCACTTGACACTAGAATACATATTAAGAGGCAAATGTGTTTCTTTCCGCAACAGGCACCAGTGGTCTAGTGGTAGAATAGTACCCTGCCACGGTACAGACCCGGGTTCGATTCCCGGCTGGTGCATTGTTTTTTCAAATGTAAATTTTTAAGCACGTGGATATTGGAGTATTAGTTGAGTTATTTGACAAAATAAAGTATTTTTATATGTAATTACGAGCAGAAAAAAATCCTAACATTTTTCTAACTAAGGCGTATGATTTCAAAAAAAAAAAACTAAGGCGTATTAAAATATTATGAGATCCAATTTTGGGTGTTTTAAGTAGCGATTTTTCAACCAGTCCAACCTATGTTTGATAATGAACGATTTCAAACCTTTTTTTACAAGAATAAAATTACCTATATGTTTAATATAAACAAAAGCTTTTCCAAAGTTTCATTTCTAATATCGAAGTCTACTTGATGCATGATGCTTGAAGATGTGTGTGTATCATATTCGAGTTTGGCAATAACAAAATTGGAATTGCAAAGACTGCATGAAGTGAGACACAATGGTGGAGGAGGGACAACGGTCCCGAGCGCAAGAATTGTCACCCGATCCATGCCTCGTTCGGGAGGTAGAAGTCCATATTTGATTAAAAAAATAGAAACACATGAAATAATACAAAAAAATACATAGATGAAAGTAGGAAAGCGATTTTAAAAACTTACGAATAAAGTAGCCATAGTTTGGAAGAAGTATAGGGACAAAGATAAGATATAGAAAATATGAAAAAACTATACTTTTTGTCACTGAATGTTTGCCTGACCAAAGTTTTAGTCACTCAAAGATATTTTTCAAAATATAGTCACTGAATATTTGGCCGTCCAAAAAAATGGTCATTCTGTTAAATTGTTGTTTGTTTTATTAACATTTTTTGTTGACATGACATATTATGTGCCATGTCAGTCATTAAGTATGACGTGACACATTCACGTGGGCTATTTTTGGATTTTATTTTTCAAAAAATTCGTTTGGGTATTATATTTTTTAAAAAAAATAAAAAAATGAAATTCCATGTCATAAACATTGAAACATGTCACATAACTTAATATCCAAACGAATTTTTTTACAAAATAAAACCCAAAAATAGCCCACGTGGATGTGCCACGTCATACTTAACGACTGGCATGACACATAATATGCCATGCCAACAAAAATCGTTAATAAAACAAACAACAATTTAACAGAGTGGCCATTTTTTTTGGAAGACAAACATTCAGTGACTAAAATTTTAAAAAATATATTTGAGTGACTAAAACTTTGGTCAAACAAACATTCAGTGACCAAAAGTATAGTTTTTCCTAGAAAATATGGTAGGGCATTAGTAGTTATAATTATATATTTTGGTGATGATAATGAAATAAAATAATAAAAATCTTCAAAACCAACCAATTTGGGGTGTTTATTAAGACACCCAGAATCATGTTACACTGATATTAAGAGATTTTTGAGTCGACTAAAACCAGTGCCTAAGGAAAATTAAAAAGCAAAATTTTAAAACACTACATAAACTATCAGTTCAAAAATATTCCAAAGTTGGTGAAAGCACCCTTACCCTAAAAGAAAATTAATCCTAAAATTCATCCACATTTTAATTTTTTATTTAACTACCTGAACATATATCCAAATATAATATAAACATATTCATAAAAAATCTAATTCAAATATATTGAATATTCAATTTATATTTAAACCATATATATGCAAAATTTTAAAAATAAGTCTATACCAAATCTGATTAAAATATATTTAAATTAGTTTAGGGTAAAGTACAAAAAATTCTCGCAATATTTACACTTTTTGCATTATAAGATCCGTAGTTTAAAACCCCTTACAATATTATTTTGTACTCCCGAGCTCGCAATGAG
The DNA here is from genome assembly GCA_029216955.1 of Iris pallida. Lineage (NCBI taxonomy): Eukaryota > Viridiplantae > Streptophyta > Magnoliopsida > Asparagales > Iridaceae > Iris > Iris pallida. The sequence goes on along the minus strand of JANAVB010029819.1, from coordinate 21,271,024 downwards.
ACTCCACCTGGGGGACGACGGCTCGGATCCCTTTCAGGAGAGATGGATTGGGGATAGATTGATCCCGAGTCTCACGGTAACCCCCAGAGACAGTAGGATCAGAGACATGTGGAGCACCAGCACTAACGACTGGGACTGGGATAAGATTCGCGAATGGTCCGGTAACGCTACCGTTGACAGCATCCGACGGCACGGATTGAGCCTTGGTAGCGCGGCCGATGCGCTGAGGTGGACGCTCGAAGCCGACGGTACGTTCTCGGTGAAGTCGGCGAGGATGGCTGTCCGGGGGATCGGGCAGCCGCATCATACCTTAGTCAGCTATTGGCATACCTGCATTCCTATGAAGTGGTCCTTCCTCATGTGGAGAGTCATTAAAAAGAAACTGTCCACTGACGAGATCCTCAACAACATGGGGATTAGCTTAGCTTCTGCCTGCACGTGCTACGACGACCGTCAAATGGAGACCATAGACCACATCTTCTGTCAGGGGAACCTGCCAGGCAGTATCTGGAGGACCCTTAACCAGCTCGACAACATTGTTCCGGGTGGTGGACGCTTCCACGATCTGGCGGCTTCCTAGGGTTCGGCTTCCCACGGCCACCAGATCGTCGCAGCGGCCGCAACATGGGCGATTTGGAAGAATCGTAACAAGGCGAGATACGAAGGCCACCAATACTCAGTCGACCAGCTTATCCGGAAAATCTTTCGCCAATGCCGCAAACGGAGCACCCTTTGCTCCCACAGTCCGAGAGCATTCTGGTACTCGATCCACCCCTAGCTCTTGGTGGTCGAGTTGTCCCGCCCCCTCTTCGCCCTTTTTGTTAGTATACTTGTATAGACTTTCTTTTTAGCCCTGTATACGTGGTTAGGCTTCGGCATTTTGTGCCTTGATTAATAAGATGAGGGGGTTCTTTCAATATATATATATATATTTTATATATATATATATATATATATATATATAATATATATATATATATATATATATATATATATATATATATATATATATATATATATATATATATATATATGTCCTTCTACAATACATTCCATGGAAAATGATGTATTGATACATTCAAAATCTGAACCATTGGATGTTGATCCAATGGTTCGGATTGAATAATAAAGTAGAAACATCATTTAATGCTGATTTTGACTCTTGACCTCTTGGTAACTTGCTATAGCAGGTCATTCTTCATGTTAATTTTTTCAATGAACACCCTAAATTAACTAATATTTACTCTATCTTTCGTCTATCTAATTTAATATTTTGTGCATCTACGTATAAATTCCGTAACAATAATTCTGCATCTACGTATAAATTCTGTAATTTTTTTTATTGTAAAACTACAGGCCGTGGTGGTGGTGGTGGTGGTGGAAGGAGAAATGGAGATGAAGAAGGAAAGAAGAATCGGTCTGGTTCGCGTCGGACGTCGTCGAGCCCTCCTCGAACAACGAGGAGTGCCAGCTACGTCGAGAAGAATTGGTTCGGTTCGCGTCAGACGTCGTGTTGCCCTCCTCGAACAACGAGGAGTACCAGTGGCGCCGCTCCTACAGGCTCCCGGCTTAGTAAATTTTACTGTCCATGCCATTGTCAGAAATTTTACTTTTCATCTAACAATTTAATATTTTGGTTATAAAGCTACAGGCCATGGTGGTGGTGGTGAACGGAGGAAACCTGCTTCTGAGGTCGGGCAGATCATCTGCTCACATATTTTAAAAAAAATCTATTTTTCTTTTTTAACGATAATATTTTTTTTAAGAAGAGGTCTAGGTAGACCCCTCATTGGCCTCGCGAAGGACCTCCACAAAGTCCTCCAGGGTGCGCAAACCCACACGATGGAGGAGGCGACGTAGGCCTTCTCTCTTCTCAAGAGTCTGTCGTTCCTCCAGAGTGATCGGCAGTATGTCGAAGTTGTACGCTGGATCGAGAGGTCGAGCAATGACCTTAAGGGACAACCCAAATGAGGAGAGGAAGTCGGCAGCCTCGGTGAGCCAGTCCATTTTCGGCTGCCTCTTCCGTGCTTTAGCGGCCGCGTAACTCTCTGGCCAAGGTTCCCAACCTAGAGATTTTTTTGGAGCCATGTTTAATGTGCAACTTACCATATGAATGGGGATACAAGTAGTTATACATACACATTTCCCTAACCGACTCTTCATATTCCTAATTGGAAAACATGGGATATTCAATTTGACTTAAATAAATACCGAGTACTACCATTTTTTATCAAATATAAGTCCCAGCTTAGTTAGTTGTATTGTTTGACTTTTACATGGAAGGCCTAGGTTCGAGTCTGTTGTGTGGCTTCTGTAGAATTTTTCTATTGTTATCATTTTTTGGGTATTATTATATGCTTTTAACAAAGTATGGTACATTTAGAACGGAGAATGTTCAAGTATCTCATTCATTTTTCATCAAATGTAAGTTTCAGCTTAGTTGGTTGTGCTTTTTATATGGAAGGCCTAGGTTCGAGTCTGGTGTATGGGTTCTGTAGAATTTTTATATTGTTATTATTTTTTGGGTTTTATTATATGCTTTTAACAAAGTATGGTACATTAGGACGAGAAATGGCCATTTTTTGTGCTTTTATACGGAGATTGGCCACTCTCAGATTAGCCACTCTCCATGCTTTTAACAAAGTATGATACATTTAGGACGGGGAATGTTCAAGTAACTCATTCATTTTTTATCAAATGTAAGTCCCAGATTAGTTGGTTGTGCTGTTTGGCTTTTACATGGAAGGCCTAGGTTCGAGTCTGGTGTGTGGGTTCTGTAGAATTTTTCTATTGTTATCATTTTTTGGGTATCATTATATGCTTTTAACAAAGTATTGTACATTAGGACGGGGAATGGCCATTCTCTGTGCTTTTATTACGAAGAATGGCCACTCTCCATGCTTTTAACAAAGTATGGTACATTTAGGACATGGAATATTCAAGTTTCTCATTCATTTTTCATCAAATGTAAGTCCCAGCTTAGTTGGTTGTGCTGTTTGGCTTTTACAAGGAAGGCCTAAGTTCGAGTCTGGTGTGTGGGTTCTGTAGAATTTTTCTATTGTTATCATTTTTTGGATGTTATTATATGCTTTTAACAAAGTATGTTACATTTAGGACGGGGAATGGCCATTCTCCGTGCTTTTAACACGGAGATTGGCCATTCTCCGTGCTTTTAACAAAGTATGGTACATTTAGGACGCAAAATATTCAAGTATATACAAAATATTAATCCTAATTTATTATTGTGAGTCCGATCTATGTAAAGATTTAATGTAATGCAAATCAAATTAACAACCTAATATATTATAAAAATTAAGAATTCTAATTATAATCAAATTTAATTTGTTCTAATACACAAAAAAAATCTGATTATGATTAATCTAAATTAATTTTGAGTCCTTTTCTTTTGCAGCCTATAATAATACAAGAACTTTGTTAAAAATGTGGAAACACATTTTTCGATCTTAGCCAACACATTTAGCTTGCATCATAAACATTTATGACGCTGTTAAAAAAATATTAGATTCAATCATAATCCTATGTAGTCATATAATTTAGCACACATATAGCCTTGCAATGAATAAGAATCATTTAATATTAACAGCCAGAACAATCATGTGACATTTCGTAATCCAACCACGTTTTATCACCTAGTTCAAGTGAATCATCATTCTCCTCCTCCCATGGGTTCTGATCCTTGAAGGGATCTATTACAAAATCTACCAAACCATATATGTACTTGAGGTCCCCATCTAGCCGTACATTCCAGCATCCTCTTAGGTCGAGTATGCGAAGACCCGTGCACTCCGTCATGATAGCTCTCAGCCCATTGTCGTCGAACATGCCAGACTTTACCTCGAGGTGCTCGAGATGCGACATCGAAGAGGCCACATCCATGGCCTCTGACTTGTCGAAGGTGTCCTTCTTGAATCCCTTCATGATCATGAACTGCGGAGGTGGCATGTTCCTTTTTCAGCGTAACTAGATGCTGGTAACGACTTTCGAGGAGTTCGATGCCCTTGGACGTAATGTGGAGGCAGTAGCTGATGTCGAGTTCTGTTAGAACCGAAAAAAACAAAATGTTCCTCTGACATTTTATCACTAACGTTGCTCATTGGCATTCCCAGGACCCTTAAATTTTTTCTATTGTATTATAAATAGTGGTATAACCAGAAAAACAAAAAAAATCAAAATTAACAACTTATAACTTATGAAACAAAATAGGCTAAAAATATCGTGTACTGGCCTTGAGGAAATAAAGGAGAAGGCCTCTTTGCCGAGTTTGTAAACAGAGAGGGAGGTTAGATTTTTCTTATTGCGCGCTGTCACGCCCCGCTCCCGTAGGAGCGATCGTCCTTGCTAAGGCGTGATGCCGCATGAGCCTAGATTGCGCTCGTGCAAGGCGGGTTCCATAACGGTCGATTTCAGCGGCGGCGATGAGGTCGTCGCACAGAAGTCCCAAGCAGAAATATTAAACATGCAGCAGAAATTTAAAGGCAAAACACAAGTTATTCAAAAGAGATCTTTATTGATATTAAACAATAAAATTACAATAGGCGCAAGGCCATGATTACAAGTCTCTCATGCTCACTTTTCTCTCATTTTACAAGTCACTCTGCTCTCTTTCATCTCTCGTTACAATGCTTGAGCCAGCGGAAGCTTCAGAAGGCGATGTCCATACATTATATCCCGTATAAGTCTTCGATTCCACGCGACCGTACACTTCGAATTGCCAAGGAACTCCGTGCCTCGACGCATCCAAGCGAGCTCCGCGCCACGAGCTTCTACCTGTGCCTGCACATGGAAACTGTGTGAGTGTCAGTACTCAACTGTACTGGTAGAGTGAGCTCCTCACCCACCCATACAAAATCGACACGTTCATTTACATTGTGCAATTTAAGTCCCCTTACGATTGTCTTTCTAGTCTTGTCTTAGGACCCATTTTAGAACAAGACATCTCAGCCTATACTTAACAATGCAACGACGGGGTCGTGCAACGACGGGGTCGTGCCATGCCAACGTGTATTTCGATCGAGGCAGTGCCTCATCGCTTATGTACTTGACCGAACTTCAACTCGGGACGACAGGGTCGTGTCATACTCTATTCGTGACTTCAACGCATTCAGGACAGTGCTTCTTCGAGGAGCAACTTATGCGAACTCGGCCGTGCCAAGACTTTCAATACTTTCGCGTACCTTTAGACCAATTCTCGTGCCACCAACGTCAAGGGGACGACTCGTGCTGGTCGTGCCGATAGACCTGTTTGTGCCTTAAGACCTTGCTTAGACTTGTTCGTGCTTCAAGATTGAGGTCGTGCCTCGCTATTAAGACTTATCCATGCTATCGCCTTGCGGCCTTTTCTGACTTAGACTCAAGACAACTCACATCCAAACTATGCAACTTATATGCTGACAACATAAGACTTGAAGCTACATCTCATGCCGAAGCACGTCACCTACGTTGCAACCAAACCTTAGGCCCAATATTTTGTGTTCCAACTATACTCAAACATTTAACTCGACTTCCTTGATATGCTACACTCAATACTCGACTCAGTCCAAATGCATTTACGCGGATCGTCGCTCATGCCGACTCATCTATATGAACTAGTCACTAGCGTCTAGCGCTATAATGGACTTGGCTCAGGGGATTCGGTTCGCCCTTCCATGGGTAGCTAGCCCCGGAAGCGTCGAATCTCCCATGCGGTTATCCAGTATCCTTCTTTGAGCCAACTCGCTTCCCCCGGGCCGACATGATCCCGGCTCCCCGGCGATCACTCGAGAAGACTTCCACCTTGTACAAGTTGTCCAATGACCATGCAAGACTCGACTCGAACTGACGTCTCACACAGTCAATCTACTTCTACTGTTACCATCTCTTTCAGGGCTAAGTTCAACACTTCTCACATCTGAGACCTTGCCTCGACGACCCAGTCGCGAGCATTCTTCTTTCTTGCCTCGATGACCCAGTCGCGAGCATTTCTCTTTCTTGCCATATTATTTCACTCAACTCAAGAACAACTATTGAAACACTTTCCAAAACTCAATAAATCAACCGTGGCCCGTGCCTTAGACAGACCTGGTTCTCTAGGCGACGCTATCTCTCAAGTCGTATACCTTATACGACGAGCCATGCTCTCGAGGGACTACGCGACTTGACAACCGCAGATAGAGCGGGACAGTGCTAGAAATGGCATTGATAGCCCAACACAACTCTTGTCTAACTTATTCGGGCAGCGACTCGACGAGCAAAGGCTACGCCGAGCTCCGTGTCTGTAAACCCCCATAATTTATATTTGAATTTTTTTATAATTTAATTAATTTATGTTAGGCATTTTATTATTTATGGATTATTTACTACTAGTTTATTAGTATAATTAATATATGTGTGTATATATATTATTATATGTGTGCATGTTAGTATTTCTATTAAATGAGGAATATAATTAAATCTAGGATTTTAGGAATTTATTTGTAATTTTTGTGATAATTTTTGTTAGCTAAAAGGAAGATATATATATATATATATATTTATTTATATATAAATAAATATATATATACTTAACTTTTCGAAAAAAGAATTAGAAAAGAAAAAGAATTAGAAAAGAAAAAGAAAAGAAAAAAAATGAGAAAAGAAAAAAAAGAAAAAGAAAAAAAGGAAGTGAGCAGCAGCCGCTCACTTAAGTGAGCGGGCCCACCAGTGTTAGTAGCGGAGCAAAACCCCTCCCCCCGCGCGCGCGCGTGTACAGTAGGATTAGTGGGAAATTGAGTAATCCGAAACCCATTAGTATTAGGGTTGGTTGCAACTTGTTATATATATAACTTTTTGCACAAAACTCAAAACCCTAAACTTCCAAAACGAAAGTTGCGGCTGATCATACCCTCTTCGCCTACGAGTTCGTTTTACCAGCGACGGAGCTTTGTGCGCGACGAGCGGAGCATCGGAAGTCAGCCCCTCGTCACCCACGGAGCAGTTTTCCCACTCAAGGTACCCTACTTCCCTACGACGTAACTTTTTACTCGTAGCACCGATTTTCGGTCCGTAAGATTTTCTGGAAAGTAGACTTGACCCTCTTCGAGATCCTTTAGGTGGATTTCGAAACAACCCATCGACTTGCTCGAAAATTTGAGACGAAGTTGAAGAAAAACCTATTTTCTGTAATACTAAAAACTGTTGTAAAATGAAAACTTGTCGGCCAATTTTCTTGCTGTGCAGTAAAGAATTTTAGAAACTAATTGAAAATAGTAAAAGACAACATAATCGAGATCGCAATGCATCTTCTGGATCGTCGTTTCGATTAACGTGCAAAAAGTGAATTGATGTTGAAGTTGAGGAAAAACCTGTGTTAATTTTAATTTTCTGAATTTTGTCCGATATGGCGTGCGTCCCGACAAACCAGGCGACGTGGTTGCACGCTATATACATCGAAATGCGCGTATGGATGTTGCCGACGTGTGGGAACTGACGGGACTCAGTTTCGTCGTGTGTGCGCGACAAAATCAGTTCGTATCCGTCAAGATACCCCCGTATCGCCAATTTGCAAACTTTACCCTAACTTCGTGTACAGTCGTCGATTCGAGACGAAACTTGCGCCAACAGGTCTGGATCAAAATTTTGGTCCTGTGTGCCAAGTTTGGTTCGATTCTGAGAAGGTCGAATCGGAATCCTTTTTGGCGGGCCCGCGACCCACTCAAACGGGCGATTTTGTACACGGTCATCGAAATCCAAAACTGGACATACCGTTGAGTTCCACTCCTCAAACTGAATCCGTAGCCATATAGTTTGACGACTTTAGAGACCATAGACTTTGACACACGTTTCGGTGCAAAGCGGGTCCAACGGCGGACATCGTTTTGACCCGAAATTATGATTTTGCCCCTGTACAAGAATTAGACTTTTGGAGAGGCGTTTCCTAGGTATATCTTTTATACAGAGTACGTTTTTGATGTTTGTTTCAGCGTCCGGAGTTGTTTGGAGATTGTGACATTTCTTGGCTGACATATTGATTACCTGGACTTGCCACTTTGCACAATTAGGCAAGATACCTTGCCACCCTACTCTGTGATTATTATATTCTTATTTTCAGTTGTTATTTTCAACATTTCTTATTTATTGATATTTAAACTGTGCGTCTAAGTCACACTTGGGTGCAAGCGACTCTATCGGTCGTTTTTCATGTTTTTATTTATTTCTCTTACATTGACTTAGTCTAGTGACCTCCCATTGATGATGAGATATTGGTATATCTCATACGACCTTGACACTTGCTTACCACGTGTTGTGAGTCACATATAGGACACGTACCCGCGTAGTCGGCTGGCCACCGATACGTATGGTGCGTGCGACGGATAGGAGTAACTGCCAATAGAATTGCATGTTAGAAGACTTGGCGGTTACTAGAGGTTCATATCAGTCATGGAGATGATGATACTAGGCATTGGATGGGGAGAACAATACCTGACGTATGGGCTTCTTTGCACTTCCCTGATTACCTGTGCTCTCCTCTGGAGACGCAGGCTCCAGGCGCCCTCTGACGTTTCCCAGAGCATTATGGACGTAGCCCTTGCACATGGTGCCCTCTGACGCTTCCAGAGCATTATGGACGTAGGCCCCTGGTGCCCTCTAAGGGAACTATGCCGATCCCATTTACAGCGAGGGCTCATACGTCGAAGGATTGTATCTCAACTGCATATTCACAATAGAATGGTCAGGAGCCCGATTGCATGCATACCTTTTTCTCTTATTATATTATCACAGTTTATATGGCATGGTGTTTTCTTGTATCTTGCTACGTCCCTCTGAGGACCTGGTTATCTCTCCAGATTTAGACGATTTTCCACAGAAATACGGAGTGGCGTTGGAGCTATCCTACATTGATGACGAGGCAGTCCCTACTGATTTCTAGACTATTCTTTATTTGAGACATTAGTGGACATTATTTTTACATCTCTTTCTTTCTATTTTGCGGAGGTTGGACTCCGATCTTGTGAGACTATTTTTTATAGCTGTTTGGAGTGAGCATGTTCACCCGGCTATCTTTTGATACTCTTATTTATTTATTTGGACTCTATTATCTTCTGTGTTGAGCTGTGATGAGATTAGATTATATTATTCTGGCCTGTGATTATTTTATTTACAGCTTATGTGCATATATAAGGATTCCATATATTGGTGTATTCTTCGTACATGTGCAGCTGGCATGTTCACGTGCTTGGTCCTATGTATTTTGGGACTGGGGCGTTACATATTTTTGTGGTGGCCCATGCAGGTCTACGTTAATATTGTTGGGTTACATGACTGTGCCCAACAAGCCTGTATATAGGAATAGGAATATCTCATCCAGAACTACTACTACCCCTTGACTTCCAATCTTTTCGAAACTTCCTTGATTATTTGATTTACCTCATATCTAATCTTTCCTCATATCAACTTATCTTCCTCGTGCCAACAATATGCATTTAAGAAGCAGATGCATTTTTGCCTTGGCCCTCACATCTGGTAAAGAGGCTACTCCGGAGGGACAGAATCCTTCCATGACTCCAGCGACACCATACCAGCCAAGACAGTCGCAGTCTACCACGACACCGGCGACAGAGTACCCAGAGATCGTAGCACCCCCAGGCAGCCAGGCTGGGCAAACTACTACCATGCCACCAGAAGGAAATGTACCACTACCTCCACTACCACCACCATTCCCTCAGCAGTTTTTCCCACAGTCGGGACCTCAGATGCCTCCACCACCGACTGATGGGAGCCCTACTTCTCAGTTTATATACGCCATGATGCAGGCTCAGTGGCAGCAGACTGAGCTGATGAGACAGACGATGATGGCAGCATTAGCTAGACCTCCACCACCACCTCCAGTACCAGCACCAGCACTAGCTCTGCATCCTTATGAAGGCTCTATCAAGAATTTTACAGATATGAACCCCAAGGCCTTTAGAGGAACAAAGAAGCCATTAGAGGTGTCACAGTGGCTTATTAGTACAGAGAAGCTACTGAAGGCATCCCAGTTGCCAGCTCGAGATTGGATGACAGCAGTGGACCTACTATTAAAAGATAATGCTCACCACTGGTGGAAGGCGGAAGAGAGACGATTAGGCACTAGGATCACCTGGAAGCAGTTCTATGATGCGTTTTATGAGAGGTTCTTCCCTATTCATGTACGAGATGGTCTCTATGACCAGTTCCTTCATCTGAAGCAAGAAAATATGACAGTCGATGAGTATGACTCAGAGTTCAATCGCCTGAGTCACTTTGGTGCGGGATTGATTCCGACGGAGTTAGAGAAGGCGAGGAGATTTCACCAGGGGCTTGCACCAGAGCTCAAGTCTTATACGACTACCCAGTCTCGAGTCTCCCATTCAGCTGTCCTAGAAGAAGCTCGTGCTCAGGAGATTCTTCGCAACGAGCAGCAGCAGACCTCGAGACATCATACACCAACAGTTACACCAGCCCGAGCTACTCAGAGTGGACCTATTAGGAGGGCCACATGACAGTTCCAGCAGAGGCCCTCACCTTATCAGAAGCCCATTTGCCATTACTGTGGAAAGCAAGGACATCTCCAAAACGACTGCAGGACTCGCCTTGGATTGTGCATGAGATGTGGATCCAATCAATATATGCTCAAGGACTGTCCGGAGCAACAGGCTATAGTACATGCTCGGCAGAACCCGAGGCCTACAGCCCCAGCTCTTCCAGCACTACGGCCTGTAGCAGGAGCACCTCGTCCACCATTGCCTTCTCAAGGCGTACAGTACAACAAGGCCAGAGCTCAGGGCCCAGGACAGAATTATGGGCAGGTATTCTCACTTGCTGTTGAGGATATAGAGACAGAGGCAGAGGTTATAGCAGGTATGGTTTTAGTTACATCTTTTTTTGTTATTATATTATTTGATACTGGAGCCATTCATTCATTTATAGCCACTAGTTTTGCCACTAGACACAGCATTCCCATCACACCCTTAGCTAAGAATGTTAAAATCCTCACTGGAGGAGGAGTTGTACCTGTTAGTGGTATTTGTAGACTTTGTCCTGTAGTGATAAGTGGCAGAGAGATGATGGCACGTCTTCTTGTATTCCCTATGCCGACATTTGATGTGGTTCTTGTAATGGACTGGTTGAGCCAACATTTCGCTTTTATAGACTGCCATAGGAGCAGTATTATCTTTAGACCACCGAATGCGGAGGAGTTTGAGTTCACCAAAGAAGACGGAAAGAGTTGTGATGCACCCGTATCGGGAACTCATATGATGATGCATGACACCCCTCAGCACCCTATTATCATCGAGTTCGAGGATGTATTCCCCGAGGAATTGCCAGGACTTCCACCTGACCGAGATATTGAGTTTTCTATTGAGCTTATTCCAGGAGCCGAGCCTATCTCATCTCGAGTTTATCGGCTAGCGCCCAAAGAGTTGGTAGAGATGAAAACGCAGATTGATGACTTATTGGAGAAAGGCTTTATTTGTGCTAGCGCGTCACCATGGGGAGCACCCATTCTTTTTGTACCTAAGAAAGACGGGACAGTGCACATGTGCATCAACTACAGAGCATTAAATACAGTGACGGTGAAGAACAAGTATCCTTTGCCGCGTATAGACGATCTATTTGATCAATTGAGTGGAGCAAAAGTATTCTCCAAGATTGACTTACGATCGGGCTATCATCAATTGAAGGTTCGGAATGAAGACATTGCAAAGACAGCTTTTCGATCAAGGTATGGACACTACGAGTTCTTGGTCATGCCTTTAGGTTTGACCAATGCTCCCGCAGTCTTCATGAATTTAATGAACAAGATCTTTCACCAGTACTTGGACAAATTTGTAGTAGTCTTTATAGATGATATCTTAATTTACTCCAAGAGTCAAGAGGAGCATGAGCAGCATCTACGGATAGTTTTAGGAACATTGAGGAATGAGCGACTTTTCGCGAAACTTAGCAAGTGTGATTTCTTTCTCAAGGAGGTATCATTTCTTGGTTATATTGTTACGGGTGATGGTATATCAATGGACCCAGAGAAGATCACAGCAGTCAAATCATGGCCCGCTCCCACATCAGCTTCTGAGGTGAGAAGTTTCCTCGGACTTGCGGGTTACTACCGACGGTTCGTGAAAGATTTCTCTCGAATAACGGGGCCTATGACTCGATTAACTTGCAAGGATCAGGAGTTTGTATGGACAGACGAGTGTCAAGCCGCATTTGATGAGTTGAAGAAATGATTGACCACAACACCGATCTTGACACTACCATCGGGCCCGGAAGGATTTGTGATCTACAGCGACGCATTCGGAAAAGGATTATGATGCGTATTGTTGCAGCACGGTCGTGTAGTAGCATATGCATCACGACAGTTGAGGGTGCACGAGAAGAATTATCTGACCCACGATCTAGAGCTCGCAGCGGTTATCTTTGCTTTGAAGGTATGGAGGCACTACTTGTACAGCGAGAAGGTTGATATCTACACTGATCATAAGAGCCTCAAGTACGTGTTCACACAAAAAAAGTTGAATATGCGACAGCGACGTTGGTTGGAGTTGATGAAGGATTACGAGATCGAGCTTCATTATCATCCGGACAAGGCTAATGTCGTAGCAGACGCATTAAGCCGCAAGCCCATGACACACTTTTGACTACGCAGAAGGAGTTGATTAAAGACTTAGAGCAGCTTGGCATTGAGGTAGTATTGCCTGGAGCAGATGGCGTATTAGCCAACCTCCAAGTGCAATCATCATTGGTAGAGCGCATCAAGACAGCATTGTCCAATGATGCTAGATTTTGACGGCTCAGAGAGAGGACTGAAGCAGGAGAGCAGACGGGATTGAGGATCCATCCGATGGGATATTGCGATGTGGTGATCGCATTTATGTTCCCAATGGAGAGCTACGGTAGGAGCTTATGACAGAGGCTCACAGTTCGACATACTCCATTCATCCTGGAGGAACCAAGATGTACCGCGACTTACGACAGTATTATTGGTGGCACGGAATGAAGCGGGAAATAGCTCGTTTCGTTGCCAAGTGTTTGGTATGTCAACAAGTGAAGGTGGAGCACCAGAGGTCGGCCGAATTATTGCAGCCGCTACCCATTCCCGAGTGGAAGTGGAAGCACATCACGATGGATTTCGTCACGAATTTTCCTCGGAGTCCTATGGGACGTGACGCAGTGTGGGTGATTGTTGATAAACTTACAAAGTCAGCCCATTTCTTACCTTTTAGAGTGGGCCAGTCGACAGAGGTATTGGCAGAGATGTATATGGAGCAGATTATGAGATTACACGGTGTGCCTGTTAGTATTGTGTCGGACCGTGACTCGAGATTTACCTCACACTTTTGGAGGAGCATACAAGAGAGTTTGGGCACCCGATTGAAGTTTAGCACGTCATACCATCCTCAGACAGACGGCCAGTCGAAGCGTACTATTCAAACACTAGAGGATATGTTGAGAGCGTGTATGCTTGACTTTGGTAGTTCATAGGAGAACCATCTTCATCTTGTTGAGTTTTCCTACAACAATAGCTATCAAACGAGCATTCAGATGGCTCCGTTTGAAGCATTGTATGGTAGGAAGTGTCGGTCTCCTGTTTGTTGGAGCGACATAGGAGAGCGACAGCTATTGGGTCCCGAGTTAGTCTTGAGCACAGTGGAGACAGTGAAGAAAATTCAGGGCCACCTGTGAGCAGTGCAGGATCGTCAGAAGCAGTGGACAGATAATCGTCGCCGACCCTTGGAGTTCAAAGAGGGTGACCATATGTTCTTGAAGATATCCCCCACTAGAGGCACGATTCGATTCGGAGGACATGGCAAGTTGAGTCCAAGGTATATCGGGCCTTTCGATGTCTTGGAACGTGTTGGAGAGGTTGCCTATAGATTGGCCTTGCCACCGTCGCTAGAGGGAGTGCATGACTTATTCCATGTTTCTCAGCTGAGGAGGTACGTGGCGGACAACAATCATGTGCTTGATCACTCCGAGATCACAGTTGGATCGAGCTTGTCGTACGAAGAGTAACCAGTAGGCATTCTTGATCGTCGAGTGAAGGTGTTGCGGAATCAATCTATTCTATTGGTTCGCGTGGCATGGAAGCATCACTCGCTAGGGGAGTCTACTTGGGAGCGCGAGGACGACATTCGAAATCGTTACCCGTATTTGTTCGACAACCAAGGTAATCCTTGCCCATGTTAGTTCCTTAATAGTTCATTCTTGCAATGCATTCGACCCCCCTACCTCAGTTTAATTTCGAGGACGAAATTTTCTTTAAGTTGGGTAGGATGTAAACCCCCATAATTTATATTTGAATTTTTTTATAATTTAATTAATTTATGTTAGGCATTTCATTATTTATGGATTATTTACTACTAGTTTATTAGTATAATTAATGTATGTGTGTATATATATTATTATATGTGTGCATGTTAGTATTTTTATTAAATGAGGAATATAATTAAATCTAGGATTTTAGGAATTTATTTGTAATTTTTGTGATAATTTTTGTTAGCTAAAAGGAAGATATATATATATATTATATATATATATATATATATATATATATATATATATATTTATCTATAAATAAATATATATATATACTTAACTTTTCGGAAAAAGAATTAGAAAAGAAAAAGAATTAGATAAAGAAAAGAAAAGAAAAGAAAAAGAATGAGAAAAGAAAACAAAAGAAAAAGAAAAAAAAGGAAGTGAGCATCAGCCGCTCACTTAAGTGAGCGGGCCCCACCAGCGTTAGCAGCGGAGCAACCCCCCCCCCCCCCCACGCGTGCACGTACAGTAGGATTATTGGGAAATTGAGTAATCCGAAACCCATTAGTATTAGGGTTGGTTGCAACTTGTTATATATATATATAACGTTTTGCACAAAACTCAAAACCCTAGACTTCTAAAATGAAAGTTACGGCTGATCATACCCTCTTCGCCTACGAGTTCGTTTCACCAGCGACGGAGCTTTGTGCGCGACGAACGGAGCATCAGAAGTCAGCCCCTCGCCACCCACGGAGCAGTTTTCCCACTCAAGGTACCCTACTTCCCTACGACGTAACTTTTTATTCGTAGCACCGATTTTCGATCCGTAAGATTTTCTGGAAAGTAGACTTGACCCTCTTCGAGATCCTCTAGGTGGATTTTGAAACAACCCATCGACTTGCTCGAAAATTCGAGACGAAGTTGAAGAAAAACCTGTTTTCTGTAATACTAAAAACTGTTGTAAAACGACAACTTGTCGGCCAATTTTCTTGCTGTGCAGTAAAGAATTTTAGAAACTAATTGAAATCAGTAAAAGACAACATAACCGAGATCACAACGCATCTTCTGGATCGTCGTTTCGATTAACGTGCAAAAAGTAAATTGATGTTGAAGTTGAGGAAAAACCTGTATTAATTTATATTAATTTTCTGAATTTTGTCCGATATGGCGTACGCTCCGACAAACCGGGCGACATGGTCGCGCGCTATACGCATCGAAAGGCGCGTATGGACATTGCCGACGTGTGGAAACTAACGGAACTCAGTTTTGTTGTGTGTGTGCGACGAAATCAGTCCGTATCCGTCAAGATACCCCCGTATCGCCAATTTGCAAACTTCGCCCTAACTTCGTGTACAGCCGTCAATTCGAGACGAAACTTGCGCCAACAGTTTTGAATCTAAATTTTGGTCCTGTGTGCCAAGTTTGGTTCGATTCTAAGAAGGTCGAATCGGAACCCTTTTTGGCGGGCTTGCGACCCACTCAAACGGACGATTTTGTATACGGCTAATCGGAATCCAAAACTGGACATACCATTGAGTTCCTCTCCTCAAAATGAATCCGTAGACATGTAGTTTGATGACTTTAGAGAGCATAGACTTTGGCACATGTTTCGGTGCAAAGCGGGTCCAACGGCGGACATCGTTTTGATCCAAAATTACGATTTTGCTCCTGTACCAGAATTAGACTTTTGGACAGGCATTTTCTAGGTATATCTTTTACACCGAATATGTTTTTGATGTTTGTTTCAGCGTCCGAAGTTGTTTGGAGATTGTGACATTTTTTGGCTGACATTGTGATTACCTGGACTTGCCACTTTGCACCATCAGGCAAAATACCTTGCCACCCTACTCTGTGATTATTATATTCTTAGTTTCAGTTGTTATTTTCAGCATTTCTTATTTTTTGATATTTAAACTGTGCGTCCAAGTCACACTTGGGTGCAAGCGACTCTATTGGTCGTTTTTTATGCTTTTATTTATTTATCTTACATTGACTTAGTCTAGTGACCTTCCATTGATGATGAGGTATTGGTATATCTCATACGGCCTTGACACTTGCTTACCACGTGTTGTGAGTCACATGTAGGACACGTACCCACGTAGTCGGCTGGCCACCGATACGTATGGAGCGTGCGACGGATAGGAGTAACTGCCAATAAAATTGCATGTTAGAAGACTTGGCGGTTACTAGAGGTTCATATCAGTCATGGAGATGATGATACTAGGCATTGGGTGGGGAGAACAATACCTGACGTATGGGCTTCTTTGTACTTCCCTGATTACCTGTGCGCTCCTCTGGAGACGCAGGCTCCAGGCGCCCTCTGACGTTTCCCAGAGCGTTATGGACGTAGCCCTTGCACATGGTGCCCTCTGACGCTTCCAGAGCGTTATGGACGTAGGCCCCTGGTGCCCTTTACGGGAACTATACCGATCCCATTTACAGCCAGGGCTCATGCGTCGAAGGATTGTATCTCAACTGCATATTCACAGTAGAATGGCCAGGAGCCCGATTGCATGCATACCTTTTTCTCTTATTATATTATCACAGTTTATATGGCATGGTGTTTTCTTGTATCTTGCTATGTCCCTCTGAGGACCTGGTTATCTCTCCAGGTTTAGACGATTTTCTACAGAAATACGGAGTGGCGTTGGAGCTATCCTACATTGATGACGAGGCAGTCCCTACTGATTTCTAGACTATTCTTTATTTGAGACATTAGTGGACATTATTTTTATATCTCTTTCTTTCTATTTTGCGGAGGTTGGACTCCGATCTTGTGAGACTATTTTTCATAGCTGTTTGGAGTGAGCATGTTCACCCGGCTAACTTTTGATACTCTTATTTATTTATTTGGACTCTATTATCTTCTGTGTTGAGCTGTAATGAGATTAGATTATATTATTTTGGCCTATGATTATTTTATTTATAGCTTATGTGCATATATGAGGATTCCATATATTGGTGTATCCTTCGTACATGTGTAGCTGGCATGTTCACGTGCTTGGTCCTATGTATTTTGGGACTGGGGCGTTACAGTGTCGAGGGAACTTGCTATGCACGGGGTCTACTTGAACAACCAACTCTTGGGTGCCTAGACTTAAGCCAACAGCCGTGCAAGATGACTTAACTCGCGGGACGTACAAAGGCTATGCCAAGCCTTGGACGATGGGACCGTGCATGCATTTTCAAGCATTCACGCGGGCGACGCCTATGACTTAGGCCAATACAAGGGTTAGGGCAAAACGACGGGATAGTGCATGCTTTTTAAAGCATTCAAGCGGGCGACGCCTATGACTTAGGCTTATTCGAGTGTCGGGGCAACTTAGCAACTTAGGCCAATTTCCTTCTCCTAAGCCACGGGACGAAGGACCGAGTGTCATTTGAAAGCACGCTGAGCCGACTTCTAAGTAGACCGTGGGACCCTTTTCCATGTTCTAAGACATTCCGACCCGTCGGGATTATTTCCTTAGCTATGTGCGTTCGTAGCTTTTATATTAGCCTACTTGTGCAAGTTGAAAACATGCGAGTTATTAAGTGCAGGCTAAGATAAGGCAAGTTCATCGAAACTACCCCACCTGAGTGAGGAGTCGCCTCGACCGAGCGAGCCTTCGAGCAGCCGTTGCAAGGCTAAGTCCGAACGCCATCGACGTTTCGATTCCTCTGATTGACTTTGCGGGACGGGGCACTACAACATACACCACTCAAAACATGTCTCGTCCTCGAGACTTTCCTGAAGGCAAGCCATCCTACCATTTCTATGGCCAAGACTTAATCGTGTCTAGACACGAAACTTATAACAGTTGTGCGAGGTACGCTATAATTTATCGTGCACACTCCGCCTACGCATTTCTTCGATTCTGAGCCACCCTCGTACTATTATCCATCTTTCCCTTAACACGATTTCAAGTCCTCGACACTTTTCCATTCCTCAAGTCTTTCTTGAACTCAACGTATCACTTGGCTGGATTGTGCAAGCATTCCAGGCGTCCCCAAAATACATGCATTCAACCAAGCCGTATGATAGAGAATTCGTCATTCTCACTCGAGTCGCATCGTACAC
Source organism: Iris pallida (assembly GCA_029216955.1). NCBI lineage: Eukaryota > Viridiplantae > Streptophyta > Magnoliopsida > Asparagales > Iridaceae > Iris > Iris pallida. The sequence continues at coordinate 21,252,711 of JANAVB010029819.1, read as the reverse complement.
ATACTCAGGCGTCCCTGAAATATATGCATGTCAGCCGAGTCTCGTGAGGGGCATTCCTATATTCCTGTTTCACTCCATCTATCCATACCATTCATCAAGATCAATCTTTCCCATGCCAATTCTTTAAACAGGGGCGTCTCGCCTAACCGCTAGTCCATTTCTCAAGGCTAAGTCAATGTCAGGATTGGAATCATAGTTTCCAAATAATAATGCCAATACTGATCCCAATCCTAGGGTCAAACCATAGTCGGTAGTACGGGGTTTTCTATCTGTAATGCCTATGGTTTGTATTACGTATTCTGGTATATGTGTACGTATCTTGAGTCGTATTTCATGTCTCTTGGCTGGGTTAGGTTAGGTTCGGCTTGATTTGGTTCGGTTTGGGTTGGAGTGCAAACTCCCACCTACCACTTCCCCCTTCCTTTATTAGCCGCCCACTTTTCTCTCTCTCCTCATTACTTCTCCTTCCCCCACCATTACTCTTCTTCACCTACCAGGAAGAGAGCTAGGCAAGTGTAACTTGCTTCATGAAGGAACTCTCATTTTGTTGTTCCATTCTCTTCTCCTCAAGATCCTAAGCCTCTTTTGTACTTAGTGTTTTCAAATTCTATGGCTCATTATACGTAGATCTAAGTTTCTAGTATTTTTGATCTTCTTGGTTTTGATCTACTAAAATAGCTTGTTTTCGAAAACTAAGAGTTCCATGTAGTAGGCCTCATGATTTTACACAAGTTTGGTTTTGGGATGGCCGGATTTCACCAAGTCCTGGCCGAGATGGAGTTTCTGAGCTTTTACGCGTGTTTGCTTTGGCCATGGGGAGAAGATGAAGTTTTACGCACACGTTCTAACGTGTTAGCGTAGTGTTTAGCCCTTACGCCCACGTTTTACGTGTCAGCGTGTTATGTCAGTCTTTTACGCACATGCATTGCGTGCCAGCGTAGTATTTAGCTTTTACGCTCACGTCTTAATGTGTTGGCGTAGTTCCCTTTTACGCACACGCATCGCGTGCCAGCGTACTTCGTTTTACGCTGAGCTGTTCAATTTTACGCTCGGGACTCTCCCGCTCGCGTAAAATCAAGCTCGTGTAAAATCCCTAGCTCGAGCAGACCTTCACGAGCGTAAAGTTGCCCAAGTTTTCCTCGCGTAAAGTTTTACTCGCGTAAAATCTGCTCGAGGGTTCGCGCGCATAAAATTTTACGCGCGTACAATCTTGCTAGCGTAAAGCCTGGCTAGCGTAAATCCCAGCCGTATGCTCCCTTACTCGCGTAGAGCTTGCTAGCGTAAAGCTCACTAGCGTAATCGGTGGTACGTGCGTAGAAACTTGAGTTCCTATGGCGTACACCTTTACCTTTTATATATATTTTACGCCCATTTTATACCTTACGCCTTTTTGTCATGAACTTGAAAATCACGAATTTATTTAATATGTTTAGAAATGATAATTGAACATGGCATAGTATGACCAGTATACCTGACATGATCATCTCGATTTGCTGTTGCGACGGATAACATGACATGACACGACCTGACAAGAATGATTGACCTGGACACCGTGGACGATTGTGTTTGTACATATAAACAAGTACTGTCTTGCATCATGTCTAGGACGGGGACCCCTGAATACCACGGTCAGGGGCACCTACTGAAATTGACTAAGGCTAATTAACTAGAATAATTCAGTAGACATGAAGAGATTCCCCGCTACAGGCAATCCCGTTATCTGGGCGCATTCAGTGGACTTGTAGCCTACCGACGAGTAGGGCACATTTCCAGCTACACAGTCATGTGGTGCACCATTAATAAACGGACATTCGACCTGGATAACCGGGTCTGCAGGGCTTGTGGCTGTTGGAATAATCTCATTGTATCTTGCTAGTAACTAGGCCTGTGCTAACCCTAGTTAGTTAATGTATCAAGCCGTACTCATTGCTTGGCCGTGATTGATTGGATGGAGTCTAGCCCTGTCTAGTTGTCATGATCCTGTACAAGGTTGTATCATGACCTGATTTCTTGTATCGATAAATGTTGAGATACCAAGTTCTGTTCAGATGAAGGGTTACAACCCCGGTCCTTGTTTGGTTTAAGGGTTGTAACTTGGCTATCTGAATAGTTCTATGGTTATCTTATCATATATAGTCCTGATTACGTGTGCTTATCTTAACAATAAGGATCAGGGGTCCAGTTCTGTTCAGGCGAAGGGTTACAACCCTGGTCCTTGTTTGGTTTAAGGGTTGTAACCTGGCTCCCGGAGGAGTTCTGTGTCCTCTCTTCGTTTATTGTCTTATTGCTCTCTAAGCCATGTTCGTCTTGTTTTGCCTTACTCCAATAACATGATTATTTATACCAGCCTTCACAATAAAGATCAGGGGCAAGGTTCTGTTCAGGCGAAGGATTACAACTTTGGTCCTTGTTTGGTTTAAGAGTTGTAACCTGGCTTCCGGAGCAGTTCCTTATCCTCTCTTCGTTTATTGTCTTATTTTTACCCTATGCCAAGACTAATCATTTTTTACTTACCAATAGTATTTGAGACGAGTTTCTATTCAGGTGAAGGGCTGCAACCCCAGTCCTTGTTTGGTTTAAGGGTTGTGACCTGGGTACTTGAATGGTTTCTTCGTACTCAGTTTACTGTTGTTGTCTCTATTATTATCAGTTCCTTATTTATTATTTATCTTTAAAACTCTATTGTGATATGCTGGTTTTAGTTCCTAAGTGAAGTCTCCTTTGTGGCACTTGCTCTTTCTGGGGTCTGACCCAGCTGGTTTTGTGTGGCCAGATATCGGAGCAGCTCCAGAGGTTCTACCTACCTTCCAGCCAGATAGTGGCCACCAGGCGTAACCCTGGCAACGAGTGGGTTTCTTTTGTTCTTCCACTTCATTGTAAATTAATCTTTTGAGGCGTTTAGCCGATGAGCACGTGTTAGCTTGGTTGCACCTTTATTTACTGTCTGCCTACGGGCTATAACATGATTGACAAATCCTAGGGTTGATCATATATGACTAAACTCTTGCTAGTCTTCACATTTTGTACGACTAGCTTCATGATCATCCAATATGTAATATATGGGACGCCTTACTATTGTATATTTGATGTTCTAATATCTTGTGACCGCTACTAGCTTGTGATTGAGACACTAGGCTTGTTCATGACCATAGGTGAGTGATGGATTGTAGTTAAACCCTCATGTATCTTGACAGCCGTGACCGTATAGCGAGGTGGGTTGTACTTCAATATACGTAGCTGGCTATGTACGCCCCCTTTCTCCAGTATTCTGGTTCTGGGGCGTTACATGGTTTAAGTGGTGGCCCATGCAGGTCTTGTAAATCAAGATATGTGAGGGTTTACCGAATAGATGTCTCAATCAGTACTCGCCTTTGATCTCTGCTCGTATCTTCTAAATCCCTAGAATCTTGACCTGATCACATGTTTGTATCGTTGATCTGTCCTGGTCCTTCCTTATTGTTCCCTATGTCGTCTTCTTCAGCGGTATTGTTCCTGGACCTGTCGATCAGCAAGGCGGAGCGCCACCTGTGGACCAGCAGCAACCAGGAGATCAGGTCCAGCATTCAGGAGTGGCCTCCAGAGTCGAGCCTATTGGAGGAGAGCCACCAGTTCAGCCCGTCCAGCCTGCAGATCCTGATGATGGCACTTTGGTGGGTCTCATCAGGTCACTATTAGCCTCACAGGATCGTCAAAGAGATGCCTTGTACCAGGCGGTGGAAGATGCTTTGACCAGAGGAGGTCATCAGGGTAACAGCGCGGCCAACAGCTTCAAGCGCTTGAACCCTCCCTTCTTCGACGGCAGTGGAGATGCTATCGCCTGTAGTTATTGGATCTTGCCCGCAGTTGGTGGCCGTCGCAGGCCGTCGGATTAGTGGCACCCATTGCCTGGGCAGCTTTCAGGGAGAGATTCCAGACCAAGTATTTCGATGCTGTAGCTCGGTACGACCTACAGACGAGGTTCACCAATCTAAAGCAGATGGGCAGGACGGTCGATGGATATGTGGCCGAGTTTTCCAGGCTTAGTCGGTTTGCTCCCACCTTGGTAGCAACCGAGTTCGATAGAGCCCAGCGGTTCCAGCAGGGGCTTCATCTGGAGATTCTATTAGCAGTGGAGCAGTTTAAGCATCAGACTTTTGATGCAGTCTTGAGAGCAGCTCGGAGGCACGAGTATACCTCCCAGAGGATCGTGGATAGGACCGGAGGTCGGAAGCGATCCCATAGCCAGATGAATCAGTCATCAGCACCAGCCCCGGCAGCCAGGGCCTTGACCATTGGAGCTCCGAGGCGGGCGGCCTCAGTGACGTCGGTTCAGCATTCAACCCCGACGCATCCTCAGCAGCAGAAGCAGAAGCAGTCTTCCACAGTTGGATGTTCACACTGCGGAAAGCCGGGGTATGTGGTATCAGAGTGTCGCAGAGCACAGGGTTTGTGCTTGGTTTGTGGTGCCCCGGACCACAGGGTTGGGAACTGCCCGAACAGGAGGAGTTCATCTTCTTCAGCCTTTTCTAGTCCTTCAGTTAGAGGACCAGCACCAGTCCAGCAGCAGCAGTAGCAGCAGCTGCAGTACCCATTCCCGAGGCCATTGCCGACGCAGGCCCAGGCATTCCAGCAGCAGAGACCGCAACAGTATGTCCAAGCCCAAGCCCTGATCCAGAGCAGGCAGAGAAAATTTCAGCAGAGGGATCCTGCACCCAGATGACATGGTCAAGTGATGGCTTTGACCATGGAAGAGGAAGGAGTAGCACCAGGTGAGGTGGTGGCAGGTACTATTCTCGTCAACACCTTTCCAGCTTCAGTAATATTTGATTCTGGTGCCTCGTATTCATTTATGTCTGCACGAATCGCGACACGGGTAGGACTGGAGCCCGAGTCATTATCAGTAAGGATCAATATACTTACTGGTAACGGACTTGTGGGAGTAGATAGAGTGTTTTCCTCGTGTCGGATCATAGTTAGCGGTAGAGAATTCCCCGCTAGATTGATAGAGTTCCCGATGGCCGATTATGATGTGGTCTTAGAAATGGATTGGTTGAGGGACCGGTATGCTAGGATAGACTGCCATCTTGGCATGGTTGTTTTTAGCATTCCAGGCGAGCCGAAGTTTTCCTTCTCCCGAGGCGAAGTTGAACCTTCTCCTCCCGTATTGCGGATGGCAGTAGCAGCAGTGCAGTTACCTCGGATAGTCGAAGAGTTCCCTGATGTTTTCCCCGAAGAGCTTCCAGGGATGCCGCCAGAACGAGAGATCGAGTTTACCATCGACTTGATTCCCAGAACAGCCCCAGTGTCAGAGAGAGTCTACAGGATGGCGCCGTCAGAGCTAGAGATATTGTATAAGATGATTGAAGAACTCAGAACCAAGGGATTCATTCGTGCTAGTGGATCGCCTTGGGGAGCCCCGATGCTTCTTGTGAAAAAGAAGGATGGTACGTCCAGATTATGTGTTGACTATCGTACCTTGAACTCAGTGACAATCAAGAACAGATACCCTCTCCCGAGGATAGATGACTTGTTTGATCAACTCAAGGGAGCGGCTGTATTTTCGAAGATTGATTTGCGGTCAGGATACGATCAGATCAGAGTCAGAGAGCAGGACATCCCGAAGACAGCTTTCAGATCCTGGTATGGGCATTGGGAGTTCCTTGTCATGCCCTTTGGAGCAACCAATGCACCGACTGTATTCATGGACCTCATGAATCGTATCTTCATGCCTTATTTGGATCAGTTCGTGATTGTGTTCCTAGACGACATCCTGGTCTACAGCAAGAGTGAAGCGGAGCATGAGCAGCATCTCCGAGTTGTCCTTCAGATTCTTCGTGAGCACCAATTATATGCCAAGTTCAGTAAATACGAGTTCTGGCTCGATCGCATTTCATACTTGGGTCATATCATCACCCGAGGAGAAGTTGAAGTGGATCCCCAGAAGATCGTGGCTATAGAATCATGGCCAGTACCTAGCACAGTTACAGAAGTTCATAGCTTTCTTGGATTGGCCGGCTACTACCGGCGATTTGTTTCAGACTTTGCTCGAATTTCAGCGCTATTGACCCAGTTAAACCGCAAGGATGTGCAGTTTGCTTGGACAGCAGAGTGCCAGGATTCTTTTGAGAAGTTGAAGCGAGGCTTGATTACGGCACCCATTCTCACGCTTCCAGATGGAACCGGGGGATTCACAGTATATTGCGATACTTCAGGCAGAGGTTTAGGATGTGTTCTGATGCAGCATGGGAAGGTAATAGCTTATGCGTCACGCCAACTTCGTGATCATGAGAGGAATTACCCAACCAATGACTTAGAGTTGGCAGCAGTAGTGTTTGCGCTTAAGTTGTGGAGGCACTACTTGTATGGAGATAGGGTAGAGATTTTCACCGACCACAAGTGCCTGAAGTATGTATTCACTCAGAAGGAACTTAACATGCGACAGAGAAGATGGCTGGAGCTTCTTGTGGATTATGATGTCAATTTACAGTATCATCCAGAAAAGGCCAATGTCGTAGCAGATACATTGAGCAGGAGAGCCGAAGTTTATCTTCTAACAGCGCAACCAGAGTTGTTTGCGGATCTTCAGAGGATGGGCATAGAAGTTGTCCTTCCTACCAATACGGCATTGATGGCCAGCATACAAGTTCAGTCCACTATAGTCGAGAGGATCCGGATGGCGCAGTCAGCAGATTCCAAGCTTCAGCGACTCAGAGCAGAGTGTGAGGCGGGACGTAGACCAGAGTTATGCATTCATGATGATGGTACACTTCGACATGGTAAGCATTTTTGTGTACCCAGAGGAGATATCAGACGGGAGATCATGGCAGAAGCTCACAGTTTGCAGTATTCCATTCATCCTGGTGGTACGAAGATGTACCGTGACATCCGACAGCACTTTTGGTGGAATGGCATGAAGCGGGAGATAGCCCGGTTTGTCTCTCGGTGTTTGGTTTGCCAACAAGTCAAGGCTGAACATCAGAGGTCAGCTGGACTTCTTCAGCCCTTGCCGATTCCAGAATAGAAATTGGAGCATATAACCATAGATTTCGTGACTGGATTACCTAGATCCCCAGCTGGTAGAGATGCTATCTGGGTTATAGTCGACCGGCTCACGAAGGTGGCTCACTTTCTTCCGTTCAGAGTAGGTCAGTCGACGGCTCAGCTAGCAGAGATGTACCTCATGTTGATAGTCAGGATGCATGGAGATTCAGTATCACCTCGGATCGAGATTCCAGATTCACTTCGCACTTTTGGCATAGTCTCCAGAAGAGTTTGGGGACCCGCCTCCAGTTCAGTTCATCTTATCACCCACAGACAGATGGTCAGTCGGAGCGCACGATCCAGACCCTTGAAGATATGTTGCGGTCATGTACACTCGACTTTGGTGGTTCGTAGGAAGATCACCTGCACTTGGTGGAGTTCTCATACAACAACAGTTTCCAGGCCAGTATCCAGATGGCTCCGTTCGAGGCACTGTATGGCAGGAAGTGCAGATCCCCGCTAGCATGGGACGATATTAGAGAAAGGCAGATGCTCGGTCCGAAACTTATTGCCCAGATAATCGAAGTGGTCAGGAGAGTCCGAGATCATCTTCGCGTTGCTCAAGATCGCCAGCGTCATTGGGCCGATTCTCATCGGCGCCCTCTTGAGTTTTCTGTCGGCGATCACGTATTCCTGAGGATTTTGCCTAACCGTGGCATCATTCATTTCGGCGTACGATAAAAGCTTAGTCCTAGGTATATAGGGCCGTTCGATATCCTGGAGCGAGTAGGAGATGTGTCCTATCGTCTCGCTCTTTCGCCGTCGCTAAGCGAGGTGCATGACGTGTTCCATGTATCCCAACTACGACGGTATATCCCGGATCCGAGTCATGTCCTTGATCATTCAAAATTGGTTGTTGGTACCAACCTTTCGTATGAGGAGAGGCCCGTATCCATATTGGACCGAAGAGAGAAGATACTCAAGAACAAGACTATCAAGTTAGTCCGTGTTGCTTGGGGTCATCACTCTTTGGGTGAGTCAACGTGGGAGCATGAGGATGATTCCGATCGCGATATCCCGACCTGTTTGACTCGTGAGGTATAATGTCTGCCTTATGCCTCATGGTTTCGATTCCTTGCTTGCATGATTGATTGTCTGATTGCTTGACAAGTATAGCTTGCCTATGATTAATATAGCTTGTCCTCGCATCTCTAACCTCTTGATTAAATTCCGAGAACGGAATTCTTTTAAGGTGGGTAGAGTTGTAATGCCTGTGGTTTGTATTACGTATTCTGGTATATGTGTACGTATCTTGACTCGTATTTTATGTCTCTTGGCTGGGTTAGGTTAGGTTCGGCTTGATTTGGTTCGGTTTGGGTTGGAGTGCAAACTCCCACCTACCACTTCCCCCTTCCTTTATTAGCCGCCCACTTTTCTCTCTCTCCTCATTACTTCTCCTTCCCCCACCATTACTCTTCTTCACCTACCAGGAAGAGAGCTAGGCAAGTGTAACTTGCTTTACGAAGGAACTCCCATTTTGTTGTTCCATTCTCTTCTCCTCAAGATCCTAAGACTCTTTTGTACTTAGTGTTTTCAAATTCTATGGCTCATTATACGTAGATCTAAGTTTCTAGTATTTTCGATCTTCTTGGTTTTGATCTACTAAAATAGCTTGTTTTCGAAAACTAAGAGTTCCATGTAGTAGGCCTCATAATTTTACACAAGTTTGGTTTTGGGATGGCCGGATTTCACCAAGTCCTGGCCGAGATAGAGTTCCTGAGCTTTTACGCGTGTTTGCTTTGGCCATGGGGAGAAGATGAAGTTTTACGCACACGTTCTAACGTGTTAGCGTAGTGTTTAGCCCTTTCGCCCACGTTTTACGTGTCAGCGTGTTATGTCAGTCTTTTACGCACACGCATTACGTGCCAGCGTAGTATTTAGCTTTTTACGCTCACGTCTTAACGTGTTAGCGTAGTTCCCTTTTACGCACACGCATCGCGTGCCAGCAGTACCTTATCCTGGCTTCCGGAGCAGTACCTTATCCTCTCTTCGTTTATTGTCTTATTTTTACCCTATGCCAAGACTAATTATGTTTTACTTACCAATAGTATTTGAGACAGGTTTCTATTCAGGTGAAGGGCTGCAACCCCGGTCCTTGTTTGGTTTAAGGGTCGTGACCTGGCTACTTGAATGGTTTCTTCGTACTCAGTTTACTGTTGTTATCTCTATTATTATCAGTTCCTTATTTATTATTTATCTTTAATACTCTATTGTGATATGCTGGTTTTAGTTCCTAAGTGAAGCCTCCTTTGTGGCACTTGCTCTTTCTGGGGTCTGACCCAGCTGGTTTTGTGTGGCCAGATATCAGAGCAGCTCCAGAGGTTCTACCTACCTTCCAGCCAGATAGTGGCCACCAGGCGTAACCCTGTCAACGAGTGGGTTTCTTTTGTTCTCCTACTTCATTATAAATTATTCTTTTGAGGCGTTTAGCCGACGAGCACGTGTTAGCTCGGTTGCACCTTTATTTACTGTCTGCCTACGGGCTATAACATGATTGACAAATCGTAGGGTTGATCATGTATGACTAAACTCTTGCTAGTCTTCATATTTTGTACGACTAGCTTCATGATCATCCAATATGTAATGTATGGGACGCCTTACTATTATATATTTGATGTTCTAATATCTTGTGACTGCTACTACTTGCTTGTGATTGAGACACTAGGCTTGTTCATGACCATAGGAGACTGATGGATTGTAGTTAAACCCTCATGTATCTAGACAGCCGTGACCGTATAGCGAGGTGGGTTGCACTTCAATATACGTAGCTGGCTATGTACGCCCCCGCTCTCTAGTATTCTGGTTCTGGTACGTTATATGGTTTAAGTGGTGGCCCATGCAGGTCTTATAAATCAAGATATGTGAGGGTTTACCGAATAGATGTCTCAATCAGTACTCGCCTTTGATCTCTGCTCGTATCTTCTAAATCCCTGGAATCTTGACCTGATCACATGTTTGTATCGTTGATCTGTCCTGGTCCTTTCTTATTGTTCCCTATGTCGTCTTCTTCAGCGGCATTGTTCCTGGACCTGTCGATCAGCAAGGCGGAGCGCCACCTGTGGACCAGCAGCAACCAGGAGATTAGGTCCAGCATTCAGGAGTGGCCTCCAGAGTCGAGCCTATTAGAGGAGGGCCACCAGTTCAGCCCGTCCAGCCTGCAGATCCTGATGATGGCACTTTGGTGGGTCTCATCAGGTCACTATTAGCCTTCCAGGATCGTCGAGGAGATGCCTTGCACCAGGCAATGGCAAATGCTTTGACCAGAGGAGGTCATCAGGGTAACAGCGCGGCCAACAGCTTCAAGCACTTGAACCCTCCCTTCTTCGACGGCAGTGAAGATGCTATCGCTGCTGATGCTTGGCTTCAGGACACAGAGGTGATTCTAGAAGCAGCCAGGACTCCAGAAGACAAAAAGGTGGCCGTGGTGCGCCTGCAGTTATTGGATCTTGCCCGCAGTTGGTAGGCGTCACAGGCCGTCGGATTAGTGGCACCCATTGCCTGGGCAGTTTTTAGGGAGAGATTCCAGACCAAGTATTTTGATGCTGTAGCTCGGTACGACCTACAGACGAGGTTCACCAATCTAAAGCAGATGGGCAGGACGGTCGATAGATATGCGGCCGAGTTTTCCAGGCTTAGTCGGTTTGCTCCCACCTTGGTAGCAACCGAGTTCGATAGAGCCCAGCGGTTCCAGTAGGGGCTTCATCTGGAGATTCTATTAGCAGTGGAGCAGTTTGAGCATCAGACTTTTGATGCAGTCTTGAGAGCAGCTCGGAGGCACGAGTATAACTCCCAGAGGATCGTGGATAGGATCGGAGGTCGGAAGCGATCCCATAGCCAGATGAATCAGTCATCAGCACCAACCCCGGCAGCCAGGGCCTTGACCATTGGAGCTCCGAGGCGGACGGCCTCAGTGACGTCGGTTCAGCATTCAACCCCGACGTACCCTCAGCAACAGAAGCAGAAGCAGTCTTCCGCAGTGGGATGTTCACACTGCGGGAAGCCGGGGCATGTGGTATCAGAGTGTCGTAGAGCACAGGGTTTGTGCTTGGTTTGTGGTGCTCCGGACCACAGGGTTGGGAACTGGCCGAACAGGGGGAGTTCATCTTCTTCAGCCTTTTCTAGTCCTTCAGTTAGAGGACCAGCACCAGTCCAGCAGCTGTAGCAACAGCTGCAGTACCCGTTCCCGAGGCCATTGCCGACGCAGGCCCAGGTATTCCAGCAGCAGAGACCACAACAGTATGCCCAAGCCCAAGCCCTGATCCAGAGCAGGTAAAGGAATTTTCAGCAGAGGGATCCTGCACCCAGAGGACATGGTCAAGTGCTGGCTTTGACCATGGGAGAGGAAGGAGTAGCACCAGGTGAGGTGGTGGCAGGTACTATTCTCGTCAACACCTTTCCAGCTTCAGTATTATTTGATTCTGGTGCCTCACATTCATTTATGTCTACACGATTTGCGACACGGGTAGGACTGGAGCCCGAGTCATTATCAGTAAGGCTCAATATACTTACTGGTAACAGACTTGTGGGAGTAGATAGAGTATTTTCCTCGTGTCGGATCATAGTTAGCGGTAGAGAATTCCTCGCTAGATTGATAGAGTTTCCGATGGCCGATTATGATGTGGTCTTAGGGATGGATTGGTTGAGGGACCGGTATGCTAGGATAGACTGCCATCTTGGCAGGGTTGTTTTTAGCATTCCAGGCGAGCCGAAGTTTTCCTTCTCCCGAGGCAAAATTGAACCTTCTCCTCCCGTATTGCGGATGGCAGTAGCAGCAGTACAGTTACCTCGGATAGTCGAAGAGTTCCCTGATGTTTTCCCCGAAGAGCTTCCAGGGATGCCGCCAGAGCGAGAGATCGAGTTTACCATCGACTTGATTCCCAGAACAGCCCCAGTGTCAGAGAGAGTCTACAGGATGGCGCCGTCAGAGCTAGAGATATTGTATAAGATGATTGAAGAACTCAGAACCAAGGGATTCATTCGTGCTAGTGGATCGCCTTGGGGAGCCCCGATGCTTCTTGTAAAAAAGAAGGATGGTACGTCCAGATTATGTGTTGACTATCGTACCTTGAACTCAGTGACAATCAAGAACAGATACCCTCTCCCGAGGATAGATGACTTGTTTGATCAACTCAAGGGAGCGGCAGTATTCTCGAAGATTAATTTGCGGTCAGGATACCATCAGATCAGAGTCAGAGAGCAGGACATCCCGAAGACAGCTTTCAGATCCCGGTATGGGCATTAGGAGTTCCTTGTCATGCCCTTCGGAGCAACCAATGCGCCGGCTGTATTCATGGACCTCATGAATCGTATCTTTATACCTTATTTGGATCAGTTCGTGATTGTGTTCCTAGACGACATCCTGGTCTACAGCAAGAGTGAAGCGGAGCATGAACAGCATCTCCGAGTTGTCCTCCAGATTCTTCGTGAGCACCAATTGTATGCCAAGTTCAGTAAATGCGAGTTCTGGCTCGATCGCATTTCATACTTGGGTCATATCATCACCCGAGGAGGAGTTGAAGTGGATCCCCAGAAGATCGTGGCTATAGAATCATGGCCAGTACCTAGCACAGTTGCAGAAGTTCATAGCTTTCTTGGATTGGCCGGCTACTACCGACGATTTGTTTCAGACTTTGCTCGAATTTCAGCGCCATTGACCCAGTTGATCCGCAAGGATGTGCAGTTTGCTTGGACAGCAGAGTGCCAGGATTCTTTTGAGAAGTTGAAGCGAGGCTTGATCACGGCACCCATTCTCACGCTTCCAGATGGAACCGGGGGATTCACAGTATATTGCGATGCTTCAGGCAGAGGTTTAGGATGTGTTCTGATGCAGCATGGGAAGGTAATAGCTTATGCGTCACGCCAACTTCGTGATCATGAGAGGAATTACCCAACCCATGACTTGGAGTTGGCAGCAGTAGTGTTTGCGCTTAAGTTGTGGAGGTACTACTTGTATGGAGATAGAGTGGAGATTTTCACCGACCACAAGAGCCTGAAGTATGTATTCACTCAGAAGGAACTTAACATGCGACAGAGGAGATGGCTGGAGCTTCTTGCGGATTATGATGTCAATTTGCAGTATCATCCAGGAAAGGCCAATGTCGTAGCAGATGCATTGAGCAGGAGAGCCGGAGTTTATCTTCTAACAGCGTAACCAGAGTTGTTAGCGGATCTTCAGAGGATGGGCATAGAAGTTGTCCTTCCTACTAATACGGCATTGATGGCCAGCATGCAAGTTCAGTCCACTGTAGTCGAGAGGATCCGGATGGCGCAGTCAGCAGATTCCAAGCTTCAGCGACTCAGAGCAGAGTGTAAGGCGGGACGTAGACCAGAGTTATACATTCATGATGATGGTACACTTCGACATGGTAAGCGTCTTTGTGTACCCAACGGAGATATCAGACGGGAGATCATGGCAGAAGTTCACAGTTCGCAGTATTCTATTCATCCTGGTGGTACGAAGATGTACCGTGACAACCGGCAGCACTTTTGGTGGAATGGCATGAAGTGGGAGATAGCCCGGTTTGGCTCTCGGTGTTTGGTTTGCCAACAAGTCAAGGCTGAACATCAGAGGTCAGCTGGACTTCTTCAGCCCTTGCCGATTCCAGAATGGAAATGGGAGCATATAACCATGGATTTCGTGACTGGATTACCAAGATCCCCAGCTGGTAGAGATGCTATCTGGGTTATAGTCGACCGGCCCACGAAGGTGGCTCACTTTCTCCCGTTCAGAGTAGGTCAGTCGACGGCTCAGCTAGCAGAGATGTACCTCAGGTTGATAGTCAGGATGCATGGAGTACCAGTCAGTATCACCTCGGATCGAGATTCCAGATTCACTTCGCACTTTTGGCATAGTCTCCAGAAGAGTTTGGGGACCCGCCTCCAGTTCAGTTCAGCTTATCACCCGCAGACAGATGGTCAGTCGGAGCGCACGAACCAGACCCTTGAAGATATGTTACGGTCATTGTAAAACCCCTAAATTTTCTACAAATTTTTTTTATTAAATTTGGTACTGATTTAAAATTTTGTATTGTACGTCACGTAATCGTATTTTACGTCGCGGACGAAATTTTATTTTCGCTCGACGAGTGCAAATATGTGCAAACGTACATATTTTAGAAAAATATTTTATTTATTATTTTATAGTTTTAAAATAATATATGCAATAAATATTTTACTATCATTACCAAGTTGTTATTTTATTTACTGAAAGCCTTCATTTATGCAATTATTAAGAATATTTTTATTTTATACTAGAAAAACATAATTTTGAAAATATTATGTGTATACATATATATTTGTAATTAATTATTAGTTTATTTTAAATATTATGTAATTTTCGAAATTATTATTAATAGTATTTTTGGAAAACATATTTGGAAGATATTGTGGCCATTTAAATCTTGATTTGATTTTTGGATTTATTTAAATAGTTAAATAATTAAAATTTGATTTATTGACTTGATTTTAAACTAAGGAAATTAAATTAGATTTAATTGGATTTGGATTTGAATTGATTTGATTGATTTTAATTTAATAGATTGATTTATCTAAATTGCGTTTGAACTAATCCTAATCCTATCTAATTGGGAATTCCCACATCCTATAAATAGGCAGGTACTCCTCCATAATTTCTCACACCCACAAATTTCTCTCCACAAATATACGTATATCGTGTCTGTGTCCATCCAAACTCTTATTCCATATTGTTACATATACATTTTGACTTCTCCTCCGTGTCGACAATTCCGACACGACAAATATTAAATTCCTAAATCCTACTCCTAATCTCTAGCCAACACCATCACCCTCGTCATCGTCATCGTCATCGCCACCGCTGCAACCATCCTCTCCGTGCCGTCAACCCCAGTCCACCGTCACCCCGACTACCCCGGTCGTCCCTGATAAACAAACCACAACCCAGCCGCCACCGTGGCCACTGTCGCGGCAGCCCACGCCGCCACCACCCAAATAGGAAAAATCCCAAATAGAAATAAAACTCAAACCAAAACCTCACCTCGCCGTCGCGCCTCGTCGCCGACTTCCTCCTTGCCGCCGTCGCCCGTCACCGTCGAACCCTCCGCCGCGTGCGCCTAGTCGTGGCCACCCGCGTAAGTTTCCCCACCCGCTGGAAACCCTCCGGCCGCCGACCTTCCCTTCAAGCCTTCTCGCTGCCGCCCATAGTCGGAGCCCCGACTACCGTCCTGGCCCTCTACCGCCTGACCGACGACTCCGCCTTAACCCCCGCTGACCTCTCCTTCCACGCTCGAACCCTCCGTAAGCCGCGCCCGCTCCCGTCAGCAAGCGGCGCCGTCGGTGTGCCCTAGCCGCGCGCGCCGCCGACCCCCTCCGACTTCTCTCCGTCGAACACCCCTTCCTCTTTCGCTCCTCCTCACGCCGGACCTCCCCGTTCCTCCGCTCGCCACAACAACGCCGGTGGCCGCTCCTCTCTCTCCGATCCCTCTTGCCCAGCCCCTCTCTCTCAGTTCTCGATCACTCCCTCCCTTTCTCTCTCCCTCGCGCTCACTCTTTCTTCTCATTTCTATTACTCTGCTCCTCTCTAATATAATGTGTCTTGGACTCTTGGGAATCCTTTACTTTTTCTTCTCTTTTGGCTACTGGTTTAAGCCCTTCTCCCGAAGAGAGAGTTTGCTTTTACTTTGAAATGATATTTTTTTTCGTTGTTTTGTTTCTTTCAAAGAGAACAGCTGTTCTCGATTTTACTGAATTATTTTATTTTATTATTTAATTATTTTTTGTTATTTTATTTTGAATTGTGTTCTAAAAGTAATAAGTATTGACTAGAGTTTATTATTATTATTAATTATTTTTTTGTAGTTGTTGTTGATTTAAACTAATTTATTTTTATTATTATTAGGGTTATTAATAGTATTACTATTGATTATCATTTTTGATTTTGTTATATTTGCTAACATCATATTAAATATTTTATTAGTATCATTATTATATTTATTGATATTATTATCATTATTATTATTTAAAGATAGTTATTATTATTATTCTCATTATTTTTATTATGATTATTGTTGTTGTTACTTGCAAAACTATCTGTTATTATTTATAAAAGTTTTAGGAAAATATTATTTTCTAAAAGGAAACAACTATTTTGATTTTAAGTTTGCATCTATATAAATATTCTGGCAATAAAATATTCTATCTAGAGTCGTATCTTTACAAACTTAGAGTTTTTGCCAAAAATGATTTTTTTTTTCTTGACTTAGTTTTTT
The DNA here is from genome assembly GCA_029216955.1 of Iris pallida. NCBI lineage: Eukaryota > Viridiplantae > Streptophyta > Magnoliopsida > Asparagales > Iridaceae > Iris > Iris pallida. The sequence goes on along the minus strand of JANAVB010029819.1, from coordinate 21,236,446 downwards.
TTAGCATTTTCCTTATAAATATTTTTACTCATGAAAACTAGTTTTAGGAATATTCTCTAAAAACTCGTATATATATATTTATCCATTAATTTCTTTGATTTTTCTCGTGTCCGTATCCAGTCCTATTATTCCTATTCCTCTGCCCATTTTGAGTCTACCTTATGTCAACCCTAACTAAATTGACCCTTCTGGACCTAATGAAACTGTCCGTACCACCATCCGAGGTCACCTTGTATAGCTGTTGCACCGAAGTCATAATCCGCGACATCTTGATCATTGCAGCACACCAGGCGTACTATCAGGCAAGACACCTTGCCATTAGCTGTTTACTTATTTTAGCTCATATTTCATGCATGTTCATTATTTTTTTTATGCAAAATAAACTGTGATACATGGCATAACCTGTTAGAATTTACTGTTCAGTTTCTTGCTATGTATTATTTTCTTACACATTAAACCTAGATTCAAGGGACCACCTTTGTGTGTTGCATTCATAGCCTTGACACGTGGTAACACGAAGTTGTGTGTCGCATGTAGAACACGGAAGTGCGTGATTGGCTGGCCACCAGTACGTACAAGCCGTGCGATAGGAATAACCGCTAATAGAGGTTGCATGCTAGTTGACTTAGCGGTTATAGAGTTAGCATTGGGCGGAAAGAACATGATTGGAAGTTGACTACCACCCTATCTATCGTAGACTCGCTCGCTACTGAGGAACGATAGGTAGACTATATGCTATAGACTCGCTCGCTACTGAGGAATAGTATATGGTGTTGTGACTCGCTACTGAGGTACTGCATTGGTATTTTCTTGACTTGATCGGGTAGTCATGCGACCATGAACTGTTCTTAAAACTGCATCCACTTAGACTGGTTAGGCTGCCTTTATCCGTTAGGTACGAGTACTTTTGGTTTGGATACTTTTATTTAACCGTGGCTTGGAATAATAACTTGTCGCGGATTAGTTCGTCATATCTTGTCCTTGTTTGGTTGTAGGTGTGACTTACTACTTCGATGAGAAGGTATTGAACCTTGTTGGGGTCCGGATACCATATTGGATTTATAGCATGGGAAGATACGTTACCGTGAATTAGTTTACCATCTCCTGTCCTTGTTTGGTTGGGGGGATGGTACGCTCGTTCAGTAGGTGCGTATTGGAACATGTTATAATTCGATTTACTTATTTATTTGAGCAATATTTATTCAGTTTATATGGCATGATATTATGTGTCTTGTTACGTCCCTCTGAGGACCTGGTTATCTCTCCAGGTGTGTGCCCTTGTCTTTCGTAGGTGCTTTAGTTCTAGCCGTGTTCATTGCCGTTTCTTCGAGGATGATTGCATTTGGATCGTCTTCGCTTCGTTTGCCACCCATTTTATTTTCTATGTACTTTTTCTTATTTTGTTGGTAGTGGATTTGTCTCCGCCCAACATATTGTATCAAGACAAATTCATTTTTATTATATATCTTTTATACATTTTTGTGTGGATGAGATTAGTTATGGTTGTACTGCATTTTACAGCTTATGTATTTATACGAGGCGTCAATATATTGGGGTATACTTCGTATGAATACAGCTGGCATGTCTACGTTCCTAGTCCTACGTATTTTGGGACTAGAGCGTTACAGTCATGTACACTAGACTTTGGCGGTTCGTGGGAAGATCACCTGCACTTGGTGGAGTTCTCATACAACAACAGTTTCCAGGCCAGTATCCAGATGGCTCCGTTCGAGGCACTGTATGGCAGGAAGTGCAGATCCCCGCTAGCATGGGACGATATTGGAGAAAGGTAGATGCTCGGTCCGGAACTTATTGCCCAGACAATCGAAGTGGTCAGGAGTGTCCGGGATCATCTTCGCGTTGCTCAAGATCGCCAGCGTCATAGGGCCGATTCTCATCGGCGCCCTCTTGAGTTTTCTGTCGGCGACCACGTATTCCTGAAGATTTCGCCTAACCGTGGCGTCATTCGTTTCGGCGTACGAAGAAAGCTTAGTCCTAGGTATATTGGGCCGTTCGATATCCTGGAGCGAGTAGGAGATGTGTCCTATCGTTTCGCTCTTCCGCCGTCGCTAAGCGAGGTACATGACGTGTTCCATGTATCCCAACTACGACGGTATATCCCGGATCCGAGTCATGTCCTTGATCATTCAGAATTGGTTGTTGGTACCAAACTTTCGTATGAGGAGAGGCCCGTATCCATATTGGAAGAGAGAAGATACTCAAGAACAAGACTATCAAGTTAGTCCGTGTTGTTTGGGGTCATCACTCTTTGGGTGAGTCAACGTGGAAGCGTGAGGATGATATCCGATCGCGATATCCCGACCTGTTTGACTCGTGAGGTATAATGTCTGCCTTATGCCTCAGGGTTTCGATTCCTTGCTTGCATGATTGATTGCCTGATTGCTTGACTAGTATAGCTTGCCTATGATTAATATAGCTTGTCCTTGCATCTCTAGCCTCTTGATTAAATTTCGAGGACGAAATTCTTTTAAGGTGGGTAGAGTTGTAATGACTGTGGTTTGTATTACGTATTCTGGTATATGTGTACGTATTTTGACTCGTATTTCATGTCTCTTGGCTGGGTTAGGTTAAGTTCGGCTTGATTTGGTTCGGTTTGGGTTGGAGTGCAAACTCCCACCTACCACTTCCCCCTTCCTTTATTAGCCGCCCACTTTTCTCTCTCTCCTCATTACTTCTCCTTTTCCCACCATTACTCTTCTTCACCTACCAGGAAGAGAGCTAGGCAAGTGTAACTTGCTTCACGAAGGAACTCCCATTTTGTTGTTCCATTCTCTTCTCCTCAAGATCCTAAGCATCTTTTGTACTTAGTGTTTTCAAATTCTATGGCTCATTATACGTAGATCTAAGTTTCTAGTATTTTTGATCTTCTTGGTTTTGATCTACTAAAATAGCTTGTTTTCGAAAACTAAGAGTTCCATGTAGTAGGCCTCATGATTTTACATAAGTTTGGTTTTGGGATGGCCGAATTTTACCAAGTCCTGGCCGAGATGGAGTTCCTGAGCTTTTACACGTGTTTGCTTTGGCCATGGGGAGAAGATGAAGTTTTATGCACACGTTCTAACGTGTTAGCGTAGTGTTTAGCCCTTACGCCCACGTTTTATGTGTCAGCATGTTATATCAGTCTTTTACGCACACGCATTGCGTGCCAGTGTAGTATTTAGCTTTTACGCTCACGTCTTAACGTGTTAGCGTAGTTCCCTTTTACGCACACGCATCGCGTTCCAGCGTACTTCGTTTTACGCTGAGCTGTTCAATTTTACGCTCGGGACTCTCCCGCTCGCGTAAAATCAAGCTCGCATAAAATTCCTAGCTCGAGCAGACCTTCACGAGCGTAAAGTTGCCCAAGTTTTCCTCACGTAAAGTTTTACTCGCGTAAAATCTGCTCGAGGGTTCGCGCGCGTAAAATTTTATGCGCGTACAATCTTGCTAGCGTAAAGCCTGGCTAGCGTAAATCCCAGCCGTATGCTCCCTTGCTCGCGTAGAGCTTGCTAGCGCAAAGCTCACTAGCGTAATCGGTGGTACGCGCGTAGAAACTTGAGTTCCTATGGCGTACACCTTTTTGTCATGAACTTGAAAATCACGAATTTATTTAATATGTTTGGAAATGATAATTGAACATGGCATAGTATGACCAGTATACCTGACATGATCATCTCGAATTGCTGTTGCGACGGCTAACATGACATGACACGACCTGACAAAAATGATTGACCTGGACACCGTGGACGATTGTGTTTGTACATATAAACAAGTACTGCCTCACATCATGTCTAGGACGGGGACTCCTGAATACCACGGTCAGGGGCACCTACTGAAATTGACTAAGGCTAATTAACTAGAATAATTCAGTAGACATGAAGAGATTTTCCGCTACAGGCAATCCCGTTATCTGGGCGCTTTCAGTGGACTTGTAGCCTACCGACGAGTAGGGCACATTTCCAGCACACAGTCATGTGGTGCACCATTAATAAACGGACATTCGATCTGGATAACCGGATGGTCTGCAGGGCTTGTGGTTGTTGGGATAATCTCATTGCATCTTGCTAGTAACTAGGCCTGTGCTAACCCTAGTTAGTTAATGTATCAAGCCGTACTCATTGCTTGGCCGTGATTGATTAGATGGAGTCTAGCCCTGTCTAGTTGTCATGATCCTGTACAAGGTTGTATCATTACCTGATTTCTTGTATCGATAAATGTTGAGATACCAAGTTCTGTTCAGATGAAGGGTTACAACCCCGGTCCTTGTTTGGTTTAAGGGTTGTAACTTGGCTATCTGAATAGTTCTATGGTTATCTTATCATATATCGTCCTGATTATGTGTGCTTATCTTAACAATAAGGATCAGGGGTCCAGTTCTGTTCAGGCAAAGGGTTACAACCCCGGTCCTTGTTTGGTTGAAGGATTGTAACCTGGCTCCCGAAGCAGTTCTGTGTCCTCTCTTCGTTTATTGTCTTATTGCTCTCCAAGCCATGTTCGTCTTGTTTTTCTTTACTCCAATAACATGATTATTTATACCAGCCTTCACAATAAAGATCAGGGGCAAGGTTCTGTTCAAGCGAAGGGTTACAACTCCGGTCCTTGTTTGGTTTAAGAGTTGTAACCTGGCTTCCGGAGCAGTTCCTTATCCTCTCTTCGTTTATTGTCTTATTTTTATCCTATGCCAAGACTAATCATGTTTTACTTACCAATAGTATTTGAGACAGGTTTCTATTCAGGTGAAGGGCTGCAACCCCGGTCCTTGTTTGGTTTAAGGGTTGTGACCTGGCTACTTGAATGGTTTCTTCATACTCAGTTTACTGTTGTTATCTCTATTATTATCAGTTCCTTATTTATTATTTATCTTTAATACTCTATTGTGATATGCTGGTTTTAGTTCCTAAGTGAAGCCTTCTTTGTGGCACTTGCTCTTTCTGGGGTCTGACCCAGCTGGTTTTGTGTGGCCAGATATCGGAGCAGCTCCAGAGGTTCTACCTACCTTCCAGCCAGATAGTGGCCACCAGGAGTAACCCTGGCAACGAGTGGGTTTCTTTTGTTCTTCCACTTCATTCTAAATTATTCTTTTGAGGCGTTTAGCCGACGAGCACGTGTTAGCTCGGTTGCACCATTATTTACTGTCTGCCTACGGGCTATAACATGATTGACAAATCCTAGGATTGATCATGTATGACTAAACTCTTGATAGTCTTCACATTTTGTACGACTAGCTTCATGATCATCCAATATGTAATATATGGGATGCCTTACTATTGTATATTTGATGTTCTAATATCTTGTGACTGCTACTACTTGCTTGTGATTGAGACACTAGGCTTGTTCATGACCATAGGAGACTGATGGATTGTAGTTAAACCCTAATGTATCTAGACAGCCGTGACCGTATAGCGAGGTGGGTTGCACTTCAATATACGTAGCTGGCTATGTACGCTCCCGTTCTCCAGTATTCTGGTTCTGGGGCGTTACATGGTTTAAGTGGTGGCCCATGCAGGTCTTGTAAATCAAGATATGTGAGGGTTTACCGAATAGATGTCTCAATCAGTACTCGCCTTTGATCTCTGCTCGTATCTTCTAAATCCCTGGAATCTTGACCTGATCACATGTTTGTATCGTTGATCTGTCCTGGTCCTTCTTTATTGTTCCCTATGTCGTCTTCTTCAGCGGCATTGTTCCTGGACCTGCCGATCAGCAAGACGGAGTGCCACCTGTGGACCAGCAGCAACCAGGAGATCAGGTCCAGCATTCAGGAGTGGCCTCCAGAGTCGAGCCTATTGGAGGAGAGCCACCAGTTCAGCCCGTCCAGCCTGCAGATCCTGATGATGGCACTTTGGTGGATCTCATCAGGTCACTATTAGCCTCCCAGGATCGTCGAGGAGATGCCTTGCACCAGGCGGTGGCAGATGCTTTGACCAGAGGAGGTCATCAGGGTAACAGCGCGGCCAACAGCTTCAAGCGCTTGAACCCTTCCTTCTTCGACGGCAGAGAAGATGCTATCGCTGCTGATGCTTGGCTTCAGGACACGGAGGTGATTCTAGAAGCAGCCAGGACTCCAGAAGACGAAAAGGTGGCCGTGGTGCGCCTGCAGTTATTGGATCTTGCCCGCAGTTGGTGGGCGTCGCAGGCCGTCGGATTAGTGGCACCCATTGCCTGGGCAGTTTTCAGGGAGAGATTCCAGACCAAGTATTTCGATGCTGTAGCTCGGTACGACCTAAAGACGAGGTTCACCAATCTAAAGCAGATGGACAGGACAGTCGATGGATATACGGTCGAGTTTTCCAGGCTTAGTCGGTTTGCTCCCACCTTGGTAGCAACCGAGTTCGATAGAGCCCAACGGTTCCAGCAGGGGCTTCATCTGGAGATTCTATTGGCAGTGGAGCAGTTTGAGCATCAGACTTTTGATGCAGTCTTGAGAGCAGCTCGGAGGCACGAGTATACCTCCCAGAGGATCGTTGATAGGACCGGAGGTCGGAAGCGATCCCATAGCCAGATGAATCAGTCATCAGCACCAGCCCCGGCGGCCAGGGCCTTGACCATTGGAGCTCTGAGGCGGGCGGCCTCAGTGACGTCGGTTCAGCATTCAACCCCGACGCACCCTCAGCAGCAGAAGCAGAAGCAGTCTTCCGCAGTAGGATGTTCACACTGCGGGAAGCCGGGTAATGTGGTATCAGAGTGTCGCAGAGCACAGGGTTTGTGCTTGGTTTGTGGTGCCCCGGACCACAGTGTTGGGAACTGCCCGAACAGGGGGAGTTCATCTTCTTCAGCCTTTTCTAGTCCTTCAGTTAGAGGACCAACACCAATCCAGCAGCAGCAGCAGCAGCTGCTGCAGTACCCGTTCCCGAGGCCATTGCCGACGCAGGCCCAGACATTCCAGCAGCAGAGACCGCAACAGTATGCCCAAGCCCAAGCCCTGATCCAGAGCAGGCAGAGGAATTTTTAGCAGAGGGATCCTACACCCAGAGGACATGGTCAAGTGCTGGCTTTGACCATGGAAGAGGAAGGAGTAGCACCAGGTGAGGTGGTGGCAGGTACTATTCTCGTCAACACCTTTCCAGCTTCAGTATTATTTGATTCTGGTGCCTCGCATTCATTTATGTCTACACGATTCGTGACACGGGTAGGACTGGAGCCCGAGTCATTATCAGTAAGGCTCAATATACTTACTGGTAACGGACTTGTGGGAGTAGATAGAGTGTTTTCCTCGTGTCGGATCATAGTTAGCGGTAGAGAATTCTCCGCTAGATTGATAGAGTTCCCGATGGCCGATTATGATATGGTCTTAGGGATGGATTGGTTGAGGGACCAGTATGCTAGGATAGACTGCCATCTTGGCAGGGTTGTTTTTAGCATTCCAGGCGAGCCAGAGTTTTCCTTCTCCCGAGGCGAAATTGAACCTTCTCCTCCCGTATTGCGGATGGCAGTAGCAGCAGTGGAGTTACCTCGGATAGTCGAAGAGTTCCCTGATGTTTTCCCCGAAGAGCTTCCAAGGATGCCGCCAGAGCGAGAGATCGAGTTTACCATCGACTTGATTCCCGGAACAGCCCCAGTGTCAGAGAGAGTCTATAGGATGGCGCCGTCAGAGCTAGAGATATTGTACAAGATGATTGAAGAACTCAGAACCAAGAGATTCATTCGTGCTAGTGGATCGCCTTGGGGAGTCCCGATGCTTCTTGTGAAAAAGAAGGATGGTACGTCCAGATTATGTGTTGACTATCGTACCTTGAACTCAGTGACAATCAAGAATAGATACCCTCTCCCGAGGATAGATGACTTGTTTGATCAACTCAAGGGAGCGGCAGTATTCTCGAAGATTGATTTGCGGTCATGATACCATTAGATCAGAGTCAGAGAGTAGGACATCCCGAAGACAGCTTTCAGATCCCGGTATGGACATTGGAAGTTCCTTGTCATGCCCTTCGGAGCAACCAATGCGCCGGCTGTATTCATGGACCTCATGAATCGTATCTTTATGCCTTATTTGGATCAGTTTGTGATTGTGTTCCTAGACGACATCCTGGTCTACAGCAAGAGTGAAGCGGAGCATGAGCAGCATCTCCGAGTTATCCTCCAGATTCTTCGTGAGCACCAATTGTATGCCAAGTTCAGTAAATACGAGTTCTGGTTCGATCGTATTTCATACTTGGGTCATATCATCACCCGAGGAGGAGTTGAAGTAGATCCCCAGAAGATCGTGGCTATAGAATCATGGCCAGTACCTAGCACAGTTGCAGAAGTTCATAGCTTTCTTGGATTGGCCGGCTACTACCGGCAATTTATTTCAGACTTTGCTCGAATTTCAGCGCCATTTACCCAGTTGACCCGTAAGGATATGCAGTTTGCTTGGACATCAGAGTGCCAGGATTCTTTTGAAAAGTTGAAGCGAGGCTTGATCACGGCACCCATTCTCACGCTTCCAGATGGAATCGGGGGATTCACAGTATATTATGATGCTTCAGGCAGAGGTTTAGGATGTGTTCTGATGCAGCATGGGAAGGTAATAGCTTATGCGTCATGCCAACTTCGTGATCATGAGAGGAATTACCCAACCCATGACTTGGAGTTGGCAGCAGTAGTGTTTGCGCTTAAGTTGTGGAGGCACTACTTGTATGGAGATAGGGTAGAGATTTTCACCGACCACAAGAGCCTGAAGTATGTATTCACTCAGAAGGAACTTAACATGCGACAGAGGTGATGGCTGGAGCTTCTTGTGGATTATGATGTCAATTTGCAGTATCATCTCGGAAAGGCCAATGTCGTAGCAGATGCATTGAGCATGAGAGCCGGAGTTTATCTTCTAACAGCACAACCAGAGTTGTTAGCGGATCTTCAGAGGATGGGCATAGAAGTTGTCCTTCCTACCAATGCGGCATTGATGGCCAGCATGCAAGTTCAGTCCACTATAGTCGAGAGGATCCGGATGGCACAGTCAGCAGATTCCAAGCTTCAGCAACTCAGAGCAGAGTGTGAGATAGGACGTAGACCAGAGTTATGCATTCATGATGATGGTACACTTCGACATGGTAAGCGTCTTTGTGTATCCAGCGAAGATATCAGACGGGAGATCATGGCAGAAGCTCACTGTTCGCAGTATTCCATTCATCCTGGTGGTACGAAGATGTACCGTGACATCCGGCAGCACTTTTGGTGGAATGGCATGAAGCGGAAGATAGCACGGTTTGTCTCTCGGTGTTTGGTTTGCCAACAAGTCAAGGCTGAACATCAGAGGTCAGCTGGACTTCTTCAGCCCTTGCGGATTCCAGAATAGAAATAGGAGCATATAACCATAGATTTCGTGACTGGATTACCTAGATCCCTAGCTGGTAGAGATGCTATCTGGGTTATAGTCGACCGGCTCACGAAGGTGGCTCACTTCTCCCGTTCAGAGTAGGTCAGTCGACGGCTCAGCTAGCAGAGATGTACCTCAGGTTGATAGTCAGGATGCATGGAGTACCAGTCAGTATCACCTCAGATCGAGATTCCAGATTCACTTCGCACTTTTGGCAGAGTCTCCAGAAGAGTTTGGGGACCCGTCTCCAGTTCAGTTTAGCTTATCACCCACAGACAGATGGTCAGTCGGAGCGCACGATCCAGACCCTTGAAGATATATTGCGGTCATGTACACTCGACTTTGGTGGTTCGTGGGAAGATCACCAGCACTTGGTGGAGTTCTCATACAACAACAGTTTCCAGGCCAGTATCCAGATGGCTCCGTTCGAGGCACTGTATGGCAGGAAGTGCAGATCCCCGCTAGCGTGGGATGATATTGGAGAAAAGCAGATGCTCGGTCCGAAACTTATTGCCCAGACAATCGAAGTAGTCCGGAGAGTCCGGGATCATCTTCGCGTTGCTCAAGATCGCTAGCGTCATTGGGCCGATTCTCATCGGCGCCCTCTTGAGTTTTCTGTCGGCGACCACGTATTCCTGAGGATTTTGCCTAACCGTGGCGTCATTCGTTTTGGCATACGAGGAAAGCTTAGTCCTAGGTATATAGGGCCGTTCGATATCCTGGAGCGAGTAGGAGATGTATCCTATCGTCTCGCTCTTCCGTCGTCGCTAAGCGAGGTGCATGACGTGTTCCATATATCCCAACTACGACGGTATATCCCAGATCCGAGTCATGTCCTTGATCATTCAGAATTGGTTGTTGGTACCAAACTTTCGTATGAGGAGAGGCCCGTATCCATATTGGACCGAAGAGAGAAGATACTCAAGAACAAGACTATCAAGTTAGTCCCTGTTGCTTGGGGTCATCACTCTTCGGGTGAGTCAACATGGGAGCGTGAGAATGATATCCGATCGCGATATCCTGACCTGTTTGACTCGTGAGGTATAATGTCTGCCTTATGCCTCATGGTTTCGATTTCTTGCTTGCATGATTGATTGCCTGATTGCTTGACTAGTATAGCTTGCCTATGATTAATATAGCTTGTCCTTGCATCTCTAGCCTCTTGATTAAATTCCGAGGACGGAATTCTTTTAAAGTGGGTAGAGTTGTAATGCCTGTGGTTTGTATTACGTATTCTGGTATATGTGTACGTATCTTGACTCGTATTTCATGTCTCTTGGCTGGGTTAGGTTAGGTTCGGCTTGATTTGGTTCGGTTTGGGTTGGAGTGCAAACTCCCACCTACCACTTCCCCTTCCTTTATTAGCCGCCCACTTTTCTCTCTCTCCTCATTACTTCTCCTTCCCCCACCATTACTCTTCTTCACCTACTAGGAAGAGAGCTAGGCAAGTGTAACTTGCTTCACGAAGGAACTCCCATTTTGTTGTTCCATTCTCTTCTCCTCAAGATCCTAAGCCTCTTTTGTACTTAGTGTTTTCAAATTCTATGGCTCATTATACGTAGATCTAAGTTTCTAGTATTTTCGATCTTCTTGGTTTTGATCTACTAAAATAGCTTATTTTCGAAAACTAAGAGTTCCATGTAGTAGGCCTCATGATTTTACATAAGTTTGGTTTTTGGATGGCCGGATTTCACCAAGTCCTGGCCGAGATGGAGTTCCTGAGCTTTTACGCGTGTTTGCTTTGGCCATGGGGAGAAGATGAAGTTTTACGCACATGTTCTAACGTGTTAGCGTAGTGTTTAGCCCTTACGCCCACGTTTTACGTGTCAGCGTGTTATATCAGTCTTTTACGCACACGTATTGCGTGCCAGCGTAGTATTTAGCTTTTACGCTCACGTCTTAACGTGTTAGCGTAGTTCCCTTTTACGTACACGCATCGCGTTCCAGCGTACTTCGTTTTACGCTGAGCTGTTCAATTTTACGCTCGGGACTCTCCCGCTCGCGTAAAATCAAGCTCGCGTAAAATTCCTAGCTCGAGCAGACCTTCACGAGCGTAAAGTTGCCCAAGTTTTCCTCGCGTAAAGTTTTACTCGCGTAAAATCTGCTCGAGGGTTCGCGCGCGTAAAATTTTACGCGCGTAAAATTTTGCTAGCGTAAAGCCTGGCTAGCGTAAATCCCAGCCGTATGCTCCCTTGCTCGCGTAGAGCGTGCTAGCGTAAAGCTCACTAGCGTAATCGGTGGTATGCACGTCGAAACTTGAGTTCCTATGGCGTACACCTTTACCTTTTATATATATTTTACGCCCATTTTATATCCTTACGCCTTTTTGTCATGAACTTGAAAATCACGAATTTATTTAATATGTTAGGAAATAATAATTGAACATGGCATAGTATGACCAGTATACCTGACATGATCATCTCGAATTGCTGTTGCGACGGCTAACATGACATGACACGACCTGACAAGAATGATTGACCTGGACACCGTGGACGATTGTGTTTGTACATATAAACAAGTACTGTCTTGCATCATGTCTAGGACGGGGACCCCTGAATACCACGGTCAGGGGCACCTACTGAAATTGACTAAGGCTAATTAACTAGAATAATTCAGTAGACATGAAGAGATTCTCCGCTACAGGCAATCCCGTTATCTGGGCATATTCAGTGGACTTGTAGCCTACCGACGAGTAGGGCACATTTCCAGCACACAGTCATGTGGTGCACTATTAATAAACGGACATTCGACCTGGATAACCGGATGGTCTGCAGGGCTTGTGGCAGTTGGGATAATCTCATTGCATCTTGCTAGTAACTAGGCCTGTGCTAACCCTAGTTAGTTAATGTATCAAGCCGTACTCATTGCTTGGCCGTGATTGATTGGATGGAGTCTAGCCCTGTCTAGTTGTCATGATCCTGTACAAGGTTGTATCATGACCTGATTTTTTGTATCGATAAATATTGAGATACCAAGTTCTGTTCAGATGAAGGGTTACAACCCCGGTCCTTGTTTGGTTTAAGGGTTGTAACTTGGCTATCTGAATAGTTCTATGGTTATCTTATCATATATCGTCCTGATTATGTGTGCTTATCTTAACAATAAGGATCAGGGGTGTAGTTCTGTTCAGGCGAAGGGTTACAATCCCGGTCCTTGTTTGGTTTAAGGGTTGTAACCTGGCTCCCGGAGCAGTTCTGTGTCCTCTCTTCGTTTATTGTCTTATTGCTCTCCAAGCCATGTTTGTTTTGTTTTGCCTTACTCCAATAACATGATTATTTATACCAGCCTTCACAATAAAGATCAGGGGCAAGGTTCTGTTCAGGCGAAGGGTTACAACTCCGGTCCTTGTTTGGTTTAAGAGTTGTAACCTGGCTTCCGGAGCAGTTCCTTATTCTCTCTTCGTTTATTGTCTTATTTTTATCCTATGCCAATACTAATCATGTTTTACTTACCAATAGTATTTGAGACGGGTTTCTATTCAGGTGAAGGGCTGCAACCTCGGTCCTTGTTTGGTTTAAGGGTTGTGACCTGGCTACTTGAATGGTTTCTTCGTACTCAGTTTACTGTTGTTATCTCTATTATTATCAGTTCCTTATTTATTATTTATCTTTAATACTCTATTGTGATATGCTGGTTTTAGTTCCTAAGTGAAGCCTCCTTTGTGGCACTTGCTCTTTCTGGGGTCTGATCCAGCTGGTTTTGTGTGGCCAGATATCGGAGCAGCTCCAGAGGTTCTACCTACCTTCCAGCCAGATGGTGGCCACTAGGCGTAACCCTGGCAACGAGTGGGTTTCTTTTATTCTCCCACTTCATTATAAATTATTTTTTTGAATAATATCATCTTCCTCTGACTCGGAAGGGGTGCTACCCCTGTGAAGGATGCCACATCGTCTTGGTGAGGGTGGTGGCCCTCAGGGAAATCTGATTCTGTTGCAGAGTTCTGGAGATCTCTACCCCTGTTTGTGCTCTTGGTACACCGGGTTGTCGCATACATTGAGGGGGCTGCTACCCCCAGCTTCATCTACTCTCTAGGAGGCCGAAGGTGCACTCCCGGGTGCCGGAAGCTTCTTTTTGGATCGAGTGCCTAAATAGACACCCCCTGTGGTTGATGGGAACCCCCAGATGAGGGTCTCCTTACAATACTGGCCGAGATGGCCGGGCTGGAAGAGCCTATCTTCTTTCCTCCCTTGCCAGGAGGAACTTTTTGAGTTGAATTACAGGAGGCAAAAGGAAACTCCTCGTCCCCAGGAATTTGGACAAGTGCTGGCTGCTGCAGTCGCTGGAAAACTAACTGCCGATCTTCAGGTGCTGCTGATTTGTCGCAGCAACAGTTGATGATGACTTGGGTGCAACGACGCCCCGAGAGGGACTCATTGCATGTTGACACTGCCGTCTTACGTTTGTGAGTAATCACGTTATGTAAGTCGGTAGGGAGCTTCTCTACCTTTACACCCAACTTGTGAACTCGGGAATCCTGAGCGCACTGGTGCTTAGGCATCATGTTTGCTTCCTAATCCGTGTCTAGTAAAAGCACTTGCTCTGGATCATTAGAGGGAGACTTTAAAGACCCACCCTGTCCGTTAGCCCTGGAGGACTGGACGTGGGTGGTTCTGTATAACTTTTCGTCAGGAGCCCGTGTAACAGTCAACGGGGCCCACTGACAGTCAGCAACTTGGACAGTTGACTGGGCTGGTTGGGCCCGCTCTGTCCTAGACTTTTTTGACTTAGCACCCAAAGGCGCATAGTAAAAGGAGTCCAGATTGATACATCCCGCATATTTAGTGAGCCGTATGGCGTCGGGCCCGTAGGAGAGGCGGTCGAACACAGAGCTTCTGACAGGGCCGCATGAGACGTCCTGTTTGAAGCCAGGATTAGTCGTCGCATGGACCATATTCTTGCGGCTAGAGCTGGCTGCCGCATGGATCATCTTCCTGCGGCTAGAGTTGGCTGCCGCATGAGTTGGCTGCCTGCGGCCAGAGTTGGCTGCCGCATGGACAGACTGTTGATCTCCTCTATGCGGCTCCTTCTTCGTCCGTATGGATTTCCCTCGTGCCCCCAAAAACTCAGCATCGTAGTATTTTCCTCTACTAGATTTAGGGACAGTGGGGTCCTCCGTGGTCGAAAATAAAGCCGCAGGAGAGTTCTGGTCTCCATCTTGGTTGCAGAAGGAGCTTCTTCGAGTACTTGGTCGGGGGCAACAGTTTTGCGCACTGACGCCTTGCGAGTCCTCTTTAGGTTGGCTCGCTTCTGAGATGGGCTGGCGCTCCCTTCAGAGAGCAATTCTTCGTAGGCTTGTTGGTCAAAACGAACCACACGCATCTGCTGTGTAGAGCCAAGCTTGAACGCGTCAGATTGCGTCACCAACTTCTCATCGAAAGAGAAGGATGTCCCCAGCAGAGTCGCCATCGTGTTTGCCATAAAAAAAATCAAAGACAGGTATTACAGAACACAAAAATTGATTACAAACTGGCTTGTACAAAGGAAACCATAGAAAGAAATCCTAGGAAACAATCTAAGTACAATTGTTTAGTTTTGATTCTGGGGGGTGAAGGTGGAGGCTCGGGAAAGTGCTATCAACTCTGCCTTACTCCGTGGACTATCTGATGCAGTCTCTAGCTCGTGAAGAAATTGCTTTTCTCTTGAAGGTTGTCAACCTTTTGCAGGGGTGTGGCACCCTGCTATTTATAATAGGATGTATTTGAGCCGTATAAATGGCTTGCGGCCATGTGGCTGATTAGCACGCGAAGACCCGCTCTTTGGCTGCCATCTATCGATTTGTTGGGATTTTGTTGCACAAATCTGGGTAGTTAAGGACTTGGTCAGATTGTCACGTGTCCTGTTGCGTATAGTTTTCTCAGTCTTCAATCATGTGGGGTCGCAGGAGACTCATGCGGCTTGGATCACAGTTACTCCTGGCTGCATGAAGTTTGGAAACTTTGGGGCCGCATAATTCTGAGCCGCATAAGGTTCATGCGGCTTAGATGACACTATTCTGGCCGCATGGAGGCGTACGAACCCTGCTTTTGGGCGACGTCTTACGTCTTATCTTTCTTGTCGAAGTGTCAGAACTGTCATGTTTTGCCAGGACTTGTCAGCTTTATCAGTCGAACTGCTCCTCTTGGCCGCATATCTTCCTTCTACAGCTGTTTGTCGACGGACCGCATATGTCTTTGAACAGTCATGCGGCTTTCCTTTATACGGACCTGTTTGGCACAAAGTACCTATGCGGCAATTTGTAATCCGTATGAACCCCATATTTTTCATGCTTCTACAGCGAGATTCATTACACAGCCATAACCGAAACCCCCCTCCCATTCGAACAGACCTCCATGTTGGTTATGGAACACAACACCTCCTCCATTCTATAGTGTCATACATTTATATATAGAGAGAGGAATGAGAGTTATATAAGAAAGTTAGAAAGTAAGAAGAAGACCAACACCACCTGACCTCAACCCCTCAACCAACTGCGCCCACCCCCGACCTTTGGCGCCCCTGTTAGACCACCGCCGCTGCACAGAACGCCGGCGATCGCCGGAAAACACGCTCAAACCCGCCCCCACTAACAATAGTTCCAAACTTGAGGTACCCTGTTCTCCGCTCTCTATCTCTCTGTGTAGTTGTCCGTTTCGCGAACCGTAAAAAGTTACGGGATGCCAACATGACCGTCTAGGAATCCCTTCAAATAGAATTAATTTATATGTCCTGAATTGATCGCAAAATCGATCCAAAGTTGACAAAAAACCATATTTCTGAACTGTCATAAAACAGTCCAAGTACCCAACTTTGAATACTCTTTTCTTCCAATTCAAGCTCGATTTTAATATTCTGTTTGAAGGTGTTTGTTGATAACATATAGGACATCATTACTCAGTTTTTATATTTAATAATCGTTGATTATATTCTGTTTAAAATTATTTCCAAAACACCGAAAAACCATTCAAAAACTAAAATTTTAGAAAATGTTCTCGATACGGCATGCGCCCCGACAAATAGGGCGACTTGGTCACAACCTATAAGCTTCGAAAGACGCGTATGGATGTTGTCGATGTGTGGGATCCAACGGAACACAATTTTGTTGTGTGTACGCGACGAAATCGAACAGTATCCGTCGAAAGTTCCCCGTATCGATGTTTTGCAACCTTCGTGTCCAATTTTAAATCGTTCATCGAATTGAGATGAAACTTGTGTCATTGGATTCAGTACATTTTTCTGGTCCTGTTGGCCAAGTTTGGTCCGATTCTGAGAAGGTTGACCGGAACACTATTTTGGCGGGCCCGCAAACCGATCCAACGGGCAAAATTGTGCATGGCCCATCGGAATCCAACTTTGGACATACGGTCGGATTTGTATCATAAAATTGGGCATATAAACATATAGTATATTGACTTTCGAGACCGTAGATGTTGGCGCACATTTCGGTGCAAAGCGGGTCCAACGGCGGACACCGAATTGACCCAAAATTTTGATTTTGCCCCTGTGTCCAGAATTAGACTTATGAGTAGACTATTTTAGCTATTTTGACTATTTTAAAAATGTTGGTAATATCTGTTTCAGCATCCGGAGGTGTTGGCAAGAGTTCAGGTTTTGAGACTCTTTAATTAGACGATTTATTTGCAAGACTTTTTGCTACACCAGACAAGTATACCTTGCCAATTTTGTACATTCATATAAACATTTATTTTTTGTCTTTTATTCATGTTACTTTCTGCTTAGTAGTACATGAGTTGTTAGATATTTTCTTATGATTTTGTTGTAGTTATCATGATTCACATGTTTATGCATATCTTCTTCACTCATGTTTATATATGTCATTAGGCACCGTTGTTACTTGCACAACTCTCGAGATCTTGTCAATTTCTTTCTAGAAAGTAGAACCATGGGGTATGAAAAACAATCATGCGTGTATGGACTGCTTATTCCTTATTTCATTTCGTTTAAACCTAGTGTCCACGAAGGATAGGGTTATGTTGCTATCCTAGCGGCCACGAAGGTCTAGGGTTTGACTCGTTTAGCCGTAGTTTTCTGAGGACTATGGTGGTTGATTTCGTTCCTTTTGGAAGTTCACACACTCGTAGTTGTTCTTATGCACGAACCATGATTAGAACAGTTTCAGTCTTTTTACAATTCATTATGTTCAACAGTTCATGATTCTGCTTTATATGTTGCAATGTGGCATGTATTTTATGTATCTTGCTAGTCTCCTGAGGACCTGGTGATCTTTCCAGGTATAGATGAGCAGGATTGACCACAGGAGTATGGATCAGCTTCGGAATGGCTTTTGTTGACGAGGAGATGTACCCTATTGATCAGTCCTGATCATGCATTAGTGTTGGAGACATTACTTATTATTTTTCTTATCTTGTGAGGACAGATTCCATACTATCACAGACTTACATTATAGCAGTTTGGTAGTAGATTTGTCTCCACCTGACTATTTTTACAGTTGACTATTTCTTCTTCATTAATGGATTTCATTTATCATATATTGTTGTGGATGAGATAGACTTGCCTGAGACTACTATTGTTATATTCACATTTACAGCTTATTTATGTATTTAGGATTTCCATATATTGAATTATGTTTTCGTATACATACAGTTGGCATGAAATGTGCCTAGTCCTAACATAAATGGGACTAGGACATTACAGTAGCTTGGACCTCGAAGACCTCCAAGATGTTATTATGGTTCGAACCCCTTATGCCAAACATTCAAGTGCATATCGAAACTCTGTAGTTGTTCTTCTACAAGACCACAGCTTCTTTAATCGAAGAGATCTACAACCAACAGCCAATTATGCAAGGCCCATGGGTGTCCGAAGCTAAGTCGGGGTCGAGCATGACAGGGGAATGACTGAAAACTATGAGCAAGGTCTCATCCAAAAAGCTTCTCTTTATATAAGCTGTGTGGTCCAAACATGTGGAAGTCGGTCAAAGGACTCCGGAGTAATGGGATGAACCTAAGACTCAGCACAATGAATCTCATTTAATAGATTCATTTGACTAAATCTTGGGCTACCGCTTCTCGAGCCCCCAAAACGGCGGTAATTAAAGAAAATATTGACTCAGCCGCTCAAAGATGGTCATTAATTTTCTTATGAGCACAATGACTTCGATGTTTCATAAAAGCGTAGCCTCCTCATGGTTATCCCAAAAGCGCAGCTCCCTCATGGTTACCCAGAAGCGCAACCCCTTCATGGCTCATTCATTTGATCCGTCAGTTATTCCTAGAAGTGCAGCAACTTCATAGCTTCATAAAAACAGTCTTCTCGTCGTCCAAAAGTGTAGTACCTCAAGAGCAGTCTCCTCGTCGCCCAAAAATGCAGTGACGTCGTTACCTCAAGAGAACAGTCTCCTCGTCGCCCCAAAAGCGCAGTAACTCCGTTGCCTCAAGAGCATAGTCTACTCGTCGCCCAAAGCACAGTGATGTCATTGCCTTAAGTGCATAGTCTCCTCGTCGCCAAAAGTGCAGTGACTTCGTCGTCTCAAGAACAGTCTCTTCGTCCTCCAAAAGTGCAGTTACTTCGTTGTCTCAAGAGCACAGTCTCCTCGTAGCCCAAAAGAGCAGTGACTTCATCGTCTCAAGAACACAGTCTCCTCGTCGCCCAAAAGCGTAGTAACTTCGTTGCCTCAAGAACACAGTCTCCTCGTCGCCCAAAAGTGCAGTGACTTCGTCTCCTCAAGAACACAGTCTCCTCGTCGTCCAAAAGCGCAGTGACTCCGTTGCCTTGAGAGCACATTCTCCTCGTCGCCCAAAAGCGCAGCGACTTCGTTGTTTCAAGAGTAGTCTCCTCGTCGCCCAAAAGTGCAATGACTTTGTCGCCTCCACAGCAGCCTTCTTGCCGCCTAAAAGTGCAGTGGATCGAACACTACCAAAAGTGCACCTCGTATAGCGTGCAGTTCCCCTACAACGTAGCATCATACCACTTGGACAGTATGGCAGTTGTATCTTCTCAGATACAATTGGATTCAGTTTGCTGTATCTTTTCAGATACAATCAAATCCAGTTTGTTTAAACCCCAGCTCCTGAGATGGAGTTGGATTTATTTTGTTTAAACATTTGTATCTTTTTAGATGCGAACAAATCTGGGTTTGTTTAAACCCGTCGCTCTTGAGATGAGATTGGATTTCAGTTTGTTTAAACATTCGTTTTCTCGATAAGAGCAAGATCTATTCGGTTTCATCTGAGCAAAGTCATCGAGCAATGGGCACACGGCATGTGTCAATTAATCGGCCATACTGATAATGGATGATAACTGTCCAAGATCTCGATCACGAAAAATTCCAACAACTGCCACGTGTCAGCTCAGCAGCAGCCTTTACAGAGCAGTTACAACAGATATTCCCTGCAAGCTCGCGCGCGCAGTGCTCCTGCGCGCCAGAAATCCTTCTGCACATCGTACATGTGCTTGCCTATAAATAGAAGGAGCCTTCCTTCATTCAAGAATTCTTCGGCGTCTTCTTGATTGGCAACCCCGAGTACCACTCACAAGCATCAGAAAGTTAGAGCAAGTTCAGTTCGTCATCAGATCATCAACGGAGTAAAGGAGCCGCTGCAGTGCTCGATCTCCACGGTCACATTTCTCCATAAATTCTTGTACTTAGATCTCCTATTTAGGAATCTTTTGTACTCTTTATACGTTATAAATATAAAAAGTTCGTATAACTTTTTTCATGGCAAATTATGGCGCGCAAAGTAATGTACAAATCAGTGTACTTTACACTGTGCGCCAATCAATGTAACTGTTCGACAGTTATCCAAAACTCTATAGATAGAGTTCCAAAATCACTTCTAAAGGCATCATTAATGATCATCCTCTTCTGAAGAGAATCCTCGGCCCTTCTTCATCGCTTCTGCAGCACGTTCAAGAGCTTTTCTTCTCCGGCATCACATCGTCCAAGGGATAAAGTGATCGTCTTCTGATCAGATTCCTATAGTTGTACTTCCTCATAATCAAATTGTACTTTTGTACTTTTCTTTCGTAGTTTGTAGGTAAGTTTTCTTCAAAAGCTTTTGTTTTTGCAAACACTATTGAGATTAAAATGTTTGGCTCGATGTTCGTTACATTACAGTTAAGTTTTATAGATATGGTTTCTCTTATTGAGGATGTTGAATAAGTTTGGTGTCACATGAAGATCACGGAAATAAGGTTATGAATGCCAAGTTAACAATACGATTCCCATGATATCTCAAGTTTTTGCTTATATTATTTTCCTTAATATTGGCAGTATGATGTACAACCTATTGAAGTCCGATAATAAGGAAAATATTTCTTTACACATTACTTGTCCAATAATTACATTTTTTTTGAAGTTTCACTGATTTAATGTATTGCTTCTAATTTAGTCTGTAATACATTCCTTTTTCACCAGGTTTATCATATCCGATGCAGAAATAGTGAAATACAACATACTTATCCTTAGATAGAATGTCCAGACATTGCTCTTCCACAATCTGCTCTTATTACTATTATTTAGTAGATATTTACAAGTTGCACAATCAATGTAATTCAGCCTATTTGTTTAGTTAATGTTGACCATAAAATTTCAGCTTTGCAATTAGCATTTTCTTTTCAAGAGAGAGACAGAAATATCCATCCTTGTATCTAGATGCTTTGAAGAGATTTTTAGTATTCTAGTGCTTTTGTTTTCTGAGGTTAATAATGTTGGTTAAGAAATGCTCCTCAAAGTAGTCAAGCAGACCATTAGAAAAGTTGAACGAGGTTCTCGCGAGTAAGTGGCTCGTCAACTGAAAGTTACTTCAATTTACATTTGTATATGCAGGCTGGTCCAACAATCTGTTTGGGAAAGGAGTTTTACTTATAGGCAGATGGTGATCTTTGCAGATGTCCTCCTCCATTTTTTTTCCTTGGAATTCAAGCTCAGTAACAAAAATGAAGTCATAAACTACAGGATGAAGTTTACACTTACATTGATCAATGGCTCCATGTCAAGTCTTTCATAGGTACTTCATTGACTTCTATGTTGCAGAGGTTACATTAACTCTCACGTTCATATTTCAGGTAATATTGGTTATTTTTCTACTTGTTTTTTGCAGTAAAGAACACGAGTCGAGGAACTGAAGTGAAACTTGGAGACAAAAGGAGTATGGCTTCCTCTTCCCCTTTAACACTTGAGTTCATGTTTTTATGTGTTTTTCTTTCTGTTGTAAGAACCTTTTTATACAAAAATTTGATTTGTTCTTCAAGATTTGGTAGTTAGTTCATCTTTTCATCCACTAAATCATGAACACTAACATTGAATGCCTTGTTTTGACACATGCAAACTGCAAATGCCTCTACATGCTTATTTATATATCGAACGAGATGTGGAAATTTCGCAGCTGGTAGTTCCCGATGATTGACAGGGACGACCTGGGTGTCCCCAGGATGGCCAGACACATTATATCCTTCGGCTCGAGCCAGATGAAATAGTTATCCCCCGGGAAGTCCTACACCGCACCATCAGACGAACTCAACGCTGAACTCTGACATTTGTACACTCTCCACCCCAGGCATGTTGTAGCAAGGATTCAACACCGAGAAGTCCTCCAGTAGCGGATACTTCACCTTCTTTAAAAATGCACCTTGTATGACCCGATAGGCCGGGTCAACAAAGTAACTGAGAGTGGCGCCCGAGTCGAGGATGGTCCTCCCGGTGCCTTCCTTGGCCAGATCCCAGCTCTCCTGTGCGATCGTCAGCAGATCATATTGGTAGAGACACACATTGACACAAACCAAAACAATCTAACACAAACCATTGGTTACGAAAAAACATGGTCGGTTGTGATGGTGGAATTAATATAACCGAGACATCAAAAGAAAAAGGTAAGATATAGGAAAAACTGATAATTAATGAACCAATATGCAAGATGAAGAACATTATTCAAGTCTAAAATTATATAGAGAAAGCTATTGATGCAATAATAAGATAAGCTAACGACGATAGGTATCTTGTCTCGTCTTTAAAGAATTCAGAGAAACAAGACTATCTTTGTGATGCACCCAACTAACAGTCCAACCAACATCCGAAAATTTACTCAACTTGTTGCTCATTCTTTGCTTCACGAAAGTACCAGAAACCAAGTTATAGAGCACGAAGCAGCCCTTGTCAAACTTCAGCAGGAGCTCCTTCCCATCGTCGTCCAGAGCGGCCAGAGGAATGCACGAGGAGGAGTTGCAACTTCTCGTTGTTTTGTAGATAGAGGTCCTTATGTCATGTAAGGAAATCGCGTACTGTTTGACCCATACCCGTTTGGTATAGTCTTCTAAGCACCATACGTGCATCTCGACCTTGTTTCCTTGGCACAAGCCCAATCTTCCTCCTCCCATCTCTATCAGCCAGTGTCTGCAACCTTGCCGACGTAGTCTAGAGATGGACATCGTTCCGAACTTTTCGGTAGTCGTATCAAATGCGACTATCCAGCTGTCGTTAGGCAGAGGAAGCCAATGGATACTCCCGTGCACGGAGATCCTCGACTGCCCCCAGATCCCCCGCCATGAAGAGATACCGGAAGAGTAAGGGGTGGCGTCGTCGAGCCGTCTCCAAACCTTGTTCGATCCCCCAATGCTGAACACTTCGTATCCGCCGCTGAAGGGCGCTCCATGGGAGTATTGTTGCAGCAATCTGTACTCTCCCGACGGGTGGTGGAAGTAGAAGCCGAGAATGAACTCCGAGCTGGCACCGTTGCGCCAATGCCCCCGAGGAACATTGAGCCATTCCTTGGTTACTGGGTTGCAAACGACATAGTCCTCGTCCTGAGGATTGTAATCTCCCACGAGGCAGAGCAACCCATCACAGGAAGCCAACAGACAGAGCCGTTCGCACACGCGACCATACAATGTCAGCAGCTTGTCCGAAACAGTGTCCCTCTTCACTACCACAGCCCCTCGCTCCTCGCTGAGGTTCGCGAAGAGCAAAGAGAGCTCCCAACGGCTGAGGTGCCAATCATGGTAGGACAGTTCGGATTCGAAGACGATGCTCGTACGGGCTCGGGCGATGTTGCCGACGACGAAGGACGGCCTCGACATCAGCGACGACGCCAACGCTCTCCAGGACCTGCATACCGACCGAACAGCAACTACGGTTCTCGGCGGAAGCCTTACGAAGATCAAGGACACGAGTATGTAGTCTGGAATAGTACTGATGTAGCACTGTCTCCTTGGCTTCTTCCTCTCTCTCCCCATCTCTCACTCTCTTGTATATTCTGCTATGGATCATCCATCAAGGAACTTATAAAGCATGATATGTGAAAATATATGAATCTTTTATATTTAGCAACTCATTAAATCTCCTGATATTCTCCTATAACAACTGTATGGATATTATCTAACTAATTCCTAGACCTTAACAAACATCTACTTAACTATCTATATTATTTAACAACCTCCACTTATAGACTATAACAAATTCTAATTAACTAAACCTAAAAATATATGTATAACAAATTCGAATTAAAATATTTATATCAACAATCATTAAAATATACTATAACAAAACCTAATTAAAATATATATCTAATCATATTTAAATTATTTATTATAATTTAAATTCCATGAAAAAATTTATGGGCTAATTTAAGGAACCTAATATTTTATAATTTGTATTGCTATGAGATAGTGTAAACATATCATTAATCCCGATCGATTAATTTTATTTATTACTGTAACTAACCCTAGTTTAGATGAATGTTTCAACCCCTGGTTTAGTTGAACTTTGGTTTGTTACCTTAATACATAATAGTTATTAAATAGCTAGTTAATTGATAAGCTTCGTAGTGCACCAGCACCTTAAACAATATTATGTTTTGACACCATTTACTATCTTCCTACGTTATTACATTACAACATCTTTGCATTTCATAAATCCATCTATCAAACATTATTCTAGTTCAACCATTAATAGTTTAATAAACATTTTCCTCACATTATTTAGGTACACCTAGATAACACATCTTTGCATTAAAGCTCTATGCTATCACTTAATTAATTCACACAATCAATATATATACTTACCATTTGATCACCACATTCCCCTGACATCTTACCATCCATGTCCACCGAATATTTCAAACTATTCAAATACTTACCAAGTTTTGTAGAAATGAAAATTCTGCCAATATATTCATCCTCCATGAATGTTTAGGCAATCAATTTACTCATTGAACATTTCTTTACTCTTTTGCCACAGCAGCTACCTATGCTTTGCTCCATACAAGCAATCATCTAATTCAATTTCTTACCATATAACCATTCCTCTATATTATTTCCTTATGTACACAAAATATTTTTTATTCTCCCCTCCCTTAATTAAAGAGCTTCCTACTTCCATTCGTTCATCATTCAAATTTTAAAGCACACCTACAACTAATTCCTCCATAAAACAATCAATCATTCAAATATTTCCATCCATATTAACCTCCATCCTCTTATTTCCATAAGTACATCCAACAATTCTAATTTGTTTAATTCACAATCATTAGTTATAAAAGCAAATTATTGTTTTGTACCATTTCAAACACATTCCATAATTCCTCCACAGCACACAAATCTACCAAAACCTTTTCATGTTAAAACCACCCCGTTATTCCATTTGAATAAATTTCATTCTTATACGATAAAAGCTAACTTGCCCGCAGGTGGGCTGGCCCGCCTGCCTGCGTGGCCGAACCCAATTGGCCCCCACATATGCATGGTCCCCTGCCGGTTGACCTGTCAATGGGGCGGCACCACGTGGCAGGCGGACTGCAGGCAAGGTATCAGCACACTTCTTATACTATAGGAATCTATTCATTTCTAACTATATAAATCCCTACAATAGCCAGCATTCCTAGAATGCATCCAAATAATTCATTTTAATGAATTTCGTTGCACACCATTAACAACTCCTATAAGTCAATAACTACCTACATGGATATTCAAATCTCCTAAGATCTATATAGTTATTGATTTATATTTACTATAAAATAATCAGTTATTAATTTAAATCTCCAATTTCCCATATAGTTATTAATCTATCTCTCTATATAACAATATGGACATTGGATTTTTTTAGGTTAATGAAACATGACACCAAATTACATCCCCATGATAATTTAACATGTCTGAATAATAAAACTAACCTAAAGATACAACCACTTAGTCCAAAAATTTAATATCAAACATCATTCTACTAATACCTCCTCCCTTAGGTAGTCTGAGTTCCGCTAGTCTTGTACCAGTTGTCGATAGGTTCTTCATGGATCCTCTTGCAAATACTCTTCGTACCCAAAACTTGATAAAATGAAATCTTGGATGTGAACAGTAAAATGGTGTTATATTTTTTTTATTTAATATCCTTTCTCTCTCGTTTTTCGAGCTAAATCTCCCAACATCTTCTACTATATAATGCGGCTTGAAAATGTTAAGGATAATATATATATATTTTTTAAATAGTTATCTTTCTATTGTTTAGATTATTCTTCTCTATCATTAGTTTCTATCAAGTCTATCTTTATATCTTGTAATCTCTACATAAGGAGAATCCTTCATTAATAAAGATCATCAGTTTTCCATACCTTTATATGGTATCAGAGCTTGATCCATCTTCTCTCAAAAATCCAAAACACAACTTTTTTTTCCGTCTTCTTCATGGCTACCATCAGTAACACGCAATTCCTAATGATGGAGAGCCTCTCAAGGCCTTCATCATAGTCAATTTTACAAACGCAATCAAGCTCTCCTCGACAAATTACACGACGTGGAAGGTTCAAATCAAATCGACGCTCATTGGATATAGATTGTTCAAATTTGTGGACGGTTCTTCTTCGGCGCCATCATCAACAACAACAAAAACATCTGAATTCCTAACAACCACTATACCAAATCCATCTCATGAGACCTGGCTGCGCCAAGATCAACTTCTCTTCGGAGCCTTGGTTGGCACGCTTGGCACTTCTGTTGCTCCTCTCGTTACACAGGTTGCATCTACTCGAGACGTCTGGAAGATTCTCGAGGACACCTATGCCAAGCCTTCGAGGGGGCATATCAATCAAGTCAAAGAAAAACAACGCTCTTTACGCAAGGGCACGCAGTCAATTACAGATTTCATGCATCAAGTAAAGAGCTGTGTTGATCTTCTTACTTCTTTTGGCAAACCTCAAGACCCTGATGATGCAATCGACTATATCTTAAAGGGTTTTGATTCTGCCTACCAATCAGTCATTTATGGAGTCCCCTCTCAGGACACTACAATCTCGTTTGAAGAACTCCATGAAAAACTCATCACCAAGGAACTACAAATCAAGCAAGATACGCCTTCATCCTCTCCGGCGAGTGTCATGGCAATGCAAAACAGAATCCATAAACCAAGGTTCAAACAACCACAACATGGTCAGCAACAACAACTTCTTGGTCGTTATCGCCTCCTCCTCAAAACTGCTATGCACCTACTCATCAACCACCCTCCTATCAGCCATGCCCTCCACCTCGTTCCTTCCTTGGCAGATGTCAATGGTGTGGTGAGCATGGTCACGTTTTTGGCCAGTGCAATATGTTTCGTCAAACAACCCCGGCTCTCCGTCCTCCTTAATTTTTTCGTCCACGTGGCTCTAATCCTATCCATATGCCTCCACTGCCACTCTCTCAACAGCACACTATGCCTCAAGTCAACTACAACAATGTTCAACCTCCTCCAAATCAGAATTGGTTGGTTGACAGCGGAGCCTCTCACCATGTTACCAATGACCTTCAAAACCTAAACCTTCACCATCCTTACACTAGGCCTGATGAACTCGGTAATGGTAATGGTCTTTCTATCTCTCCTGTGGGCAATCTTCAACTAAAGCTCTTACTTGTGATAATATTCTTTATGTCCCTTCCATTTCAAAAAAAGCATTCTCTTTGTTTCAAAATTTACTCTTCAAAACAATCTTTCCATTGAGTTCTAACCCGACTGTTTTCTTGTGAAGGAACTCAACACGGGCAACATTCACCTTAGGGGTCCATGCACGAATGGTGTCATCTAGGGATTTCTGTTTCAAAGTCTAATTTTTGTAGTTCTTGTTCCATTCATAAAAGTCACAAGCTACCTTTTCGTTAATCCACCATTCAATCTCATTCTCCTCTTGAAGTTATCTTTTCTGATGTGTGGCAATCGCCTATTTTATCCTTTAATGGATATCACTACTATTGTTGATCACTTTACAAAATATATATGGTTATATCCATTAAAACTAAAATTTGATACAAAATTGATTTTTTGTCAAATTTAAAGCTTGGTGGAAAATTACTTTAATACAAAGATAAAAACTCTGTTCTCAAATAATGGAGGAGAATATATTATCCTAGCTAGTTTTCTTGCCACTCATGGCATCCAACATCTCACTAGCCCTCCATATACACCTCAACACAATGGTTTTGCTGAAAGGCGTCATCATCATATTGTTGAAACCGGGTTAGCTCTTCTACCTTACTCGTTTGACCCTAGAGAATTGTGGCCCTATGCCTTCCAAAGTGCAGTTTACCTCATCAATCGGATGCCTACTCCCACTCTAGAAAATCAATCTCCATTCTTCAAACAGTTTCATACTTACCCTAATTATCACAAGCTCCAAACCTTTGGTTGTCTATGTTATACATGGTTGCGTCCTTATACCGCCACCAAGTTTGAACCTAAATCTGAACCATGTGTTTTTGTTGGGTATTCCCGCCCCCAAAGTGTCTATCTAGGCCTCAATCCCATCACCTACAAAATCCATGTCTCCTGCCATGTTACTTTTGTCGATCATGTATTCCCCTTTGCCTTCCAAAACTCGCCTCCTGTATCCTCCCCACCTGAAGATCCTGCTTGGTGTTCTATATGTCATCCACTGCAGCGATCAAACCTGCCCCTACCACCACCAAATCTACCGAATCCTATGCTAACACCACCTGCTACACCCTCTACTACCACCACGACCTCCTCATTCCTGTCTCAAACAGATTACTCTGCCACTCAGTCAACCTCCACCTCTCAATCTTCCGCTTTCGCTACCTTGTCCGCCATACATCCACCCTCAATTTTGGTACGAAGTCAACCGTGTCAGCCAATCTACCCGACCCTTACCCTGTCGAAATTATTACTCGATCTAAAAACAATATATTTAAACCCATTCAGAAGCTTAACCTCACTGCTATTTTACAATCTCATCATGAACCCCGAAACATCACCCAAGCCCTAAAAGACCCGAATTGGCGTCAAGCCATGGCTGTAGAATATGCTGGTAATAAGGGTCACTAGTGATAATGATACTTGGTCTCTGGTTCATGCTTCTCCCTTCATGAACATTGTCGGATGTCGTTGGGTTTTTTGGGTCAAGTACATTCCAGATGGGTCCCTTAATAAATACAAGGCACGACTTGTCGCTAAAGGCTTTCATCAAAGGCCTGGTTGCGACTTCACAGAGACATTCAGTCCCGTTGCTAAAATGGCCACAGTTCGCATCGTTCTCACCATTGCTGTCAGCGCTGGTTGGTCTCTACGTCAGCTGGATGTCAACAACGCCTTTATCCAAGGCAACCTCCACAGTTCGCATCGTTCTCACTATTTTCTTGGTGTTGAAGTTGTAGCTTCCCTTTCCGCATTTTTTTGAAATATTTTTTTATTTATTTATTTGATTTAAATGGTGATTTTCAGATTTTATGAATAATTATTTAGTTAATTATTACGGTGGACTATTTTAGCCATGGTTGAGTTTTGAAGTACAAGACGACTAGGAATCACAGCACGAATAGTATAATTGTATGCCTTGACTGGTATATTAGCCACACCTGGGAAGACCCAGCCATAAGTGTGTCCTAACTAGAAAAATCAGGCCAAGTTACGACTTAACTTCTATAGATGTTTAATTATTTATTAATTAATTTACTGACTTGTAGAAGACCCGGTTGTACTCAGCTAGTCCGAATTAGACTCGAAACAAGCCTAAGCCATGTAGACCCTTAGTGCGACCAAGACGGCCACATAGATATACTGCATGTATATGTGTGTTTTATTTTAATGATCAATGACTAGTTATAACACTACACCAAAATGGTAATTTTGGAACACTAGACAATTTTCAATCAGGAACACTTTTTATCTGTACCTAGTGTCTGTAACTGAATAAAAGTGTTTCAGATCAGAAAAGTGTTCCTGAAATAGTTTATTGTAATTTTCAGATTTACATATTTATTTAGGAACACTAATATAATGTTCTAAATATGTTCCAAATTTGGGATATCATACATGTGCATCACATGCCCTCAATGTGAAAAGTGTTCCAACAAAAAGCCTATTCTTTTCCCCCTAAAATTTTAGATTTTCCCTCCCCTCCTCTCCCCTCCCCCTCCCCCCCCCCCCGATATATCGTAGGCCACGAGATCAACGTAGCCTTCACCGCAGCAACGAGATCAACCTAACCTTCATCTTGGGCGAGGAGATTGACTTAGAACGACATACCGACGACTTAGCCGGCTATCCCGACTTTCTTTCTGTTTGTTCCTCTCTTCTCAAATTTTTTTGGTTCAGTATTTTGTGCAATTTTCATAAAGAAATTATTATCAATTTTAGGGTCTCACTTTGAATTATTTTTGGGGTATCTCTTTGGTTCAGTATTTTTGTTATGGTGCAATTTCATTCATCATTGTTCGATTACACGTACCTCCTTTGTCTATGTGTATTTCCGAAATCAAATCAGTATCAATTTTGCTTCAAGTTTTTTGCCTATGTCTCTGTGAAAAATTAGTGTATGTGTTCGCAACAAATTATTATCAAATTTGGTTCTTTTTTTATTTTAGCAGGAAATTCTTATTAATTTTAGGAAGAAATTATTATCAATTTTAAGAATAAATTTGTTGGTGCTTTCTTTGGTGCTTTCTTTACATGAAGAGAGCTTGCTCTCAACATGCCTTGTAAATTTTAGTCCCACATCGGAAATGCACCATGAGTTATCTCAACATATATACTTGGGTGTGTTGTTGAGAGATGCACATGGGGTGGTGACCCTAAGGAGGGAACCATGTGGGTGATTTTACTAGGAGGTAAGAATAAGGCTCCAAGGATTAAGCATTAATGCTTTTGTCATTCTCTTGGATTAAATTCCACTTGGAGCTAAGCCCCAAAGGGGCTTAGCGACTCGGACTCGGACTCGGACTCGGACTCGGACTCGGGCTCATGGGCTCATGAGGCGTAATGTGGCGTTTTGTTGGCGCACTTTACACTTGCGGTCTTTATGCGGCTCATGCGGCTCATGCGGTCCATGCGGCTCATGCGGCTCATGCGGTCCATGCGGCTCATGCGGTTCATGCGGTCCATGCGGCTCATGCGGCCCAAGCGGTCCATGCGGCCAGGCTGCTGCTGCTGCTGCCGTATGGAGGGCTACGCTGACTGTGCAGATTTCAAATCGGTTATGGAAAGGGTGAATCAATGCGATTAATTCAGATCCTATCTTTGTGGGATTTGAATTAATTTCGTTACTATATTTATGGGTTTTGAATTAATTCCGTTCCTATCTTTGTGGGATTAGAATTAATTCGTTGCTATCTTTTTGTGATTTGATTCAATCTTTCCATAACTGAAGAGGCGGCTAGGGTTTCCACCCTCTCTCTATAAATACTCTCTTCTGGCCTCCTTTGTGGGGACCACGAAAATACAAGTCAGAAAAGGAGAAAGAGAGAGAGAGTTGCTGCCGCCATTGCAAGTCCATCCGAGGAGTCAGAACAGAGGTGACATCGAGCGTTCCACAAGTTCTTCAAACTTGCTGGTTCCTGGAAGCAGATCGTGTGGGGCGAATCTTGCTTTAAGCAACGGTGTTTTGACACCCCAGCATTGTTCTTCTTCTTCTCATCTCTCTAGATTATTGTAACTTGTTCTGTCCCAATTGCTACACGTTTGCAAGGAAGAACAAGAGATCTTCTCTTTGCTATTTTTCTTCTTCATATTGTAATTTGGCTATTTAGTTTTATTCGTAGATCTTGAGTTTGATCATCACAAAGTTTTGTGTGACATCTCAGATCTCGATTGCATTAGTTTTCATCTTTGATCAAGCCCCCGGGACTAACAATCTCAAAGCAAGATCCGTATAGATGGAAAACATTAATGCTTCGCTCCTCCAATCGGACTTCTGCAAGTTGGAAAAGTTCGATGGAGAGCACTATCAAGTCTGGAAGAGAAAGGTGTACCTAACTCTTCAACTGAAAGACGTTGATCATGTTCTGTTGGAAGAAGAACCCTCTGTTTCAGACACTGGATCTACTGCCGCCATCAACGCGGCTACCAAACTCCAGGCCAAGTGGAGAAGGGAAAATAGCATCTGCAAGCTTCTCATCCTGAATGCTATGGAGGACTCTCTGGCAGAATCCTACTCAAAGAAGGAACTTGCCAGAGACATATGGGAGTCTGTGGAAAATCTGTATGAAGAAGATAAGAACAGGAGCAAAATATTTGTGGTTGAAAAATATCACAAATTACTCTTTGAGGACGAAAAGTCCATGCTGCCACAGGTGAAGGAATTTCTGAAGCTGCGTTAGAAACTGGAAGACGAAGAGATGCCCCTTCCCGACAAGTTTGTCGTCGGAGGGATCGTCTCAAAACTTCCTGCTGGATGGAGTACCTTCTATGCAAGGATGCACAGAAAGAAGCTAGACATTAGCTTGGGAGATCTACTTCAAGAGATCCATGTTGAGGACGTGATACGTTCTCAACAGAAGGTGGACACTCTGACCAAACAGTTGGCTAAAGCCAATCTTATGCAGACGAGAGATTCCAAGGGGAAGCAGGCGGCTTCTCATCCCAAGAAGAAGGACTTCACTAATCTGAAAGTGAAGGGTCCTTCATTCAAGCAACAGAAGACTAAGTCCCACGTGACTTGTTACAATTGTGGCAAGAAAGGCCACTACAAGAGTGAATGCAGATCTAAGCCTAAACAATCAGAGAAAGGTGAGCCTAATAAGGTTTCATTGGTTTCTAACATTGTTTCTATGATCGGACAGGTCACAACTGTGGGGATTGACTCTGACTGGTGGATAGACACTGGTGCGACTTGCCATGTCTGTTCTGACAAGGAATGGTTCGTCACGTACCAGCCGACATCTGAGAAAGTTGTCATGGCGAACCAGGCCCAAGCTGAAGTACTGGGGATTGGGACTGTGGAGCTGAAACTCACTTCTGGGAACACTCTGACGCTTCAAGGAGTGAAGCATGTTCCTGCGATTGCCAAGAACCTAATCTCTGGGAGCCTGCTCTGCAACGCAGGCTTGAGGATGGACATCAACATTGGTCAGATGGTTATGTCCAAGAAAGGAACATACTTCGGAAAGGCTTATCAAACAGAAGGAATGTTTAAAATTCAGCTTGTCAACCAGTTTGATGACATTAATGCAGTTGCATTTTCTGATTATTCTCTTGAGTTGTGGCATAAGAGACTAGGACATGTTCATAGTAAAAGAATCAACAAAATGTCTAGTCTAGGACTTATCTCCAAATGTGGGGGTAAGGTGGAGAAGTGTGAAGTGTGTGCTCAGACGAAGATCACAAGGAAACCCTTTCATCGGGTCAATCGAAGCACAGATCTTCTGGAGTTGGTGCACTCCGATATCTGTGACTTCAAATATTTCTCCACGAAGGCCGGGATGAAGTATTTCATAACCTTCATCGACGACTTCTCAAAATACGCGTTCGTCTACTTGCTCAAGTCCAAAGACGAAGCTTTCGAGAAGTTCAGAGAGTTCAGGGCCGAGGCTGAACGGCAGACTGGACAACAACTCAAGAGGCTGAGAAGTGATCAAGGCGGGGAGTATAGGTCTCATGAATTCGCATCGTTCTGCAAAGAACATGGAATCATATGCGAGACTACTGCTCCATATTCTCCTCAATCCAACGGAGTAGCAGAGAGGAAGAACCGGACATTAACAGAAATGATGAATTCTATGCTGCTCACTGCAGGTCTTCCAAAATGCTACTGGGGAGAAGCTGCATTAACGGCCACTTTCAATCTGAATAGAG
This sequence comes from Iris pallida, assembly GCA_029216955.1. Taxonomy (NCBI): domain Eukaryota; kingdom Viridiplantae; phylum Streptophyta; class Magnoliopsida; order Asparagales; family Iridaceae; genus Iris; species Iris pallida. The sequence continues at coordinate 21,203,147 of JANAVB010029819.1, read as the reverse complement.
TGCCATATGCAACTTCGGACGTAACTCCTCATGAACTCTGGTTCAAAGTCAGACCCAACTTGAATGTCATTCGAGTGTGGGGGTGTCTGGCGTATATGAAGCTTCCAGATCTGAAGATTCAGAAGCTGGGGACAAGGACTACGAAGGCTATCTTCTTGGGGTATGCCGAGAAGAGTGATGCTCGGAGATTTCTTGATATTAAATCAAATCATGTCATCGAATCTCGCGATGCTGAATACTTTGAAGACAAGTTCGCAAAAGACAAAAACATTATTCTTTCGGACATTCTGGAAAATGATGTAGGTACAAATGAGACTGAAATCTCATATGAGCCAGTAGTCCAAGAAGAAGCTGTTGTTGATAAAACAACTCTTGTACCAGAACTCGCCGAGCCGTCAGCTAAGCGAGCGAGGAGACCGAAAGATTTCGGAGATGACTTTGTCACCTATCATGTAGAAGCAGATCCGCTTACCTATGATGAAGCGATGAAGACCAGAGATGCTATCTTCTGGAAGGAGGCAGTGAATGACGAGTTTGACTCTATCACCTCCAATAACACATGGGTGTTGGTAGATCTACCTGAAGGAGAAAAGCCCATCGGATGTAAATGGATCTTCAAGAAGAAGATGAAGGCAGATGGAACTATTGACAAGTTCAAGGCCAGGCTGGTAGCCAAGGGATTTTCTCAGAAACAGGGGATAGAGTACTTCGACACGTACGCTCCAGTAGCCCGGATGACCACCATCAGGATGTTAATCGCTCTAGCAGCTATACATAAGTTGGTGATACATCAGATGGATGTAAAGATAGCGTTCCTGAATGGGGAGCTGACCGAAGAGATTTACATGCAACAGCCAGATGGATTTATCGTCAAAGGTCTTGAAGACAAAGTCTGCAAGTTGGTGAAATCATTATATGGTTTGAAGCAAGCTCCCAAGATGTGGCATGAGAAGTTTGACAAAGTTATTAGGTCAAACGGCTACAGAGTCAGCGAGACGGACAAATGTGTTTACACAAAGTTCGCTGATGGAAGAGGAGTCATCGTTTGTCTGTACGTGGACGACATGCTAATCCTAGGTACGGATATAGGCTGTGTCACAGAGATAAAGAAGTTCCTCTCAACCAAGTTCAGTATGAAGGACTTGGGGGATGCAGATGTCATCTTGGGCATAAAGATCATCCGGACAGACACTGGAGTAGCGCTGTCACAATCTCACTATATTGAGAAGATGCTCACACGCTATGGGTATAAGGATCTTTCAGGAATCGATACGCCATACAGGTGTGATCAGAAGCTGAAGCCAAACTCGAGGGAAAGCGTCAGGCAGCTGGAGTATTCTAGCGTTATCGGAAGTTTGATGTACGCAACTACTGCCACAAGGCCTGACATAGCTTTCGCCGTGGGAATGCTGAGTCGGTTCACAAGCAACCCAGGGGTTGAGCACTGGAAAGCTGTGAAGCGAGTAATGAGATATCTCAAGAAGACTCAGACATATGCACTGCACTACAACGGGTATCCGATAGTAGTGGAAGGCTTCAGTGATGCTAGCTGGTGTTCAGAGGTGGAAAGCGAGAGATCCACAGGTGGATATGTCTTTTCCTTGGGTGGAGCTGCTATATCGTGGAAGTCGAAGAAGCAGACTATACTCTCTCGTTCCTCCATGGAATCTGAATTCTATGCACTTGAAACTGCAGCAGATGAAGCAGAATGGCTTCGGGAGCTCATGTATGATCTTCCAGTGGTTGGGGCTCAGATACCGGCGATACCGATATACTGTGACAACCAGGCGACTGCGGCGGTGGCATCAAATGACCTCTTCAACGGAAAGAAGAGGACTGTGCGGTTGAAGCACAGGGCAGTACATGATCTTATCAAAAGAGGTGTAATTGCAGTGGTTGATGTTCGGAGTCAGGAGAACCTGGCAGATCCGTTCACAAAGGGCCTCAAGCGCCAGTTGGTCGATGACACAGCTTGTAGAATGGGCTTGAAGGCATTCTGATAGTGTGTCTTTGTAATCCTACCATAAAGTTTTATGCTATTAGTTCAAAGAGAAATCTACTAGGCATCTAACTTTTGGTTCAAAGGAGGATCACTGACTGGAAAACTATCAGGTAACAGTGGGTACTTGTTCTCTGGAACATGGAAGGGATACGGACCCATAACCACTGTTGTCTACTATGTATTTTTCTACGGAAAAACAAATCCTGTGGAAGGTTGGCTTAAACGCCTTAATGAGTTCTCAGGCAGAGTGAATGTCTGGTGTGCTTTACAGGAAGCACGGTAGAGCAGCACTACAAGGAGTGAAACTCCATGCTACAGTGGAATGACTCCACCATGAGGTTCCCAGGTAGGGGTAATGCCTCGGCTTTGCAAGCCAAGTCATAGCGGCGTAGCACCGCAAATAGGCAGGTAGCCTAATGCTGTATGACGTAATTAAAGAGTTGTAGACAGCACTACAAAGGGGAGGATGGCCCCATGTTACAGTGGTACGACACCACGATGAGGTACCCAGGTAGGGGTAAAGCCTCGGCATTGTAAGCCATGTCGTTGCGGCGTAACACCGCAAGGAAGCCTTAGGCTTCATGCTGGGTAGTTTGGCACTACAAAGAGGCATGTGACCTCATGCTACAGTAGTATGACACTACGATGAGGTTCCCAAGTAGGGGTAATGCCTCGGCTTCAGGCCATGTCATAGCGGCGTAGCACCGCAAGGAAGCGCAAGGCTTCATGCCATATCTCTTTAATAAAGAACTCACCTATAGTGTATGGAAAGAGATATCAGGCCGTCTCTTGAGGGTAAACTTGTAGACGCCCAAAATTATACACTGAAACCAGGCTGGCACAGGGCCTTTAATGTGCAGCCAGAAGCACACGTAACTACACTTTGTGAGTGGAAATAATTACAATTGTGGTACAGAATTCAAGGCGTAGTCCATTCTTGTATCACATTGTTATTTAACCCATGCGGGAAGATTCAAGTCGTCAGCGACATCTATCCTAATGCAAAATAGACAGTTACTGTGGGGAACGCTCAACCCTGGACACATATATATGTTGTGATATGTGGGGAATTGTTGGTGCTTTCTTTGGTGCTTTCTTTACATGAAGAGAGCTTGCTCTCAACATGCCTTGTAAATTTTAGTCCCACATCGGAAATACACGATGAGTTATCTCAACATATATACTTGGGTGTGTTGTTGAGAGATGCACATGGGGTGGTGACCCTAAGGAGGGAACCATGTGGGTGATTTTACTAGGAGGTAAGAATAAGGCTCCAAGGATTAAGCATTAATGCTTTTGTCATTCTCTTGGATTAAATTCCACTTGGAGCTAAGCCCCAAAGGGGCTTAGCGACTCGGACTCGGACTCGGACTCGGACTCGGACTCGGACTCGGACTCGGACTCGGACTCGGGCTCATGGGCTCATGAGGCGTAATGTGGCGTTTTGTTGGCGCACTTTGCACTTGCGGTCTTTATGCGGCTCATGCGGCTCATGCGGTCCATGCGGCTCATGCGGCTCATGCGGTCCATGCGGCTCATGCGGTTCATGCGGTCCATGCGGCTCATGCGGCCCAAGCGGTCCATGCGGCCAGGCTGCTGCTGCTGCTGCCGCATAGAGGGCTACGCTGACTGTGCAGATTTCAAATCGGTTATGGAAAGGGTGAATCAATGCGATTAATTCAGATCCTATCTTTGTGGGATTTGAATTAATTTCGTTACTATATTTGTGGGATTTGAATTAATTCAGTTCCTATCTTTGTGGGATTAGAATTAATTTGTTGCTATCTTTTTGTGATTTGATTCAATCTTTCCATAACTGAAGAGGCGGCTAGGGTTTCCATCCTCTCTCTATAAATACTCTCTTCTGGCCTCCTTTGTGAGGACCACGAAAATACAAGTCAGAAAAGGAGAAAGAGAGAGAGAGTTGCTGTCGCCATTGCAAGTCCATCCGAGGAGTCAGAACAGAGGTGACATCGAGCGTTCCACAAGTTCTTCAAACTTGCTGGTTCCTGGAAGCAGATCGTGTGGGGCGAATCTTGCTTTGAGCAACGGTGTTTTGACACCCCAGCATTGTTCTTCTTCTTCTCATCTCTCTAGATTATTGTAACTTGTTCTGTCCCAATTGCAACACGTTTGCAAGGAAGAACAAGAGATCTTCTCTTTGCTATTTTTCTCCTTCATATTGTAATTTGGCTATTTAGTTTTATTCGTAGATCTTGAGTTTGATCATCACAAAGTTTTGTGTGACATCTCAGATCTCGATTGTATTAGTTTTCATCTTTGATCAAGCCCCCGGGACTAACAAAATTCACGTTCCTTTCTAATCGGAAGTCTAATTATACTTTACTCCTCATAAGCAACTTAAAAAGATGGATTCCGAAGACAGTAGCAGGAAAATGCTAGTAAAGAGTATCTGGGAAATATCAACAATGGTTGGCCTAGCTCTTAATAATCCTTGCAGGAGGATAATAAGAAAAGTTCATTTTATATCAACATATAGTGGACATATTTTGTTTGTTTATTTGATTTATATGCTCGAAATTCTAAAAAAGTTCATTTTAGATTGCACATCTCAGTGATCACTTCCCATCTATCCATGATTCATATTATCAATATATTTGGCTTGTGATTGCTCTTTTTTTGGCTCAATTTCATTTACCTTCCTGTCACTTTGTTACTTTTTTGTCACTTTTTATTCTTATATTGCAGTTTAATCTCCGGGTTTTGTTATATCATGTTTTCATCATTGCTTGTGAGTCCAAGTGCCTATCAAGTTTTTGCTATAATAGATTTTTGGTATATCATGTTTTGGTCAGTGGTTGTGAGTCCAAGTGCCTATTAGGTTTTTGTTATAACAGGTTTTTGTTACATCATGTTTTAGTCAGTGCTTGGGTACAAGTGTCTATCAGGTTATTTTATATCAGGTTTTTGTTATCTCTTGTCATTGTTGCACCTGCTACTAGGAAGTTGTTTCTTACAAAGTATTACATCCAACAAGATTGATACTTTATACCTGCTATTAGGAAGTTGTTTGATAAATGCAGCTGGTCTGAACGGACTGTATTCTATTTATTCAGTTGGCTTGCAACAAGAGACAAGATTTGCACGAGGTTTTCCTCTGAAGTGATATTACTTGATGTTAGTTGTCAAGTGAAACTTATTTGCAGATACGCCATTTACAATAGCTCATCATAGTCAGTCTTAGTAAAGTCATTTTCCAAAACTGGGTAGGAAATAGGTTAGGGACAAAGAGAAAGCAACAGAAATTTGGAATTTTTGGACAACCAAGTCTTTGAAACAAATTGACACCATCGTGGTTGATTATCGATGTCCGCAATATATGCTAGTTTGTTGGACGCGTGCTTTTGAAACTCCTAATATATGTTGCTAGATGCAGAATAGAATTTCCTTTTGGTTAGCTTTTCAAAGTCTGACTCTCACCTCCACCATCTGCCATGTATGTGTCCTCAGACATGATGATTTCCATGTCTCTGATATCCCTCTTTAACACATTTCCTAACCTGGCAAGTAGATTTTGTTTAGTGACTTCAGTCTAGATAGGATATTGGGACTTTGTTTAATAACTTTGGTTAGTAAAACAAAAAATTAGGCATTGTATGGATAAGTTTTTTTTTAGTCCCAGGTAATAGAAAATCTTGTTAATAACGGTCGGAAGGCAAACTTGCCAACCGGGTGCTTGACGGGGCGGGTCGGGGCATTTGATGTCTGTTATGGCTTACATATTTATGTGGAAGATCTTGCTTGTCATAGATTGCATTCACTCTTACTATTTCGGTTCACAAGATATAGAGCAGAGATATAATCCTCACCTAGGAAGCACATATATTCCAAAAATCAGTCCCTATAATGTATAGACCGATCAAGAGAATATTCACGTAGAATTATATAGCATTTAATGTTTGCTCAATTCTGAATCAACCTGAAGGTTCATTGGAAACAAGGGACGTTTTAGAGTTAACTAGATAGTATATACAACAGAGATGTAGTAATTCGATATATATATACAACAGAAAAAAATCTTTGATTCTTTGATTTTCCTTGAATCCACCTGAAGTTTCCACGGAGAACTGTATGTACAGCAGATGTGTAATTCATGAACATGTGTATACACAAGAAGTATTATAGTCTCTTTGTTGTAGTTCATGGACTATGTAGTTCTGAGTCTTTGTTGTAGTTTGAATCAACCTGAAGCTTTTTGGGCACCAATCCACATAGCCACCACCACAAGAGCCACAAACCATTGTTATTATGCTATAGATCGAATAAGGCAAAGCGCAAGACTTCACTGAAGGAGCCTCGTGCGTAATCAGAGGTAGCTCTATATGAGTCCCTCTGATGGTTCCATGGGGCCATCTCCTCCTCTATGAATTCAGTAACTATCAACAACTATAGCTATAGTTGGTTAATTCATGGAACCTAGCTTAGTATATCGAACAGTACTAACATGGAATAGTAGGTACAACTCAAAAAGATTACAAAAACAATATTTCACAAAAAAAAGTAGGTACATAAATGTTGTAAATAGTGAATTGAGGGGAGAAAGATGAGAGTGAATTGTAATGTTTTATAATTCGGTCAGAGATCGATCCGTTCATGACACTGGATTGGGTCAAATCGAGCCAAACAATTTGCATAGTTCATAATTACATATATACTAAGAAGTTATGCATGTTTACCACAGTAGAATCAGTTATTGAGCAAACATATTAACTTTGATTGTATTTAAGGTCCAAAATAAGGATCAAATCGATTCAAAATGTAATTGCGTCAGACGGTTCGGTGGTTTAATTGGCCGGGTCGATCGGGTTGACCAAATTTTGAAAAAAAAACAATGGATTGATATTAATAACGAGTTCCAAAAAAATAATCCTTCACGGGTTGACTAGTTCAATCCGCAGATATTGTCCGATTTTTAAAACACTGGTGAATTGAATACTTGATAACCTGCAAAGTGAAACAATGAACACACACTTGTAGAATTCTAACAATATTTTCCAGTGTGTGGAGAATTTGTAGTAATGTGCATTGGTAAATGCTTCACTCTTTCATATATTACCTGTCATAGTAGTGCTAGTATCTTGAAATAAGCAATTCAAATCCCTCATTGACCCATCAACAAAACTTGAGTCCCAGAAACCCTGCCAATTAACCAACAAACTACTTGAAGTAATACAACATTTGCTAGGGAAGTGGATACATGCTTCAGTTTGCAGATTCAAACCGATATAGAGATATTTGTACACGTGCAACTAAGTGTTAGATGAAGATGGCATGATGTCGTGTCTCGACATGGATGAACATGGAGAAGTGTCATATCTTAAGTAAGATCAGTGCAATCTTGTAGTCTATAATCTATAAAAGAATCAATATGACATGACAAACAAATCTACAAATATCAATCATCATTTTAAGGATTGATAGATTAATGTTATTTACCTTCTTGACCACAGAAATTGAGTTGCGATGAGGACATGTTCCAAGGTTGTATGTTCCACTTGGACTTTATAGCTTGCATAATTTATATGATTATTTTGATATATATTTTAAGCATGGGAGCCCTTCAGAGATTTCCTTTCCGAAAATTAAAGGAGCAAATTCATTGATGCATATAACAAGAGGCTAAGGTCCAATGATACTAATATCCAGGTATATATTGCACTTTTTATCCTAACTGCAAGTAATGTTATAGATCTTTTTTTGCATCATTTTGTATTTGTTGCATTTAGGACTTCTCTATTCTGTCAAGACTTAGAGTTCTGCTAAAACTGAAATGGTTTAAGTAGTCTGTGTTTTGTGCATCTGCTATAAATTAGGCCCTCATGGCCTAATTTAAAGATTTTCAATCAATTGAATAAAATAGGTTAAGTGCACAAATTCTGAGTTTATCAAAGCAAATCATGTACAATGTTATTGGAGAGTGGCTGATTCGAATGAGTGAAAGAGACTCTCTTACTGCACAAGAGTACAATCAGTCGAGAAGGAAAAAAATTAAAGTTGTTGAAATTGATATGTAACATTAAATTCTCAATTGACCTCAAAGATGTTCAAGTAGGAGAGGTAAATATGAATAATACCAAGAAGAGTGAAACTGACATGTTTGGTATTAGCATAATTTGTGATTCTAGACAGAATGAGAGGGAGGAAAATTTTGGACAGAAACCGTACCATGTGGCACCTCCCCATTCGTCGGAGAAGGGCCCACGTTACCAGAGGTCGGGGTACACATCGGCTACGGTTCCCTCCACCGGTCACCTCAGCACAAAGGGGATTCGAACCTCCGGTTCGTTGTCTTCTAGCGCACCAATTGATGATTGTAGCCCAATAGATCTAAAACTGACATGAAGCTAAAAAGAAAAATCAACATTTTGTCATTTATAACTTTCTTTTAATTGGGTATCAGAAATTGAAGTTTTGAATAGCAGCCTAATGGGGATTATAATATCCGACTACAAAGAAGATGCTTTTTGACAAAGCAGAAGCTTTCATAATTTATAGCACATGCACAAACACAAAATACCGTATAAAAAGTGAAATGGATAAACTTGTAAATAAAATTCTGGGCCTAAATTTCCTTTTACTTTATCCATTACTTGCACAAAAAATATAATGGCCTAATTTTATTTATTATGCCAGGATTGTAGACAAATCAACAATTCCATAGGACATGATCCTACTGCGAAAAACATCATTGGAGTACTTGATATCTATGGTTTTGTGAGCTTCAAGATCAACATGTAAGAAAGTAAGTTCATTTTCTAATTAATATCATGAAGTTACCACCAATAACCATTTTCATGAGTTTGCTGATTTATCTAGCAATTTTGAGCAACTATGTATTAACCTCATAAAGTGAGATTGCGGCAACATTTCAGTCAAGTATGCACAGGCTGAAATGTTTTTTAATATTGTTTTTCTGTGCAATAGATACGTATACTTAGACAAATTATGCATTTGGATTACATGATGTATTTAAGATGGTGCAATGAAGAGTACACAAAGGAAGAGATTGTGGAGTTTGTTGATGACCAAGATGTGCTTGATCTTATAGAAAAGGTAATTGAAATTAACATTTCACTTGTCATGGAGGCTACACGATGAATCCATATGACATTAGAATACTGCCTTTATTAATAGCTTAAGGACCATCTTCTCTAATAAGATTCCTCCAATCAAGGATGGGTCTCTTTTTCTGGATGTTCTAGGTATCTTAAGCCTAAGATATCGATAATATTCCGTCTTCAACCATAGAGAGAACCTAACATTAATTCCATTTGCGTACTAGAACATTGATACCAGCATGGCATTTATATAAGAGGGAGCTTGATGTACACAATGCAAGGCTATTATTATTTTTATCTTTTCAGCAAATTGTATTTATTACTTGCAAGCTATATTGTAATCCTTACTGTAGAAAGAATCAGCTTGGTTTCACTTGGTGGTAGGTTGGCAGTTAAAAGAAGATTATGCTACCCTTTCTAGATCCTCAAATAAGGATAAGAAGTTCATCATTTATTGTGTAATTTACAATAGGTCTTCTCTCCTAGAAGTTCATCATTTATTGTATAATTTACAATAGGTCTTCTCGCCTAGATTTTCTATATTTTGTAAGGAATCATGTGAGTATATGCAAATAGAAAGGACTAGTTTCTCTGTGATAGAGGCATATGGTTATTTATCAAAGTTGATAATACTAGCTTAGTATTTTGCTTTTAAGTAATTTAGTCTTTATATACATTCATTAAGTTGATGAACACTTATTTGTGCAGGTTGGTTTGTGCCATATCTCAGAAGTCACAGATGAGCACATTGATGATGTTGAAACTAAATATAAAGCAGGTGATAGAGTTTTATCAAAGATGCTGAAGGTTAGTAACCTTGTTATTATAATATAGAACATTGACATGTTCAAAACTTACTTCATAATCAGTTATGGAATGGAATAACCAATTCATCTTCTCTTTGAATGATCTTGTCTTGTAACATTTTCCGTCATTACCTATTGCTTACTAACTTTGTCAATTGCTTTTTTGTGCAACTGATAACGTTAGATTGATGATTAAAGGCACCAAATTTCACTTGGAATGAAGAAATCTTATATGGGGACTCCTTTGGTGTTAATGTGCTCTCTAGTCATACGGGAACTGATGAGGCTGTTGAAGATTCCTCTCTCTTCATCTGTATTACAAGAGAGTGACAACTTACCATTTACTCAAATGATATTTGAACAAGAAGATGGTGACCCTGTAGCTTTTTCAAAAGCAAAATCGCTTGCTTCTACCATGTTTGGATATTAGAGTTGTTTCGTACCTTTTGTTGTTGATGTTATAATTTTTATGTTCTCTCTAGCTAGATTTTATATATTATTTATATTTTGTACTTTATATGCTTTTGACGACATTTAATAAAAATTAACTTCTGGGATATGGTATAAGTTTAATATTAAGTTGACAACTTTGGTTAATTTAATAAAATTCTTTGATGTTTTGACTCATGGAATAAAATCTTGCAGCAATTATTATGTGTTTCAATGATCAATATAGAAATAATCATATTTGCGTTTCGAACTAAGAATTGAAATACAAATTTAAAATTAAAAAATACATAGGAACGCTAATAAAGCGTTCCAAAACTAGCCACATGAACAATACAAAAGTGTGTCAAATTACATTTTAGAACGAGTATAAAGTGTTTCAAAATGACATTTAGAAATGGCTAACGGCCGTTCCAAAAATAATTTAGTAACGCATTACATATGTTCCAAAATCTACTTTTGGAACATGTAATAACCGTTCCAGACTAAATATTGGAACGCCTTATATGTGTTCCAATTATTGCAACGCCACTTTTAGGAACGATTATGATATGTTCTTAAAAATATTAGAAACATATAAAAACTGTTTCTAAACATCTTTTTTGGTGTAGTGTAAATATTGGTTAAATAATATATATTATTGCTATTAAAGTTATATTTATATTTTATATATTTGTTTTTCTCGAAATAATACGTTTACTTGAAATGTCATTATTGGTTTGTAGGACTGTTGACTAGAACAATATACGTATGAATATATATTGTCTGTGTTATTTGATTAGATGAAATATATGTATTAATCGTTTTGTGTGTATTTATTTCGTGTACTTAAGTAATTAAATGATTAGTATTTCATAAATAAAATATATAAATATACTAATATTATATAAATAAGTCTATATATATATATATATATATATATATATATATATATATATATATGTATAAATAAATATTTATATATATATATATATATATATATTTATATATATGTATAAATAAATATACATGTATTTGTATGTGTATATATATAGATATATCTGTGTATGTATAGATAAATAAATTATATATATATATATATATATATATATATATATATATATATATATATATATATATATATATATATATATATATATATGTATTTGTATGTGTGTATATAAATATATATATACACACATACATATATATATATATATATATATATATATATATATATATATATATATATATATATATATATATATATGTATTTGTATGTGTGTATATAAATATATATAGTAAAATGTATACGTATATGTGTGTATATATATATGAAGCAGTAGCAGCCCGAGCCAGCATGGCCCAGGCCCAAGCCAGCCGGGCCGCCGGAGGGCGCGCGGACAGCAGCCGCGTGCGTAAGCGCTGTGAACAGAACATGGAAGAACGGCATCAGCCATGTGACTTCAAGGTACGAGTTCTCCGCCCACACTTATTCATTTTATGATCTGTAAAGTGTTTTAGAAAGCCTGTATAAACCTCTAGGATTTCTGGCAATTAGGTTCGAGTTTTATCAAGGTTTTAAGTCGAGAAATCGATTGAAAAATTCTGAAAAAACTGTTCGGATTCGAAACAGAAAAACAGTCCAATCATCCATATTGGAAGCCAGTTTTCGAACAACATATTAAGGTTTTCAAAAATCTAATTAGACACACTTGAAGACAACATATAGGGCATGAAAATCTCATTAATAGTTTTATTTATTGTGGATTAGACGGTAGTAGAAATCAGATTGAAAATTATGAAAAACATGTTTCGAAAACTAGAAAATTTATCTGATACGACGTGCGTCCCGCCAATCCGGGCGACGTGGTCGCGAACCGAAAGCATGGAAAGGTGCATAACGGCTTCGTGGTCGTGTGGGCTTTGACGAAATTCAAATTGGTCGCGTGTGCGCGACGAATTTGATGCGTATACGTCAAAATTCACCGTATCGGCCTCTGTGCAAGTTTCCCAATTACTTTGTACACGCTCGTCAGATCGAGACAAAACTTACGCCAACAGGACCGTATCGTTTTTCTGGTCCTGTATGCCAAGTTTGGTCCGATTCTGAGACAGTTGATCGGATCGCCGTTTTGTGGGCCCCACGGTCCGACTCAACGGATGATTTTGTGCACGGCCTGCCGGAATCCAACTTTGGCCATACGGTTGGGTTCGTATCAGAAAACCGAACCTGTTGACATATAGTTTGACGACTTTAGAGACCATTGACTTTGGCACGCTTTTCGGTGTAAAGCGGGTCCAACGACGGACACTATTTTTGTCCGAAATTACCGTTCTGCCCTTGTGTCCAGAATTGGACTTAAGGATAGGCAATCCTAGCTAATTTGACTATTCTGAGAATGTTGGCAATGTCCGTTTCAGCTTTCGGAGATATTTGTGGATTTTGGCTTATGGCGTACCAGTTGACGGTATCTTATTGGTTCTTCGCGCTGTCTCCAGGCAAGTATACCTTGCCTCCCTCTACAGTTTATTTTCATGCTTATAGTATACCTGATGTATTATGTTATCTTTAGTTACCTTAGTTGTTATAGATTTATATGATATCGCGTTTACCAGTTTATTATCTTGCTTGTATATCAGTATTTCATGACTTGATAGTGTAGTTATACCAGGCTTGTTTACGTCATGGATCATGCTAGAGTTGTCCTTACCTGTGTCATGACTAAGTTGTACCGTGTCTTCACCTGTACCTTGACTGAGTCGTGTCTGCAAGTATGTGTGAGTGAACTGCTATTCCTTTGTCTTTCCCACAACCTGAGAGTCCACACACGGGGCGAGGGTTGTCCGTTTGCACCTGCGAGTCCACACACGGGGTGAGGGTTGTCCGTTTGCACCTGCGAGTCCACACACGGGGTGAGGGTTGTCCGTTTGCACCTGCAAGTCCACACACGGGGCGAGGGTGACTTGTCTTAAAACTGATCTACGAGTCCATATTCGGGGCGAGGGTTGGTATTCCATTGATCTTCCAGCAGTTCATTTATGCATTGTTGATCCCGTATCCGTGTTCATAGTTACCTGTCAGTAGCTATATGTTGGTCTCATGTCTAGTTCCTGTTTACACCCTGTTTATATTATTGCATAATTAAACTGTTAGATAGGCATGTTTTATGTATCTTGCTAGTCCTCTGAGGACCTGCTGATCTCTTCAGGTTTAGTGATTGTATGGAGTTAGTTAGCAGAGCGAGATGGTAGAGGATTGCGATGCATGATACAGGTATTTGCTTGTGATATTTCTTTATAATCCTCTCGTGCCTTATATTCAGTACCATGATATACTCTGCTTAATTATAGACTCATATGACTCTTGGAGTCTAATCAAACAATATGCTAATGGGCTGCAGACCATGACCCATACTTGTTCATTCCTGTTTATATGATTCATGTGGATTGAGATATAGGTTAGATGAGACATGATACCCTACTCTGGACAGCTTATACGTACTCGAGTCGGGCTGGAGTCCGCTCGATACGTAGCTGGCTTGCTCACGAGCTCGCATCCGAAAACCGGGTGCGGGTCGTGACAGAAGTCTCTCGTCATCCACAAGTTATCTTCCTCAATCAAAGAAAGTACATCAGTGATCTGCTTATTAAAGCTCAAATGTTAGAATCCAAGCCTATATCAACTCCTATTGTACTACAATGGCTCTCACCAAGACGGGTGTAGATCCTATGTCCAATCCTACTGATTATAGAATGCTTGTTGGTAGTCTCCAGTACCTGGCCCTCACTCACCCGGATATTGGATTCATGGTCAATAAGTTATCTCAGTTTATGCAGTTGCCTACAACCACGCATTGGAGCACTCTAAAACAGCTCCTTCGGTACATCAATGGTACATCAGAATACGGAATTATTATTTGTAATGTACAAAATCTGACTCTGCATGCTTTTTTTAACACAGACTTGGCGGGTGACAAGGACGACTTTATATCTACTACTGGCTATCTTCTCTATCTTGGGAAAACTCCGATCTCGTGGTGCTCAAGGAAATAGAAGACAGTTGCTTGCTCTTTTACAGAGGCTGAATATCGCGCTCTAGCTGGTTGTGGTGCTGAGTTGCTTTGGACAGGGGACTTGAGATGTTAGTTCATACCTGGGTTATAGGTATATATGTATTAGTGAGGTATCTCAGAGTATCAGGGTGGGAGTGAAGTAAGGGATGTGTAGTTTCACTGAGATGAGTATCTTTAGGAGTTAAGGGTTGTTTGGGTATCATAGATTGAGTGGTATCAGTCTAAAAATGTTATTATAGGGTAAATATTAATGTATTAGTTAGATTAGAAGGGTGTGAGTGTAATGTGTGAGTGTTAGAGAATTTGAGAGTATCAAGAGTGTGTATGTATGTCGAGAGTGTAGGGGGATGCATTTGTGAACTATCATATGGACAATGGCAGTAGGGCCTGGGTTTGCTTTGTAGTGGCATGGTTTGCCAAGCAGTTTGCAGCAACATGGCCACTTGCCTATGAGTATGTGAGAGTTCAGTTCATTGAGTGTTATGGATTAGTTTAGGCTTTGAGGTATCTGGAAACACCATGTGATAGGACAGTTAGATGTTTGTTAGTGTCTCTTAGTTCAATGCGTGGGTTTAGAGTGATAGCATGCGGAGTGTGGTGTTAGTTTTGAGTGTTTTGTGTCTAGTGTCCAGTTAAGTTAGAATGTTTAAAGTGTTAGTAAGAGTAACCATGTGTGTAGAAGTGAATGGGATGTAAGGACAGAGGGTTGGTAGCAGAGCATCTAGTGTATCTAAGCACTGGCCATTGGCCAAGTGCTTGAGACAGGCCACTTTGGGCCAGTCCAGATTGTTGTAGTAGAGTATGAAGGGTTGGTTGCAGACTAGAATGTGAGGGGAGTTGGAGTGAAAGGTATATGTGGATACATGAATGCCACATGTTTTTATGGGTTACATGTATAGCTAAGTGAGGTTTTGGTCTATTAGGAAGTAAGGAGGAGGGAACCTAGTAGAGATGTTATGTATCGAGTCTTTGATAGGATATCAGTAGTTAGATTGAATGAGGTAGGGTATGGGGTGTTGGTAGCATAGGAAATTATATGTGTGTGTTAAAAAGATATAGGTGTATTGCATTTAGTGGAGTATATTGAATGAGTAGGGTATTAATATGATTATATATACTAGTATGAGTATGGATACATACTATATAAGAGCCTAGACTAGTAAGGACAATTTGACTACCTTAACTAGATGATGATAAATAGACCAAGTTTGACCTAGTTGACCAATAGCCTGTCTGACAAATTGATTAGAGGGATGACCAAGAGTTGACTTTTGACCTAGAGAGACCTAGTATAATGTAGATTGCATTGTATATTTCAAGTATTCAATATTGAACACCTTTTAACCTGTACCTCTTTAAATAGGACATTGTGACTCCAGTTTGGACATCGATATACATCAGTTTCTCGGGGTATCAGACGAGTACATTCTCTGATAGTTCTTTCATTTATTTGATGATTACTGTGATTCAGTTCTAGTATAGTTCTATTAGATTCTTTGCCGCAACATGTATTGATATTCCGGTTTCATTTACTCAAAATACATGTATTTGACTCGTCTAGACTCTATTACTTGAACCACTCACAAGAACCATCTACTTGAAACACCTACAAGTACTAAATGTTCAAATCATACAAGAATTATCACTATAAGCAAGATAGCCGTTGCCTCTGGGTCTGGTATGTGACGTGCCATATTAAAAAAGGACCATCATTACAAGAAAGATAGCCATCGTCGCTTGGCCGAGCATGCGATGTGCTGTATTACAAGAAAGATAGTCATCGCCGCTTGGCCGAGCGTGCGATGTGCCGTATTTAGTCATCTAAACAATAAAGATAGCCATCGTATACTTGCCAAATGTGTCACGACCCGCACCTGCTTTTCGGACGTAAGATCGTGAGCAAGCCAGCTACGTATCGAGCAGACTCCAGTCCAACTCGGATACGTAAACGTTGTCTGGGCTATGGTAATGTGCCTAATCGTGGCAAGGCAAAACTATATCTCAATCCATAATAAGAACATAAATCATGAATGGACACTATGGGTCGTGGCCTGCAGCCCACTAGCATATTGTCCGATTAGACTCCAAGAATAACATGAGTCTATGAAACTAGGCTAACAAGCTGGATATATCATAAGAGCATGAGAAGATAATAAAGCAATATCGCTAGCGAAATACCTGAATCATGCAGATGTAATTGACTACCACATGCTCGGCTAACTAACTCCGTGCAACCAGCTACCTGAAGAGATCATCAGGTCCTCGGAGGACTAGCAAGATACATAAAACATGCCTACTAATATAACAGTAAATAACATGTATGGAAGATAAGGACGGTACAAGAAGGACATCTAAGACATGACAAGTCATATGAAAATGTAATACTAGACTTGGCTAAC
The DNA here is from genome assembly GCA_029216955.1 of Iris pallida. Taxonomy (NCBI): domain Eukaryota; kingdom Viridiplantae; phylum Streptophyta; class Magnoliopsida; order Asparagales; family Iridaceae; genus Iris; species Iris pallida. The sequence continues at coordinate 21,186,359 of JANAVB010029819.1, read as the reverse complement.
AATAAAACGATTAACCCACATTGCTTGTAGTACAATACAAGATACTCCCAATCTGTAGTAGGTTTCGACTGTAGGACAATGCAAGATACTCCCAGTCGAGATTAGCCAATTCCAGTATCAATCTTCTCTCCTAAAAGAATACAAGGTCAAGTAGACTCCTATAAATCGTAGTACAATGCAAGATACTCCTAATCTATAGTATGTCACAAATTAAGTCAATCAATCAATATCAAGATCAAAGAAATAGGTCGTAGTACAATGTAAAATACTCCCAATCTATAGTATGTCTCAACTGTAGTACAATACAAGATACTCCCAGACAAGAATGGTCAAGTCAAGAACAAGGTGTTGAACTAGCAACTCTATCACAAGACATGATAACACGAAGAAGACCAATAGATAAGCAATATCGAATATCCTATACGTGCACGTAATCTAGAAGACAAGTAAAGTAGTCGATGACAACCAATCACAAGATGAAAAACATGTAACCATATGGAAAAGTAAAATAGAAGATATCAAGGTAAATACTGCATATGTTCGGCAAGGTATACATGCCTGGAGGTAGCACGAAGAACCAATAATATACCGTTAACTGATAAACCATAAAGTCTAAACCTCACAACTGTCTCCGAAAGCTGAAATAGATATTACCAATATTTTTAGAATAGTCAAATTAGCTAGAATTGCCTGCCCTTAAGTCCAATTCTGGACACAGGAGCAAAACGATAATTTCGGATCAAAACGATGTCCGCCGTTAGACCCGCTTTGCACCGAAAAGCGTGCCAGAGTCAACGGTCTCTAAAGTCGTCAAACTATATGTTTATAGATTTTTTTTGATGATATGAATCCATCCGTATGTCCAAAGTTGGATTTCGGCGGGCCGTGCACAAAATTGCCCATTGAGTCGGATCGTGGGGCCCATAAAACGGCGATCCGATCAACTGTCTCAGAATCAGACCAAACTTGGCATACAGGACCAAAAAAATGATACGGTCCTGTTGGCGCAAGTTTTTTCTCAATCTAACGAACGTGCACAAAGTAATTGGGAAATTTGTAAAGAGGCCGATACGGTGAATTTCGACGGATATACATCAAATTCGTCGCGCACACGCGACCAATTTGAATTCCGTCAAAGCCCACACGTCCGCGAAGTCGATACGCATCTTTCGATGCTTTCGGTTCGCGATCACGTCGCCCGGATTAGCGGGACGTACGTCGTATCGGAGGTTTCTAAAGTTTTGAAACTGTTTGTAAAATTGTTTTTCTCGATTTTCTAAATCCATTTTCTCGGTGTACAGTTGACAAAATCAGAAACTATGAAAAGGCGTTTGAAGCCTTATAGGTTGTCTTTGAGTTTGTTCAATTTGTTCTAAATAATTACTTACAAGGTAATAGGGATTGGTCTTCAAACAGGGCAACCTCGACTGCTTTCTATCCTATTTTCAACCCAATTTTTTGTCGATTTTTGGATTTGTTTCCCGAACAATATGGTCCGCTATATTCAAATATAAATGAAGGTTAACATAGATGGTTATGTTGTCTATACATAGGAAGTGACAGATCGAAAAATAGTTGAATGAGGTGGAAGAAAACTTACGTCGAAGTTGGATATTTGGGTGGATGTTGCTGCTGCTACCGTACGGCTGGTTACTGTCAACGTAGCATGTCTCACGGTCACACAACCTGGCCAGCCTCCAGTGGCCCGCGTGGCCGTGCACGATGGTCCAGAGAGGGTCGCTAGGCTGGAGGGTGGTAGCACGGTTAGGGTTTTCTCTCCATGTCTCTCGCGTTCTCTCTCTCTCTCTCTCTCTAAATACCTGTCAGTTTGAAGCCCCTTGGGCTCGGGCTATTTGGTTTATGAAAGGTGGGGCTTTGGTGTGCTCTCATTTGGCCGACTGTTTCGGTTTTGCTGTGACTTGTTGAGGTCTGGTTTAGTTGGATTGTGGGAGTTTTTAGATATCATGAGATTTCATAATCTCATGATAAATTGATATTTA
>JANAVB010029819.1:21161859-21181859 GCA_029216955.1 Iris pallida | reverse complement strand
GCCGATTCTGCGGCGTAGGCTGGGCGCTGTTACGCACTTGTGTCCCTACACCGGGTGTGGGTCGTGACAACCTTGGGTTCAGATTCTCAGGAGTGACCAAAAGACCTAGTTTAGTCGTCTTGTTTTAGAATCTCTGTTAGAACTTTTGACTTGTAATAATTGGAGATTTTGACATTGTATTTGAGATTTAATTTAGATATTATTTAGTAGTTGTTGTTGATGTTTAGTGTTTATAATTATTTAGACTTCTGTGATATCTTATCGTACTTTAAACTGTGATTGAGTATTACCATATCTTTATACTTGTCCTCTATTCGAAGTTGAGATCTATGACAGGTACATTATATCTTTGTGTGAGTTGTTAGTTAACGGCCTAGAACAGCATTCTACCGCCGATTCTGCGGTGTAGGCTGGACGTTGTTACGCACTCGTACCCCTATACCGGCTGCGGGTCATGACAACGGTCGTCGAGGTATGGAGTTATGGTCGGATAGGAGTTGGCAGGAGGTGGTCGAGAAACGAAAGAAGTACCGCTGATGGCGATGGTTGGTTGGTCGATGAGGGGTGCTGGCAGCTCCGGCTTGGCCTCAGTCGGTTAGGGTTAGGGATTCAGGATTTGTATCGATTTGTCAGGTTTGTCGGACACACGGGACAAAAATTAGAATTCGTGTCCTGCGTGACACATGAAGGATTTGTGATCGTGTCTGATGTATCAGACATGACGAGATTGAATGTAACTGTAAAAGAAAGTATTAGAAGGAATTGGGTAGACACAAACATGGTGCATGATACGAAATTGCTGCTATGGTAGTTGGCTATGATGTTGGGGCTAGATGGTGGTTAAGAAATTCTATGAAGAAAATAAAGGGAGAACTCCTCTTATATAGGAGTGAGGGTTCCCTAACTAGGTAAGGAATAAGATTCAATGTAATAATCCTTCCATGAATTAAATCAATGAATTAGATTGATTGAATCTCAATCCATTAATTAATGGCAACACAATTTAAATAATATCTAATATTATCAAAAAATATTTAAAAATGAATTTTATATTCAAATCATAAATATAGATGATGATAATAATAAATCAAATAGTTTTAGAATATATTTCAGTAAATACAAAATTTATTTTTTTAAAAATATTTAACAAATCTCATTATCATCCAAAAATATCCTTTATCGAATTAAAAATAAAATTTATTTTCTAAATAAAAAATTCTATAAAACTAAAAATAAAATTTTAAAAATTCGAAAAGTGGGCTTAAAAATCTACCCACCTTAGAAAAATTTCGTCCTTGAAATTTCATATGATACAAGTAGGCACGATTAAGAATATAATCAAAAGATGATACGATTAATGACCAAAATTGGCCAGCGAATAGAATCAAAATATAGGAAAAGATGCAAATTGGAACAATTGAAATATAATCAAAATAGTCAAGTCACGATCAAAATTGTTTAATAATGATGAAATAGAAATCATTTCGACATGATCCGTTACTTAACCCAAATCACTTAGTCACGATCGTAGATTCAAAATCTAAGTATGATTATGAATCTAGTAGAATATTATCAAAATTTGGCTCTAAATGATTACTAGGAAGAAACTAAATTATGATTCCATAATAAGAAATGGTTAGAAAGAAAGGAAGAACTACTAGTTTATTGAGAAGATTGTAATAAAAAATAAGACAACAAATAAATTTGGAAAATTAATAGTCATATGCCAATAAAAGATATAGCCTCTATAGTATTCGAAAATCGTAAGCATATCCGAAGTCATTTTACCGAGAATCCATGCCTCGCCAGTGTACATCTGACTGCAGTAAACTCTTGGTTCCATGACAAATAAGGATACGGTATCGAGTACTCTATCAACTCTATCCAATATTGACATAACAACTCAAGGATTAAAATAAGACAGCTAGGACATACTTATAATAATATTCAATAACCTACACATACCAAAAATTACTTTAACTTAGGGGTCATGACTTACTAGTCCGTTGCCGGTGGCAGTGAACACACAGTCTCGATAATTCAGATAAATGGTTGTAGTGCGCATCTGTCTTACCATTACAAGTCACCGAATATTCTTTCAAACTCTGTCTATAATAATTTTTAAAGGAGCTTCAAAAAATTCAAACAAGTTGATTATGATAAAAAAATGTAAGTATCTGTACTTGAAGTAAAAGTACTAGTTTTGAAAATCAAACGATTGATTAGGAAGAAAATGATCAAAGACAAAAGAAATATAAACTTTAATTTATATTTCTCTAATATTCAAAGATCGAGGGAATATATTGTTGGCCCATTGGTCATATGGCCAACCTGATTTTAATAATTGATCAAACTCTGTCTCGATATATGAAGCTAGTCAGGATGTATCGGACTTTTGGACATGATCAAGAACAGTTATCTACACAGTTCAAGACCGAAGCGATGTTTGCTTGTTCGAGTCTGTATTTCTTGAGCAATATATTTTTTATTTTAATGAGTCTAGGAATACGTTGTACACCGAGTCGTACTGGCAAATAGGCTATTCCAAAATGATTTCAAAATGTTTTTTAAAATGTCCTTAGTTTTGAAAAACATTCATATTAACAAAAGCTTCAAAAAGGTTTTCAAAAAGGTTTTCAAAAATCCCCAAAAACTATTTTTTAAAACCTAACCTAACCCTGACAGAACTCGGCCAGAGTTCGGCCAGAGTTCGGTTAGTAGCCGTTTTGATTTTTGAATTCTTCTGAACTTGGTCCTCCTGCAGTTGCGGATTTGACCGAGATTTTCTCATAGAGTTCTGCCCGAATTCTGCCCGAATTCTGCCAGAATTCTGTCTTTGGAACTCCTATAAATAGAGAAGGATTTCGATCATTTTAACTCACTCATTCACTTTCAATCTTCTCTCTTTCTAAAGCTTTCAGTCTTCCAAAGAGTTTTCTTGAGCTTTAAATTTCAGATCCCAAGCCAATTACAATCCTCTAGTCGATTTGCCAGTGTGGTGCGGTCTAGAAGTTTTTGAGAGATTGTAATAAGAAGGCTTGATTGAAGAATACCTCTTCACAATTGAAGTTGGACGAGTTCTTCGTATCAAAGCTCGCGTTGTAGAAGTTGCAAGGACTTCGTAAGAAAACTTGCGGTTTTGCCAATAGTGGATTCAACTGGTAGCAAGAGTTCTACCGACTGGATTAGTACTCAACTGAGGGAAACCAGTATACATCGCTGTCTTTGCGTTTGCTTTCTTATCTCTGCCTTTACATTTTTAGTTGTGATTATTATTCTGTGATCTTGCTGCTAACAATTTTTAATTAGCATATTTCCGCTGCCAACTCTATTCACCCCCCTCTAGAGTATTGTGCTTTACGATTTCGTTCCTACAATTGGTATCAGAGCGGGTGTTACAGGTAAAGCAAGGTAACATTGTAATTATTTATTTATTTAATTAATTGTTATATAGATCACAGCACAATACATGGCAACTGTGAAATTCACAAGTGAAGGCCAGGCCACAAACAGACCTCCACTGTTTGATGGTACGAATTATACCTATTGGAAAATACGGATGAGTTTCTTCTTGAAATCGCTTGACTTTGATTTATGGTCTATTGTTATTGATGGCTATCAAAAGCCACCTCGTATAAATGTTGATAGAGTTTTAGTTAAAAAATCCCATAACAGATATACAGAGGAAGAAAAGAAAAAGGCCAGTCTTGACGCACGTGCTATTAACGCTCTATTTTATGCTTTAGACAGAACTGAATTTAACAGGGTGACTATCTGCACAACGGCTAATGAAGTGTGGAAGCTTCTTGAAGTCACACATGAAGGCACTACTCAAGTCAAAGAATCAAAGGTCAGCAGACTTACTCAAGAGTATGAGGTGTTCAAGATGAAGCCCAACGAAATAGTTACTCAGATGTTTGAAAGATTCTTGGATATTGTAAATCCTTTGTCCTCCCTAGGCAAAGAGTACAGTAACCATGAAAAGATTCGCAAACTCCTGCGAGCACTCACAAAGAACTGGATTCCAAAGGCTACTGCAATCATTGAAGGGAACGACCTCACAACTATGTCCCTCGAAGTACTCATGGGTAAGCTACTCACTCATGAACTGGAGTTACAAGATTTTGAAGAGCCTGCACCAAAGGAGAAGACGATCGCTTTCAAGGCCCAGCACAGAAAAGCTGCTGAAGGTGACTCAGACAGTAGTGAATCTGATACTGAAGAGCAAGCACTCATAGCAAGGAAATTCAAAAGATTCATGAGACATGAGAAGAGAGCCAAAGAAAACAACATCAGTAACAACTGGTATCAAGATGATGCTGTCTGCTATGGCTGCAAGAAGAAGGGACACATGAAGAAGGATTGTCCTACAAACTCATCATCAAGCAAGAAGAGCAACAAGTATGAAAAAGGAAACCTGAAGAGATCAATATCACGGAAGTATGCCAATACCAGCATATGGCATGAAAGTGAAGCCAGCGACTCAGAAGATGAACAATCAGAAGACGCTACAAACGTATGCTTTATGGCATCCGATCAGGTACCTACTGAACCTGTAGTTGATACATATGATGACTTCACCTTTGAGCAACTAGGAGATGCCTTCAGTGAACTGATAAGTGATTACAAAAAACTGCGTAGCAAATATCAGACATCTAAGAAGGTACTCAAAGAGTACAAAGGAGAAATATGAAGACTTACCGACCTACTAGCTGAGGTTAGAAATAATGTTAGTGAGTCTGGTGAGCTTTCCTCTATCAAGCTCTTATTACACGAGACTACCAAGTCATCTGAAGAGAAAGACAAAGTTATTGACCAACTCAAAGAAGAACTTTCTAAAGAGAAGAAAAGTCTTCAATGTGCACAAATCAGAATGGAAACACTCACTTCTGATTATACTAAGTTGTATGACACTTCCAAAAGATTGAAAATTAGGTTAGGAAAACAGCCTGAGAATGCTGCTTCCTTTCCTAACACGTGTCACTTACCGAAAAATCGGAACATTCCCAAGCCAAACACTGTCAGACCTAACCCTATCAAACCTTTACCCCAAAAGGTTAAGCCCAAACAGGATTATAGGTATGCCTTCTTCTATACTAGAAAACCCAAAACTACCAACCATGCACACCACTCAGCTTTCAACACTCAACATGCACAATATCATTATTGTTGCCTCATTGGTCATATTTCACCTGCATGTAGAATCAGAAAGCTTGTTGATTTAAATATTTATGCTTGGATACCAAAGGCTAACATTTCAGGACCCTACAAGAAATGGGTACCAAAAGTTTTATCTGCAAATTATTTTGTAGGTGGAACACCCTTCACATGCTAAAAGCAAATGGATCCTCGACAGCGGTTGTTCACGGCATATGACCGGTGACGCTACATTATTTGTAATACTGTCGAAGAAGAAGAAGGAAAGTTATGTTTCCTTCGGTAATAACTTGAAAGGGTATATCATTGGTATCGGTGATGTTGGTAAGTCCCCCTATCCTGTGATTAAGGATGTCTGTCTGGTTACCGAGTTGAAACATAATCTACTCAGCATAAGTCATTTAGCTGATCATGGTTATGGCATCAACTTTGGCAAAGACAAATGTACTATAGTTGATAGCTCAACTGGTAGTACTATCTTTGAAGGTATCAGGGAAGACAACATATATGCTTTCTATTTGTTGGAAGAAACTAATATTTCAGGTAGATGCTTAATGGCTAAAAGTGATGAGAGTTATCTGTGGCATATGAGACTCGGTCACGCAAATATGGACACAATCTCAAGATTATCCACGAAGAAGCTAGTACGCGGTTTACCGGACATAACATTCAAGAAAAATTCGGTATGCAGTCAATGTGAAAAGAACAAAGCTCATTCAAGTCAGTAAATGCAGTATGTACTACTAGACCTCTACAATTGCTACATATGGACTTATTTGGTCCTAGCAGAGTTGCTAGCCTTGGAGGTAAGCTATATGCTTTTGTAATTATAGATGATTTCTCTAGATACACGTGGGTATACTTCTTGACGCGCAAGAATGATGCATTATCCGAATTTATCGTCTTTTGCAAGTAAGTACAGAATGAAAAAGGTTACATGATCACTCGTATTAGACGCGATCATGGAGGCGAATTCGAGAATGCAGAGTTGAGCAATTTTGTGACACACACGATTTTGTACACGAGTTCTCCTGCCCTATGACTCCACGACAAAATGGAGTTGTGGAACGTAAGAACAGAACTCTATCCGAAATGGCCAGAGTAATGTTAAACCAGTTTAGTCTACCCAAATATTTCTGGGCTGAAGCTGTCAATACAGCTTGTTTTGTTCTCAATAGAGTTCTAATTCGACCCAAATCGAAGAAGACTCTATTTGAGTTATGGTTTGATAGAATTCCATCAGTTTTATATTTTAGAATATTTGGTTGTAAATGCTTTATTCTTAATACAAAAGACAATTTGGGAAAGTTTGACAAAAAGGCCGATGAAGGTATATTTTTAGGTTATGCGGCTAAGAGCAAAGGATACAGAGTCTTCAACAAACGAACTATGATCATCGAAGAATCAATCAAACGTCACCTTTGATGAACTGAATCAAATGAATATCGATGATAATGACGAAGATCCAACTGTACCAAGCTCAACACCAGCTGATTCTCAACCAAGCTCAGCACTAGCTGATCCTCCTAGAGAAGATCCAGGAACCAGCTACCTTCAGAGTCTGCCAAAAAGATTAAAATTTACGGCTGGTCATCCAAAGGATTTGGTAATTGGTGACATTACCAAAGGTGTAAGTACTCGTACATCCAGTAGAGATATTGTTTCTAGTGTTGCATTCATTTCACAGCTAGAACCCAAAACTATTGATGAAGCATGTAGTAATAATTTTTGGATAGATGCTATACAATTGGAATTAAACCAATTTGAACGGAATCAAGTTTGGGAACTTGTTCCCAAGCCTATTGATCATCCGGTCATTGGCACCCGTTGGGTATTCCGAAATAAACTTAATGAGAATGGTTTAGTGACTCGTAATAAGGCTCGACTCGTAGCTCAAGGATACAATCAGGAAGAAGGTATCGACTACGATGAGACTTATGCCCCAGTTGCGAGATTAGAATCCATTCGCATGTTATGTGTATTTGCATATTTTTATAATTTTAAATTATTTCAAATGGATATCAAGAGTGCATTTTTAAATGGTTTTATAAAAGAAGAAGTTTTTTGTAGCACAACCTCCAGGTTTTACAGATTTTAAAAATCCTGATCATGTTTTCAAGTTGAAGAAAGCTTTATACGGTTTGAAACAAGCCCCTCGTGCTTGGTATGATCGTCTAAGCTCTTTTCTACTTGACAATGATTTTTTAAAAGGCAAGGTTGACACTACACTTTTTATTAAGTCCTTTAATGGTAAGCTTCTTTTAATATAAGTCTATGTTGATGATATCATATTTGGATCTACTGATGAATCTCTGTGTCAAAAATTTTCTAAGTGTATGCAGAATGAGTTTGAGATGAGCATAATGGGAGAGCTGAAATTCTTTCTCGGACTGCAAATCAAACAAACTGATAATGGGACGTTCATAAATCAAGACAAGTACACAAAAGACTTGCTAAAGAAGTTTGATCTGGACAATGTCAAACCTATTGGCACTCCGATGGCAACTTCAACAAAGCTTGATATTGATGAACAAGGCAAGCCGGTCGACACACGTAAGTATCGAGGTATGATCGGTAGTTTACTTTATTTAACTGCTAGTCGTCCAGATATTATGTTTAGTGTTTGCCTGTGTGCACGTTTTCAAGCTAATCCAAAGGAATCACATCTGTGCGCAGTTAAGCGTATCTTTCGATACCTTAAGGGCACTTCTTCTGTTGGCTTATGGTATCCCAAAACTAAGTTCTTTGACCTTACTGGTTATTCGGATACAGATTTTACCGGATGCAAAGTTGATAAAAAAAGTACCAGTGGCACATGTCATTTTTTAGGCAAGGCTTTAGTCTCATGGTTTAGTAAAAAGCAAAATTCTGTAGTCCTATCAACAACAGAGGCTGAGTATATCGCCGCAGGACGTGGTTGTGCTCAGATTTTGTGGATGAAATAAACCTTGGAAGACTATGATTTATTTTATACACATATTCCCATTTTTTGTGATAATACGAGCACTATTAATTTGACTAAGAATCCAGTATGTCACTCTCGTACTAAACATATCGAGATTCGACATCATTTTCTTAGAGATCAACATCAAAATGCAGATATTGACCTTGTTGTTGGCCCAATGATTACATTGTGTTTTTGAATATGGCTAATCAGTTAAATTTAACATAATGATGTCACTAATATTCATATACTCACTATCATGTTGCTACTTAAACTTAGCTTTGTCCTAATTGTCCTATATTATATTGCTATGCTTGTATCGTACTGCAATATATTCTGTTGGCCTAACATGATATCATGTTGTTACTTATACTTAGCAATGTCCTAATTGTCCCATATTATATTGCTATGCTTGTATCGTACTGCAACATATTCTGCTGGCCTAACATGTATTTGTAGACATGCAGTAAGCATGATCAAACATGATCAAACAGGACATAGGCAATGAAGAATTAATGATGGAGCAAAGACGGCGTCATACAAAGAGATTTCTCCGAACCGCCTAGCGACCTATCCGGGGCCCCGAAAGGTATTCAGATTTTCAGATCTGTTTATCTTCGGACGACTGCTGTCAGGGAAAAAGACGTCTTCAGGGCTGCTCAAATATCAGAAGAAAGGCATCATCAAAGGGCTCTTGGTTTTCCTACTTGTTCTAAGTCTGTAATCTTCAATTTATTGAGTCTAGGAGAATGTGTACGTTGAGTCGCACTGAGTCATCTCAACCCCTAGCATATCTCTCCAAAGCTCTACCATACAACAGACCAATTCCTGAACCAAGCCCAAGCTCCACAAAGCCCAAAAGCCAATGGACCAATTCTGTCTCCTGGAGACAGAGTTCGGGCCGAACTCTGCCTCCACACAGAGTTCGGGCCGAACTCTGTCCCCTGATTTTCAGGAGCTGATTTTTAGGGCCTGCTTGCTACAAGCTGTCCAACGGCCAAAAATTTGAATTATCTATACCGAATTCTGGCCGAATTCTGCTTGTCTCGAACCCTATAAATAGGCCTTGGTTTCTCTCATTTGAAACCATCCACTCTTCTATTCTTCTTCTCTTACATAGCCTATATAGTCAAGAGCCTTACTCTTCTAATCTACTAGCCACAAAACTTCCTAAGCCCCAAGGTGCTCAAGTGCGATTCAGCTAGAAGTTTTTGTGCAAGAGTTGAAAAAGAAAGTCACTTGGACAATTCCAAGTCGCTTGGAAAAATCCAAGCAAATCGCCACTGCGATCCTCTGTAAGAAGTTGACGTGCTCTTCTGAAGAAAAGGCACGGGTTGTAAACTACTATTTCATAAATAGTGGATTTGAATTCTGAGCTAGAGTTCTCAGGCCTGGACTAGTCCTCCACGAGGGAAACCAGGTTAAAACTGCTGTGTTTGTGTATGCTCTTCTGATCTTTATTTACTTCCGCATTTCTTTCTGATTTATTTACTATCTTGATAGTTATTTTGTGGAGGTGTTATAGAGTTATTTTTATTTGGTGATTATCGACACAAACTCTATTCACCCCCCTCTAGAGTTGCCTACACCTGTGTTTTCACTTGTATACATAGATACTGAGAATCAATTAGCTGACATTTTCACAAAACCTCTAGCAGAAGATCGTTTCAATTATTTACGTCGAGAATTAGGAATTTTGGACGTCAATAATATTAATTAATTTTGTTTTATGATTATATTTCAGTACGCAAAAACTGTGTTAGAGACAAGCCAATAAAGAGTCTGTCTGTCACCATAACTACATTTGAAGCGAAGCGGTACTTAAGAGTTCTCCGGTGAACCTCTGCCAGCTGGGACAGTACTCCTACAGCTAATCTTAGACAGTCGCTGTGTAATGATATTTAATCTATAAAATAATATTAATTATGTTAATTGAAGGTTGAAATTACTAATCTTTGAATTAAATATTTGAAATGAGCCAATGAAAAAGAAAGTGTTCCAAACCAACTCCAGGCGAATTCGGCCAGAATTCGGACCGAATTCGGCCCGAGTTCGGTTGAAGGTATCAGGTTATATAACCAGAACCCGAGAGCCTTTCTTCTTCATTGCTTCCAAACTTCATCAAACAGCAACAGCAGCCGCGCGAGAGAACCCCCTAACCCTAGTTCTTCACCACTCATTCTCTTCCAATCCACGTGGTGAAATCAATCCAAACTTTGGATTCGTGCGGAGTTCATCGTTCTCTATAACATACTCAAATCTCGAGAGGTATAACTCCTTATTTCCCCTCCATTTATTTTCGTGCATATTTCCTTTTATTGCACAAATGGCACCTAAGGGATTTAACCCCTTCAAGAGGAAGAAGACAACCAATCCCAGTGAGGAAGGTTCATCTTCGAATCCACCCACGGATTCCCTCTTTTTGCCAGTCCAATCTAGCGATGGTGCGTTCGACGGTTTTACTTTCAAACCCTAGATCAAGCCCTACTGTGGTATGGCGATTTTTCCATGATATCCATATGCACAGGCACTCCCATCAAATGGACTATATTTCTAGAACACCGACCTTTCTTTGAGGCATTAGGGTTACAATATTTTGTTAAACTCTGTTTCCCTGTATCAACTAATGCCATTAGACTGTTCTACTGCAATATCATATTAAACACGTTTGATGTAAGCACTCGTGTTGGAGGATTAGATATCAATTTCAATGATGTTCTCTTAGCGAAAATCCTTGGTATTCCCAATGAAGGTGAACCGCTTGTTGATATCACTGAATTTGATTTTCCCGACGGCACGACACTTACTAGTTTTAAAGCGAAACTCTGTGCACCTGATCGAGTTCGCTCTAGAAAGTTTAAGGCAAACAACTTGAACTTGTTTAATTATGAATTGTACCGTATCATTTACTCCACTCTCCTTCCGAAGTCTACTTCAAAGGATGATGTCACGTCTCTTGAATTATCTGCTATGTATCATATTCTTAAGGAAATTCTATTTTCTGCCCCTAAGACCATTATTCAGATGATGGGACGTTGTCGTGCAAGAGATAGAAATCTCTCTTATGCGATGATTCTTCCACGCATCTTCCAACATTTCGATATTGATTTATCTACTTGTACTCAAGACCCTGAGCCCAAGTTTCTCAAGTTATCTCGTCGTAGTATGACTGCTGCTGCTCCTCCTACTACTCCTGCTACTGCTCCACCTCCTCAGTAGTATTCTATGACATTTGAGGGCATACACCAGCACCTTTCAGATTTGCATGTCACGATGACGGACATGGCTCGCGAACGTGAGTTCCGCGACGTCATCCGTTATCAGGCAATTATAAATTCTTTAGCTGATCTTCGATTCGCCCAGACTGGACATTCTGCCGGTTTCATTCCTAGAGATCCATCTTTCTCTGGTTACCGCTGTGAGGATGAGGCTGTTCATGCCTACTTTCAGCCCGGTAACATATATGATTGGTACCGTTCTGACTGTGCTCCTCCTCGAGACTATGTCAGTGAGTTTTACACTAGCGCTCCTCCTCACCCTTCTGGCGTGGGTACCTCTGCAGCTGGTCCTTCTGGACATGTCGGTCATGCTGATGATGATGAGGAGGAGGAGGAGATGTGATATGTTATCTGATTTTTGAGACTTAGACATTATCTACTGTATACTTGGAAATGCTCCGACATTCCAAGTTTTCTATTTTTTAGACTTTATTATCAGTATTACTTTTGAGGACTTGTACTGGATTTATTTATTGATGTCTTCTGAACATCTTTTTATCTTTATGAGATTCGTAGTTTATGGTTCACATCAGTTTATTTACTTATAGCGTCTTTATCTGCTTTTATATTATGAACTGCCTGTGAAATAATTCTCTGTTATAAACTGCCTGAGAACAAACACATGCCTGTGATGTCTTTTAAATTTCTTTACTAATTCTATCATTTGTCATGATTATTTTCTTGTGTTTCTTCACTGTTTGTTATTTATGCATTGATTGCGGGAGAGTTTCTCTCTTTTGCAATTATTTTGCTAAGTGACAACGGGGGAGAAAAATAAAGATCTAACATTCTTTTGAGAAAATGCAGGACATGAACAATTTTTGATTTTATTTTAAGCTTAAATGTTATATCATTCATAGTTTGTCAATTATCAAAATGGGAGAGATTGTTGGCCCATTGGTCATATGGTCAACCTGATTTTAATAATTGATCAAACTCTGTCTCGATATATGAAGCTAGTCAGGATGTATCGGACTCTTGGACATGATCAAGAACAGCTATCTACACAGTTCAAGACCGAAGCGATGTTTGCCTGTTCAAGTCTGTATTTCTTGAGCAATATATTTTTTATTTTATTGAGTCTAGGAATACGTTGTACACCGAGTCGTACTGGCAAATAGGCTATTCCAAAATGATTTCGAAATGTTTTTTAAAATGTCCTTAGTTTTGAAAAACATTCATATTAACAAAAGCTTCAAATAGGTTTTCAAAAAGGTTTTCAAAAATCCCTAAAAACTATTTTTTAAAACCTAACCTAACCCTGACAGAACTCGACCAGAGTTCGGTTAGTGGCCGTTTTGATTTTTGAATTCTTCTGAACTTGGTCCTCCTGCAGTTGCGGATTTGACCGAGATTTTCTCATAGAGTTCTGCCCGAATTCTGCCCGAATTCTGCCAGAATTCTGTCTTTGAAACTCCTATAAATAGAGAAGGATTTCGATAATTTTAACTCACTCATTCACTTTCAATCTTCTCTTTTTCTAAAGCTTTCAGTCTTCCAAAGAGTTTTCTTGAGCTTTAAATTTCAGATCCCAAGCCAATTACAATCCTCTAGTCGATTTGCCAGTGCGGTGCGGTCTAGAAGTTTCTGAGATATTGTAATCAGAAGGCTTGATTGAAGAATACCTCTTCATAATTGAAGTTGGACGAGTTCTTCGTATCAAAGCTCGCGTTGTAGAAGTTGCAAGGACTTCGTAAGAAAACTTGCGGTTTTGCCAATAGTGGATTCAACTGGTAGCAAGAGTTCTACCGACTGGATTAGTCCTTAACAGAGGAAAACCAGTATACATCGCTGTCTTTGCATTTGTTTTCTTATCTCTGCCTTTACATTTTTAGTTGTGATTATATTCTGTGATCTTGCTGCTAACAATTTTTAATTAGCATATTTCCGCTGCCAACTCTATTCACCCCCCCTCTAGAGTATTGTGCTTTACGATTTCGTTCCTATAATATATATATATATATATATATATATATATATATATATATATATATATATATAATTTTAACAAAAACTGACTCGGAATAAATATATTGATAATTGGATCATGTTATGCTCAAATTCAATGGATGAAAATAAAATATTGACTCTTAGAGAGACAACTACTTATGGCCAATGGAAAACAAATAAGTAATACGGACTTGACAGAAAGATAACCTAAACAAATTATCAAGGTTTAGGGACTTAATCCTAGGAAGGCTAATTTACCAAGCAAATAGTCTACCCACCTTTGATCTTACCTTCATATTAAAACACGATAGTATATCCTCGGGCTTAGAATTTAATAAATCTCTACCTAAATCATATGGCCTATGTAGAAACCTTAACTACCCAACAATCAAATTGAATAAGGGCTTTTCTAGTTCTAGTTCTAGTCCTAGTCATTCCATAAAATCAAATCAATCCTAATTGTGAAAGAGCACTTCTAATCGCAGCTCGCAGTAGTACGACTAATATAGGTACTACTACGAGTTCTCAATCTTTTACAAAAATAGACTTGCATGGACCACCAAAAAAACTTGTCACGACCCACTTCCACTTTTTGGGATACGAGTACGTAGCCAAGTCCAGACTACGCTGCAGCATCGGCGGTAGTACGTTGTTTAGACCATAATGTTAATCTCAAATACAAAAAAATCATATCTAACTGTTCATTCACAACAACTATTCCATTTATAAATCTGATAAAACATCAAAATAATATTTGGAAACAAACCTGCTAAATGTTTAAATATAAGAAATATCTAATCTATTCTAGAATCTAAGGTCGCCTCCAAGATCTCTATCTACCCAAAAAGGTCCAAAGTGCAAAAGTAGGAAGCATGATAAGTCACATACAACGATTAAGTCAGGAAAGGAGCAAAGTACAACCCTATTATAATATTGTAACTTAATACAAAATAAGCTAGATAAATAGAGATGCAATAGAAAATAAAAGAAACATGTATATGAACTAGAAACTGTAAGCACGAACAAGAACTGAAAATAATAAACATATACAAGAAACCACTAGCAAGAACATATATGAACAAAACAACTAGCAATGAATATGTAAAAAAGTAAAACAGACAGTGCATTTGAAATACCTTTTTGATATGTAAACGGCTTGGCTAATACGGCACATCATATAGATGGCTATCCACAATAAAAAATTACGACTAACCCATACATGGGGTGTATGACTTAGCTATCCATAATAACAATAATTGAATTTGTTCACATACCTACTGAGCATTTTCTCTCCCGACTCACTAAACAACCAATAAACGAGCAATGATACAACAAGTCTATCGTATCACAATCGTGTCTCAACTGGATACTCAATGAAACAATAAAGAATAGCATTATAATGTAATAATGTCACTCCCAATTTTCAAAATTGTGGGTAATTTTTTATTTTTCTATATTCCAATATTTTAGAAATTTTTATATTTTAATATTAATTTTATGGGATTTATTTAGTCGGATTTGAGTTTCGTTTCGTTCCGACTTGTGTTAGTGACCCGGGTAGCTTAGACTCTAGTCGAGACCTCAAGATTAGTTAGACATGGCCCACAAACCCTACAAATTAAGTTAGTATAATTAGACTAAACCCACTTGATTAGAATGGTTAAATTAAAGACTTAAACTTGACCTTTTGGACCCCAAACCTTGTCATGACTTAAGTTGATCCAAAGGAGACTTGTAGGGGCAACTTGGACCTTTTCCAAGGCCCATTAGGGCCCTCCCATGGCTGGCCACCTATAGGGGGAGAGGTGTGCCTCTCTTTCATTTCATATATGCCTTTTTTTCTCCAAATTTGTTCTTCCCCAAACTTGAGAGCTTCCCTCTTGATTTTGATCTCCAAATCCTTCCATTCTTCCACCAATCTTCCGTCATTTCTTCCCATTCAACCAAGGAGGAGATGCTAGCAAGGATTGGGAGCAAGGAAGGGTGTCTATTTTGGAGGAGCTTTCGTGTCGGAACCGTGTCCTTTAAGTGTATCATTGGGATCCCACTCCCAATGGGTATAACCATCATTCTATTTCAATTTCTCTTACATTTTAGTTAGATTTGAATCCATAGGATCCACCCCCATGCATGAACAACCATTAGATTTGTTGTAGAGGCTCATTTGAGTCCTCTCTAGGAAGTTGGGGTAGTTTTGGTGTCCCCGTGGAGAGTTTCCAAGAGGAGGCATCCCATGTGTTTGGTTTAATGCCCAATAGGCATTTTTGTCTCTTAATATCAGTTTTAGACTTGTTAGAGGATGGATTAATCTTAGTTAGGATGGTTAGAATGAGTTTCATTTGGATACCCATGGTAAAATCTAAGTTGTTTAGTCTACATGTCATATTTTAGCCTCTACTTGTCATTTTTGATACATGATAAATAGTGGACTATTATATATGTTAAAGATATATAAATTGGTCTTGTGTGTTTGTTTGTGTTTAGTTAGTGTGGTTGTGTGTTTGATATATATATATATATATATATATATATATATATATATATATATATATATATATATATATATATATATATATATATATATATTGAGTAGAGAGAGGCAGGATTATATATAAGGGAGAGTGGTTGTGCTGATGTAGTGTGGTGAGTGATGTGTGTTTGAGTGTTTGGTTGTATGTTGGTGAGTGAGTGTTGGTAGTAGAGAGTGGGGCTTGAGGATATGAGATGAGTTTATATATATGTATGTGTGAGTTTGTAGTAGAGTGTGAGAGGGATTTAATATGGTTGTGTGGAGAGTGTGATAAGTGGAGGAGGAGTGTGATAGATGTGGTGAGTGGGTGTATAGAAGTGAGGAGAATGGGGAAGGGCTGCTGCCCTTAGACAGCAACAATAGGAAGCAACACAGCAGCAGAGGGGATTAGGCAGCAACTTTTAGCCACATTTGGCAGCCCAGTGCAGCCGCCATTAGGACTATGCAGCAGGCCAATTAGGCCAGTAGCAGTAGCATCTTGTAGGTCGTATGTGGCAGCCTTGTGCTGCAAGGAATAATGCCTGAAGCAGCCTAGTATAAGGCACAGTAGCAGCAGTAACTACTGTTGCAGTAGCACTTGGGGGCAGCCCCATTGCCCCCTTGCAGCCCATTTTCCTTTAGTTATTAGCCATTTCCATTAGCTTTTAGCCTCTAGCCCATTAGCCCCATTCCTATTAGCCTTGTTAGAGTAGTTAGTAAGTTAGTATATAGATGTTAGTCTATATTAGTTGTTAGTTAGGATATTGGTTTATCTATGTTAGAGTTAGTGTATAGAAGTTAGATATTAGTTAAGATGTTATGTTAGCACATTAGATAGTAAGATATTTGAGGGGTATCATGGTATCTCATGATACCAAGTTAGTATCTTAAGGTAAATATGAATTACCTTTACCTTCAAGGTAAATGATTAGTTTACCTTATGATCAAGGTATGGTATAAAGATATCAAGGTAAGGTATCAAGATACCAAGGTATGGTATCGAGATACAAGGGTAATGTGTTGGAATACCTTAGCAAGGTATTGGAGTTGCATACGGTGAGGGTAAGGTATGCTAAGGTATTGGTTAGAGGCTGAGGTATAGGTTTACCCAAGTTAAGGTATTGGGTCCCGACCAAGGTATTGGTACCGGGATACAAATATGACCAAGGTATATGGTATCTTGGTAGGTAAATATTAGGAATAGGATACTTAGACTAGTATTGACCTCGGTTGACCAAGTTTGACTGTTTTGAGCTAAAGTCAACGATAAGTCAACTCTTGGCCTAGAATTGACTAAAACTTGACCAGAGTTTACCATTTGACCAAAAGTCAACTGTAGTCAACCTTTGATCTAGTTTGACTTGGTTTGACTTCCTGTGGCCTAGTTTGATTGAGTTTGACTTAGTGTGACCTAATTTGACTGAGTTTGACTTAGTGTGACCTAGTTTGACTTAGTGTAACCTAGTTTGACTGAGTTTGACTTAGTTTGACTGAGTTTGACCTAGATTGCATATCATATATTAGAAAATCATGCCAAACACTATTAATCCCTAACAAACTCATATATATATCTCATCTTTAGGTCCGTGACATCACTCTGAGCATCGACCCCACTTGGCAGCTCAGGACCGCAAGTGAGCACATTTCCTGATAATAGTTCATTGTCTTGATATCTTCTGTATCCGATTCAGTTATAGTGTTTTACTTGAATCTCGACACGATGGTGCACAAACTGGTATATATAGGATTACTGTCATAAGATGTCATTCCTGGGTTACCGTGGTATAATGGTACATTGTTCGATCTTGTTTCCTGTACTTGTAATATCGCCAATTCTCAAGAGGATTTCCTCCCTTCTTAGGGAATCCCATGTCATGACGTGTTGTGTCTAGATCCATATACAGTTTAGGGATGGGGATTTATTATAGGTTATGTGATCAATACCCCGCCTGCCTGTATTTCTGTTACTTCCTGCCTGCATCATTGCTCTACCCTCACCACACGTAGGGTGTAGCCTGACCTGATACTGCCTGCCTCATAGCTTTCCATTATGGTCGACAAGATCCTGTTTTCCTGTATTTCTTATATCATAGTCGGTCAAATGGAACAGCCAGATCCTGACCCAAGTCGATCACATAACGCTATAATACTCAAGGCACTGTTTATATTTATATTGTACATCAGATATTCATGTACTATTCTACTTTTTTGTATGTTACACCCTAACATGATTTTGTCTTACATATCTTGTTTATATTCCAGTCTTAATATATCATCTTGTATTTCATTATGATTGTCTCTTATAGCATTTGTTAATTCTATGGAACTGCTATTGGTGTTTGCGTTCATTCATTTTTCTGACAGGATAACCTCGTTGATGTTTACAGAGGATTTAGAGGCCGATTGCTCTACCTATTACGGGTATGGACAAGATGGAGACTTTGACCAGATGTTACCCTGGAGCCAGAGAGGATATACTACCTGTCTAGATCTGTTAGATAGGTTTGACTGGACTGCGTTCCAGCTAGTATCTGAGACTTATGTTATACTTTATATTTTGGGATATTGTGTTCTGTCTTTAACTCTAAATTGTGTTGTGACTCTGCATCTATTTCAGATTATTTATTTTCATCATATCTTTATTATATTCGTGCCTATCTTCCTTAGATGTCTTGTGATTGAGTTGAGATTATATACCTCCATACGGAGATGATAGGTACATATATATTGTGTTAAGATGCTATACTTTCTAGTAGACCTATACATCGTTCTACCGCCGATCCTGCGGCGTAGGCTGGACGTACCCACGTGCTCGTGTCCCTACACAAGGTGTGGGTCGTGACACATTTTTGTGGTGGCCCATGCAGGTCCGTATCGCATCTCATAATTGTACTCGACGTAGGGTACTAATTACGAGCCTTTAGTTAGGATATAGGTTCTAGGTTATGATAGGAGTTACTCAATCACATTTTAGGAAAATTTCTGATCTTTCGATTATCATGACAACTCTTCTTGTATTTCAAATTCAATTGTCCTTCTTTGATAATATCTTATCATGTGCAATATTGATCTTTTGCTCGCAACTATCTTCAGGATGACAGTGACTCGAGCTCAGGCCATTGGATCCAGTGCAGCACCGAAGAGGTCTGATCTTTCGTGACCTATTTCTCCGATTGAGGGAGCTGCCGTTCAGGAGCCTGTCCCCATTGTCCCTATAGTTTAGGAGGGAGTGGCAGTAGCTCCAGGAGGTCTTCCACCTCCAGTCTATAGGCCTTTTATCGTCATACTGGAGACTCTACCGCCACTACCTCCGATACCGACCGACGTACTTCAGATATTTGTGCTTCTCTAGTAGATAATGGAGTCGTAACGAGCCCAAAAAGAGGCATCGCAGCGCCAGGCCAAGGTGCTGAGATGAGCATGGAGAATGCTCATCAGTTAGCACTTGCAGCAATAAAGAAGGTAGCCGCAGCTCTATTTCAGGGCGCCCCGGCCTAGCAGTCATACCAGCAGAGGCCTGGATCAGTACTGGACTTCAAGAAGATGTACCCCAGGGAGTTCAGGGGGACAGAGGGCATTCTTTATGCCGACGACTGGTTGGAGGATGTAGAGTGGAGCTTAGAGTTAGCAGAGTTTCCGAGAGGATTGTGGGTTGCAGCAGCGATGGGTCAGTTCTTTGATATCGCCTTGACGTGGTACTGTACGGATCCTCGTACGCCAGTGAGAGGGTTGACTTGGGAGAACTTCATAAGGCTCTTCAAGAAGTTCTTCCCTGATGTGGCTCTTAGCGTATTGGAGGGCCAATTCGTGGGACTGGTGCAGAAGAACTCGGCAGTGGATGAGTATACAACAAAGTTCTTCCGTATGAGCCAATTCGCCTCGAGGATGGTTCAGGATGCATGGGAGAAGGCCCTCAAGTTCAGGAGGAGCCTGAACCACGATGTTCGTTCTCACACATCTGGGCATCATGAGGAGACTTTCGAGTAGATACTGATGGATGCTCAGATAGCGGAGGAGGACTACGGTCTTAGGTCGAAGAGGAGCAGTGATGCTTGGGAGCTAGTTCTAGTGTCGGACCGGTGAAAAATCCCCTCAATCAGCAGAGGCCGTTCCAGCAGCAGTATCAACATCAGCAGATCAGGCACCAGCGTGCTATCAGCAG
>JANAVB010029819.1:21089359-21102781 GCA_029216955.1 Iris pallida | reverse complement strand
TCTCCAAGATTGACTTACGATCGGGCTATCACCAATTGACGGTTCGGAAGAAAGATATTACAAAGACGGCCTTTCGATCGAGGTATGGACACTACGAGTTCTTGGTCATACCTTTCGGTTTGACCAATGCTCCCACGATTTTATGAATTTAATGAACAAGATCTTTCACCAGTACTTGGATAAATTTATAGTTGTTTTCATAGATGATATCTTGATTTACTCCAAGAGTCAAGAGGAGCATGAGCAACATCTACGGATTGTTTTGGGGACCTTGAGGAATGAGTGACTTTTTGCAAAGCTTAGCAAGTGTGATTTTTTTCTCAAGGAGGTATCATTTCTTGGACATATTATTACTGGAGACGGCATATCAGTGGATCCTGAAAAGATCACACCAATCAAGGCATGGCCCGCTCCTACATCAGCTTCTGAGATGAGAAGTTTTCTGGGACTTGCGGGTTATTATCGAAGGTTCGTAGAAAATTTCTCTCGAATAGTAGGGCCTATGACTCGACTAACTTGCAAGGATCAGGAATTTGTATGGACAGATGAGTGTCAAGCCACTTTTGACGAGTTGAAGAAGCGCTTGACCACGACACCCATTTTGACATTACCATCAGGCCCGGGAGGATTTATGATCTACAGCGATGCATCCGGGAAGGGATTAGGATGCGTATTGATGCAGCATGGTCGTGTAGTGGCATACGCATCGAGACAGTTGAGAGTGCATGAAAAGAATTATCCAACCCACGATCTAGAGCTTACAGCGGCTATCTTTGCTTTGAAGCTATAGAGACACTACTTGTACAGCGAGAAGGTTGATATCTACACTGATCATAAGAGCCTCAAGTACATGTTCACATAAAAAGAGTTGAATACGCGACAGCGACGCTGGTTGGAGTTGATAACGGATTATGCAATCGAGCTACATTATCATCCAGGCAAGGCTAATGTCGTGGCAGACGCATTAAGCCATAAGCCCATGGCACACTTCTTGACTAGGCATAAGGAGTTGATTAGAGACTTACATCAGCTCGGTATTGAGGTAGTATTGTCCGAAGCAGATGACGTATTAGCCAATCTCCAAGTGCAATCATCATTAGTAGAGAGAATCAAGGTGAAATTGCCTACGGATGCTAGATTTTGACGACTTTGAGAGAGGACTGAAGCAGGAGAGCATACAGGATTGAGGATTCATCCCGATGGGACATTACGATATGGTGATCGTATTTATGTTCCTAATAGAGAGCTACGGTAGGAGTTGATGGCAGAAGCACGCAGTTCGACTTACTCTATTCATCCCGTAGGAACTAAGATGTACCGGGACTTACGACAGTATTATTGGTGGCACGAAATAAAGCAGAAGATAGCTCGTTTCGTGGCCAAGTATTTGGTATGCCAACAAGTGAAAGCGAGCACCAGAGGACGGTCGAATTATTGCAGCTGCTACCCATTTCTGAGTAGAAGTGGGAGCATATTACGATGGACTTCGTCACATGGTTTCCTCGGAGTCCTAGTGGACGAGATGCAGTATGGGTGATTGTTGATAGACTTACCAAGTCAGCCCACTTCTTACCTTTTAGAGTGGGACAATCCAAAAAAGTTTTAGCAGAGATGTATATGAAGCAAATAGTAAAGTTACACGGTGTACCAGTTAGCATCGTGTCAGACCGTGACTCGAGGTTCACCTTGCACTTTTGGAGAAGTATGCAAAAAATCTTGGGTACGCGTTTGAAGTTTAGCACGTCATACCATCCGCAGACAGACGGCCAATCAGAGCGTACGATTCAGACGCTAGAGGATATGTTAAGAGCATGTATGCTTAACTTTGGCGGATCATGGGAAGACCACCTTCATTTTATGGAGTTTTCTTACAAGAATAGCTATCAAGCGAGCATTCAGATGGCTCTGTTTGAAGCATTGTATGGTAGAAAGTGTCGATCTCCTGTCTATTGGAGCGACATCGAAGAGCGACATATATTGGGTCCCGAGCTGGTTTTGAGCACAGTAGAGAAAGTAAAGAAGATACAAAATCACCTGCGAGCAGCGTAGGATCGTCAGAAGCAGTGGGCAGATAATCGTCGTTGACCTGTGGAGTTCAAGAAAGGCGACCATGTTTTCTTGAAGATGTCCCCCACTAGAGGCACGATTCGATTCAGAGGACGTGTCAAGCTGAGTCCAAGATACATCGGCCTGTTTGATATCTTGGAACGTGTGGGAGAAGTTGCTTATAGATTGGCCTTGTCGCCGTCGCTTGAGGGAGTACATGACGTGTTCCACGTGTCTCAGTTGAGGAGGTACGTGGCAGACAACAATCATGTGCTTAATCACTCAGAGATCACCGTTGGACCGAGTTTGTCGTACGAAGAGCAACCCGTAGGTATCCTCGATCGCCGAGTGAAGGTGTTGCGGAATCAATCTATACCATTGGTTCGCGTGGCATGGAAGCATCACTCGCCAGGGGAGTCTACTTGGGAGCGCGAGGACGACATTCGAAATCGTTACCCGTAATTGTTCGAAGACCAAGGTACGTCTCGCATGATTAGACTCTTCCAATTTCGTATTGCATTTGACCCCCTACCTTAGTCTAATTTCGAGGACGAAATTCCTTTAAGTTGGGTAGAATATAATCCCCCTATTTTGGGATTATGAATTTATTTAATTATATTAGAATTATAGTAGTTTCTATATAAATAAACCTTATATATTAGGGGGGATATATAGGTATATATATATGCAAATTATATAGTTATTGCTTAAAAGAATTTAGTAGTAGACACTATTGAAGCATATAGGGTTTATCAATTTATTTTAATTTATTGACAATTTTTTTATACATATGTTATATATAACCTTAGTTATAAGCTTATTTGTCACGACCCGCACCCTTTTTCGGATACGAGACGTGTCCAAGCCAGCCTACCCCGCAGAGTCGGCGGTAGAACGCTGTCACGGCCAAGATAGCTCAAAATCACAAAATGTAACATTTATTGCTCATTCACAAAGTTAAATCAAATCTACAAATTATTATAAGATTTTACAACTTCACATTTGTTAGAAAATATAATGTCTCACAAAATAGAAAAGACAGCTAATTCAACTATCTAGGTTGACCTCAGCATACCCATGCCTTTCCAGTGCTGAGAGTGATCGCGGCTAAACCTGAAAAATATTGATTTCCAGTCAGGAATGGAACGAGTACATTCTCACAACAGAATCAATAAATGATGAAATCCATAAATCTGTAATAATACTGAGATACATGATAAGGGATAAACAGAAAATCATGGTAGGAATCATGCGAGTAAAAGCAGGAAGACATGGTACACAAGACAAGTAATGACACGAATTTGTAACGTAGCAAGATATATCTAACTAGTGATTTGAAATACACTTTCGACATGTAAACGGCTAAGGGGTAAATCCGGCACCCTACACGTGTCGTGTGTAGCTGCTATTGTTCACGAATAGACATCATAGGATATTTCTGGGTATGTTTACATATCTACTAATGTACTTTCCCGCCCGGCTAGTGCCCATGGATTCAAACAGGTCACGAACACGAAAATATATTGGTCACGAACAACATGCAAGAATCCATAACTACTATCTCGTGTGACAAGCGTGTCAAGAATCTACATGATATCAATGTAAAACATTATTAAATACAGGAAATATAGAGATAATCAAATACAAAAACTATCAGAGATGTACTCGCCTGAGGTCTTGTGCTGGTGAAACCGATAATACTATACCACTCAATGAGCCACAATCAGTCAACACATACAGAAGTCACCGGATGCTAAAATAAACATTACCAACATTTTCAGAATAGTCAAATTAGCTAGAATTGCCTGTCCTTAAGTCCAATTTTGGACACAGGGGCAAAATGGTAATTTTGGGTCAAAATGGTGTCCGTCGTTGGACCCAGTTTGCACCGAAAAGCGTGCTAGAGTCTATGGTCTCTAAAATCGTCAAACTATATGTCAACAGGTCCAGTTTTTCGATACGAACCCAACCGTATGTCCAAAGTTAGATTTCGGCGGGCCATGCACAAAATTGTCCGTTGAGTCGGATCGTCGTCGTGGGGCCCGCAAAACGACGATCCGATCAACTGTCTCAGAATCGGACCAAAATTGGCATACAGGATCATAGAAATGATACGGTCCTGTTGGCGTAAGTTTTGTTTCGATCTGACGAACGTGCGCAAAGTAATTGAGAAATTTGCACAGAGGCCGATACGGTGAATTTCGACGGATACGCATCAACTTCGTCGCGCACACGCGACCAATTTGAATTCCGTCAAAGCCCACACGTCTGCGAAGCCGATACGCACCTTTCGATGCTTTCGGTTCGTGACCACGTCGCCGGGATTGGCGGGACGCACGTCGTATCGAAGGTTTTTATTGTTTTTAAAACAAGTTTTTGGTAAACTTTGGGATCCGATTTCTCGGTGCGTAGTCGATGAAATCGACTTCTGCGAAATTGGTTGTGGATCCCTATATGTTGTCTATAACTATTGTTAATTACTTTCAAAATATTCCTAATGGATTTCCCTCGATTAGCCTTCCAATATAGGGGTGGGGACTGCCCTGTTTTGCTATTTGCAACAGGTTTTTATCAATTTTCGGGCTCAGTTTGTGACGCGTGCAGTGCAAAGTGAATCGAGCTAATTGAATCGAAACGAAGGGGGTTAGGTTAGGTGCATACCAGAGGAAACGGCTCGACGATTAGTCGAGCGTGCACGAAGAAAACACGCAGCGAATTCGCCCCGAAGGACTGCATTTGCCGCTGCGGCTGTGCGCATATCCCGCGCACGGGTGAGATTCAGTCGCCGTCCAGCGACTTTACGCTGCGGCGCGCGGTCGTGGGGCACCGCCCAGGCATCGGGGAGGGTTTTGGTTAGGGTTTTAATTTTTTTTCCTCTCGATCCCTCGCCATCTCTCTATTTCTATATATATTGCCGACCGAGTGAAGGAAACGAGTGGGGGTTCCGCTCGGGCTCGGGCCTGGGATTCCCCTGCTCGGACTATGGGTGCTTTAGTTGGGCTGGGATTTTAGGATTGCTTAGGATGGGGGCCTGTGGGCTTAGCTCCTAATATATTTCTTAATGTAACATATATATATATATTATATATATATATATATATATATATATATATATATAACCTCTACCTAACCCCAACCCTAACCCTAATCCCATGCCATCGCGGCAGCAGTAGAGCCATGGGAGGAGTGACCTCTTTCATGGCGGCGAAGTTCGCCTTCTTCCCGCCGGACCCGCCGTCGTACACCCTGACGGAGGACGGGGGGAGGCTGTCCATGCCCGGTGTGCCGGCAGCCGGGGGGGCCGAGGTCAGGAGGCTGAAGATGAGGAGGGGGAACGAGATCGTGACGATGTACGTGAGAAACTGGCACGCCGCCGCGGAGGAGAGCAAGGGGTTGACTCTGCTCTACTCGCACGCGGAACTACGCCGCCGATTTGGGACAGCTGTACGATCTCTTCAGAGAGCTCAGTTCTCATCTCAGAGTCAATATCATGGGGTATGATTATTCTGGATATGGACAATCGTCTGGAAAGAATATTAATAAAATACCGCATGTCAGCTGTCCTGTGTTGATAGTTCATGGAACTGATGATGATGTCGTAGATTGCTCACACGGGAAACGGCTTTGGGAGCTGTCCAAAGTAAAGTATGAGCCTCTATGGATTAAGGGAGGGAACCACAATAACTTGGAGTTCTACCCAGACTACATAAGACATTTAAGGAGGTTTGTATCTACCATTCAGAAGTCACCCACCACCAAGACTGAACCCAGTGAAAACTCAAAGCTGTCTGAGTCTCCTCGAACAAGCTCTGCAGAAATTTTAGATTTTTCAAGGAAGAACACTGAACAGAACCGGACGTCTAAGTCTAACCCCAATCGTAAAGTGAAGGCTAGGAGAAGTACGGAGCAGAAGGAGAAACCAACAGTCAGCACAGATAAGAAAGACAAATCAAGGAAAAGCATTGGCCGTTCTGACAAGGCAAAGGATGGTGAGGCACAATTAGAGAAACCAAGAGCCAACATTGATAAGAAAGAGAAATCAAAGAAGAACATTGTTCGTTCTGAGATGGCAAAGGATAGCCAGGACCAAGCAGAGAAACCAAGTGCCAGCATTGATAAAAAAGAGGAATCAAAGAAGAACAATATTTGTTCTGAGAAGGCAAAGGATAGCGAAGACCAAGCAGAGGGACCAAGAAGTACAGACCGGAAGGAGAAACCAAGGACCAGCATCGATAAGAAGGAAAAGTCAAGGAAGAGCGTTGATCGTTCTGAGAAAGCAAAGGACAGCAAGGACCAATTAGAGAAACCACGAAAGAGCATTGACCGATTTGGTGAGATGATTAGATCAGTTGGGTTACGCAACAAGGACTGTTTGAAGAGGACAACATCTTCTGGGATGAGTAACTAATTTAAAGGTCAGTGTTCAGTCTTGGGTTGTATCTACGTTTTCTTTTTCTGTCTCTAATTTTAGAGTAGTGATTGTTTGGGCCGGTGATTTGTTGTGATGATGGAAAGAAAAAACATCTCTTTTTGCTTTCAAAAGAGAAAGTATATGTATAGACATTAATTTATTATCAAGCTCACGAAGTGGGGGTTTTACCTTTCTCTGAAAATATATATATATATATATATATATATATATATATATATATATATATATATATATATATATATATATATATATATATATCATGTGGGGGGCGACAAGTAGACACCCTCCATAGGGTGGCACCTCACCTCCCTCATCCTCTATATAATATATATATATATATATATATATATATATATATATATATATATATATATATATATATGTATTTGTATGTGTGTATATAAATATATATAGTAAAATGTATACGTATATGTGTGTATATATATATGAAGCAGTAGCAGCCCGAGCCAGCATGGCCCAGGCCCAAGCCAGCCGGGCCGCCGGAGGGCGCGCGGACAGCAGCCGCGTGCGTAAGCGCTGTGAACAGAACATGGAAGAACGGCATCAGCCATGTGACTTCAAGGTACGAGTTCTCCGCCCACACTTATTCATTTTATGATCTGTAAAGTGTTTTAGAAAGCCTGTATAAACCTCTAGGATTTCTGGCAATTAGGTTCGAGTTTTATCAAGGTTTTAAGTCGAGAAATCGATTGAAAAATTCTGAAAAAACTGTTCGGATTCGAAACAGAAAAACAGTCCAATCATCCATATTGGAAGCCAGTTTTCGAACAACATATTAAGGTTTTCAAAAATCTAATTAGACACACTTGAAGACAACATATAGGGCATGAAAATCTCATTAATAGTTTTATTTATTGTGGATTAGACGGTAGTAGAAATCAGATTGAAAATTATGAAAACATGTTTCGAAAACTAGAAAATTTATCTGATACGACGTGCGTCCCGCCAATCCGGGCGACGTGGTCGCGAACCGAAAGCATGGAAAGGTGCATAACGGCTTCGTGGTCGTGTGGGCTTTGACGAAATTCAAATTGGTCGCGTGTGCGCGACGAATTTGATGCGTATACGTCAAAATTCACCGTATCGGCCTCTGTGCAAGTTTCCCAATTACTTTGTACACGCTCGTCAGATCGAGACAAAACTTACGCCAACAGGACCGTATCGTTTTTCTGGTCCTGTATGCCAAGTTTGGTCCGATTCTGAGACAGTTGATCGGATCGCCGTTTTGTGGGCCCCACGGTCCGACTCAACGGATGATTTTGTGCACGGCCTGCCGGAATCCAACTTTGGCCATACGGTTGGGTTCGTATCAGAAAACCGAACCTGTTGACATATAGTTTGACGACTTTAGAGACCATTGACTTTGGCACGCTTTTCGGTGTAAAGCGGGTCCAACGACGGACACTATTTTTGTCCGAAATTACCGTTCTGCCCTTGTGTCCAGAATTGGACTTAAGGATAGGCAATCCTAGCTAATTTGACTATTCTGAGAATGTTGGCAATGTCCGTTTCAGCTTTCGGAGATATTTGTGGATTTTGGCTTATGGCGTACCAGTTGACGGTATCTTATTGGTTCTTCGCGCTGTCTCCAGGCAAGTATACCTTGCCTCCCTCTACAGTTTATTTTCATGCTTATAGTATACCTGATGTATTATGTTATCTTTAGTTACCTTAGTTGTTATAGATTTATATGATATCGCGTTTACCAGTTTATTATCTTGCTTGTATATCAGTATTTCATGACTTGATAGTGTAGTTATACCAGGCTTGTTTACGTCATGGATCATGCTAGAGTTGTCCTTACCTGTGTCATGACTAAGTTGTACCGTGTCTTCACCTGTACCTTGACTGAGTCGTGTCTGCAAGTATGTGTGAGTGAACTGCTATTCCTTTGTCTTTCCCACAACCTGAGAGTCCACACACGGGGCGAGGGTTGTCCGTTTGCACCTGCGAGTCCACACACGGGGTGAGGGTTGTCCGTTTGCACCTGCGAGTCCACACACGGGGTGAGGGTTGTCCGTTTGCACCTGCAAGTCCACACACGGGGCGAGGGTGACTTGTCTTAAAACTGATCTACGAGTCCATATTCGGGGCGAGGGTTGGTATTCCATTGATCTTCCAGCAGTTCATTTATGCATTGTTGATCCCGTATCCGTGTTCATAGTTACCTGTCAGTAGCTATATGTTGGTCTCATGTCTAGTTCCTGTTTACACCCTGTTTATATTATTGCATAATTAAACTGTTAGATAGGCATGTTTTATGTATCTTGCTAGTCCTCTGAGGACCTGCTGATCTCTTCAGGTTTAGTGATTGTATGGAGTTAGTTAGCAGAGCGAGATGGTAGAGGATTGCGATGCATGATACAGGTATTTGCTTGTGATATTTCTTTATAATCCTCTCGTGCCTTATATTCAGTACCATGATATACTCTGCTTAATTATAGACTCATATGACTCTTGGAGTCTAATCAAACAATATGCTAATGGGCTGCAGACCATGACCCATACTTGTTCATTCCTGTTTATATGATTCATGTGGATTGAGATATAGGTTAGATGAGACATGATACCCTACTCTGGACAGCTTATACGTACTCGAGTCGGGCTGGAGTCCGCTCGATACGTAGCTGGCTTGCTCACGAGCTCGCATCCGAAAACCGGGTGCGGGTCGTGACAGAAGTCTCTCGTCATCCACAAGTTATCTTCCTCAATCAAAGAAAGTACATCAGTGATCTGCTTATTAAAGCTCAAATGTTAGAATCCAAGCCTATATCAACTCCTATTGTACTACAATGGCTCTCACCAAGACGGGTGTAGATCCTATGTCCAATCCTACTGATTATAGAATGCTTGTTGGTAGTCTCCAGTACCTGGCCCTCACTCACCCGGATATTGGATTCATGGTCAATAAGTTATCTCAGTTTATGCAGTTGCCTACAACCACGCATTGGAGCACTCTAAAACAGCTCCTTCGGTACATCAATGGTACATCAGAATACGGAATTATTATTTGTAATGTACAAAATCTGACTCTGCATGCTTTTTTTAACACAGACTTGGCGGGTGACAAGGACGACTTTATATCTACTACTGGCTATCTTCTCTATCTTGGGAAAACTCCGATCTCGTGGTGCTCAAGGAAATAGAAGACAGTTGCTTGCTCTTTTACAGAGGCTGAATATCGCGCTCTAGCTGGTTGTGGTGCTGAGTTGCTTTGGACAGGGGACTTGAGATGTTAGTTCATACCTGGGTTATAGGTTATATGTATTAGTGAGGTATCTCAGAGTATCAGGGTGGGAGTGAAGTAAGGGATGTGTAGTTTCACTGAGATGAGTATCTTTAGGAGTTAAGGGTTGTTTGGGTATCATAGATTGAGTGGTATCAGTCTAAAAATGTTATTATAGGGTAAATATTAATGTATTAGTTAGATTAGAAGGGTGTGAGTGTAATGTGTGAGTGTTAGAGAATTTGAGAGTATCAAGAGTGTGTATGTATGTCGAGAGTGTAGGGGGATGCATTTGTGAACTATCATATGGACAATGGCAGTAGGGCCTGGGTTTGCTTTGTAGTGGCATGGTTTGCCAAGCAGTTTGCAGCAACATGGCCACTTGCCTATGAGTATGTGAGAGTTCAGTTCATTGAGTGTTATGGATTAGTTTAGGCTTTGAGGTATCTGGAAACACCATGTGATAGGACAGTTAGATGTTTGTTAGTGTCTCTTAGTTCAATGCGTGGGTTTAGAGTGATAGCATGCGAGTGTGGTGTTAGTTTTGAGTGTTTTGTGTCTAGTGTCCAGTTAAGTTAGAATGTTTAAAGTGTTAGTAAGAGTAACCATGTGTGTAGAAGTGAATGGGATGTAAGGACAGAGGGTTGGTAGCAGAGCATCTAGTGTATCTAAGCACTGGCCATTGGCCAAGTGCTTGAGACAGGCCACTTTGGGCCAGTCCAGATTGTTGTAGTAGAGTATGAAGGGTTGGTTGCAGACTAGAATGTGAGGGGAGTTGGAGTGAAAGGTATATGTGGATACATGAATGCCACATGTTTTTATGGGTTACATGTATAGCTAAGTGAGGTTTTGGTCTATTAGGAAGTAAGGAGGAGGGAACCTAGTAGAGATGTTATGTATCGAGTCTTTGATAGGATATCAGTAGTTAGATTGAATGAGGTAGGGTATGGGGTGTTGGTAGCATAGGAAATTATATGTGTGTGTTAAAAAGATATAGGTGTATTGCATTTAGTGGAGTATATTGAATGAGTAGGGTATTAATATGATTATATACTAGTATGAGTATGGATACATACTATATAAGAGCCTAGACTAGTAAGGACAATTTGACTACCTTAACTAGATGATGATAAATAGACCAAGTTTGACCTAGTTGACCAATAGCCTGTCTGACAAATTGATTAGAGGGATGACCAAGAGTTGACTTTTGACCTAGAGAGACCTAGTATAATGTAGATTGCATTGTATATTTCAAGTATTCAATATTGAACACCTTTTAACCTGTACCTCTTTAAATAGGACATTGTGACTCCAGTTTGGACATCGATATACATCAGTTTCTCGGGGTATCAGACGAGTACATTCTCTGATAGTTCTTTCATTTATTTGATGATTACTGTGATTCAGTTCTAGTATAGTTCTATTAGATTCTTTGCCGCAACATGTATTGATATTCCGGTTTCATTTACTCAAAATACATGTATTTGACTCGTCTAGACTCTATTACTTGAACCACTCACAAGAACCATCTACTTGAAACACCTACAAGTACTAAATGTTCAAATCATACAAGAATTATCACTATAAGCAAGATAGCCGTTGCCTCTGGGTCTGGTATGTGACGTGCCATATTAAAAAAGGACCATCATTACAAGAAAGATAGCCATCGTCGCTTGGCCGAGCATGCGATGTGCTGTATTACAAGAAAGATAGTCATCGCCGCTTGGCCGAGCGTGCGATGTGCCGTATTTAGTCATCTAAACAATAAAGATAGCCATCGTATACTTGCCAAATGTGTCACGACCCGCACCTGCTTTTCGGACGTAAGATCGTGAGCAAGCCAGCTACGTATCGAGCAGACTCCAGTCCAACTCGGATACGTAAACGTTGTCTGGGCTATGGTAATGTGCCTAATCGTGGCAAGGCAAAACTATATCTCAATCCATAATAAAACATAAATCATGAATGGACACTATGGGTCGTGGCCTGCAGCCCACTAGCATATTGTCCGATTAGACTCCAAGAATAACATGAGTCTATGAAACTAGGCTAACAAGCTGGATATATCATAAGAGCATGAGAAGATAATAAAGCAATATCGCTAGCGAAATACCTGAATCATGCAGATGTAATTGACTACCACATGCTCGGCTAACTAACTCCGTGCAACCAGCTACCTGAAGAGATCATCAGGTCCTCGGAGGACTAGCAAGATACATAAAACATGCCTACTAATATAACAGTAAATAACATGTATGGAAGATAAGGACGGTACAAGAAGGACATCTAAGACATGACAAGTCATATGAAAATGTAATACTAGACTTGGCTAACAATAAAACGATTAACCCACATTGCTTGTAGTACAATACAAGATACTCCCAATCTGTAGTAGGTTTCGACTGTAGGACAATGCAAGATACTCCCAGTCGAGATTAGCCAATTCCAGTATCAATCTTCTCTCCTAAAAGAATACAAGGTCAAGTAGACTCCTATAAATCGTAGTACAATGCAAGATACTCCTAATCTATAGTATGTCACAAATTAAGTCAATCAATCAATATCAAGATCAAAGAAATAGGTCGTAGTACAATGTAAAATACTCCCAATCTATAGTATGTCTCAACTGTAGTACAATACAAGATACTCCCAGACAAGAATGGTCAAGTCAAGAACAAGGTGTTGAACTAGCAACTCTATCACAAGACATGATAACACGAAGAAGACCAATAGATAAGCAATATCGAATATCCTATACGTGCACGTAATCTAGAAGACAAGTAAAGTAGTCGATGACAACCAATCACAAGATGAAAAACATGTAACCATATGGAAAAGTAAAATAGAAGATATCAAGGTAATACTGCATATGTTCGGCAAGGTATACATGCCTGGAGGTAGCACGAAGAACCAATAATATACCGTTAACTGATAAACCATAAAGTCTAAACCTCACAACTGTCTCCGAAAGCTGAAATAGATATTACCAATATTTTTAGAATAGTCAAATTAGCTAGAATTGCCTGCCCTTAAGTCCAATTCTGGACACAGGAGCAAAACGATAATTTCGGATCAAAACGATGTCCGCCGTTAGACCCGCTTTGCACCGAAAAGCGTGCCAGAGTCAACGGTCTCTAAAGTCGTCAAACTATATGTTTAGATTTTTTTTGATATGAATCCATCCGTATGTCCAAAGTTGGATTTCGGCGGGCCGTGCACAAAATTGCCCATTGAGTCGGATCGTGGGGCCCATAAAACGGCGATCCGATCAACTGTCTCAGAATCAGACCAAACTTGGCATACAGGACCAAAAAAATGATACGGTCCTGTTGGCGCAAGTTTTTTCTCAATCTAACGAACGTGCACAAAGTAATTGGGAAATTTGTAAAGAGGCCGATACGGTGAATTTCGACGGATATACATCAAATTCGTCGCGCACACGCGACCAATTTGAATTCCGTCAAAGCCCACACGTCCGCGAAGTCGATACGCATCTTTCGATGCTTTCGGTTCGCGATCACGTCGCCCGGATTAGCGGGACGTACGTCGTATCGGAGGTTTCTAAAGTTTTGAAACTGTTTGTAAAATTGTTTTTCTCGATTTTCTAAATCCATTTTCTCGGTGTACAGTTGACAAAATCAGAAACTATGAAAAGGCGTTTGAAGCCTTATAGGTTGTCTTTGAGTTTGTTCAATTT
>JANAVB010029819.1:21009359-21084359 GCA_029216955.1 Iris pallida | reverse complement strand
TCTGACTGCAGTAAACTCTTGGTTCCATGACAAATAAGGATACGGTATCGAGTACTCTATCAACTCTATCCAATATTGACATAACAACTCAAGGATTAAAATAAGACAGCTAGGACATACTTATAATAATATTCAATAACCTACACATACCAAAAATTACTTTAACTTAGGGGTCATGACTTACTAGTCGTTGCCGGTGGCAGTGAACACACAGTCTCGATAATTCAGATAAATGGTTGTAGTGCGCATCTGTCTTACCATTACAAGTCACCGAATATTCTTTCAAACTCTGTCTATAATAATTTTTAAAGGAGCTTCAAAAAATTCAAACAAGTTGATTATGATAAAAAATGTAAGTATCTGTACTTGAAGTAAAAGTACTAGTTTTGAAAATCAAACGATTGATTAGGAAGAAAATGATCAAAGACAAAAGAAATATAAACTTTAATTTATATTTCTCTAATATTCAAAGATCGAGGGAATATATTGTTGGCCCATTGGTCATATGGCCAACCTGATTTTAATAATTGATCAAACTCTGTCTCGATATATGAAGCTAGTCAGGATGTATCGGACTTTTGGACATGATCAAGAACAGTTATCTACACAGTTCAAGACCGAAGCGATGTTTGCTTGTTCGAGTCTGTATTTCTTGAGCAATGTATTTTTTATTTTAATGAGTCTAGGAATACGTTGTACACCGAGTCGTACTGGCAAATAGGCTATTCCAAAATGATTTCAAAATGTTTTTTAAAATGTCCTTAGTTTTGAAAAACATTCATATTAACAAAAGCTTCAAAAAGGTTTTCAAAAAGGTTTTCAAAAATCCCCAAAAACTATTTTTTAAAACCTAACCTAACCCTGACAGAACTCGGCCAGAGTTCGGCCAGAGTTCGGTTAGTAGCCGTTTTGATTTTTGAATTCTTCTGAACTTGGTCCTCCTGCAGTTGCGGATTTGACCGAGATTTTCTCATAGAGTTCTGCCCGAATTCTGCCCGAATTCTGCCAGAATTCTGTCTTTGGAACTCCTATAAATAGAGAAGGATTTCGATCATTTTAACTCACTCATTCACTTTCAATCTTCTCTCTTTCTAAAGCTTTCAGTCTTCCAAAGAGTTTTCTTGAGCTTTAAATTTCAGATCCCAAGCCAATTACAATCCTCTAGTCGATTTGCCAGTGTGGTGCGGTCTAGAAGTTTTGAGAGATTGTAATAAGAAGGCTTGATTGAAGAATACCTCTTCACAATTGAAGTTGGACGAGTTCTTCGTATCAAAGCTCGCGTTGTAGAAGTTGCAAGGACTTCGTAAGAAAACTTGCGGTTTTGCCAATAGTGGATTCAACTGGTAGCAAGAGTTCTACCGACTGGATTAGTACTCAACTGAGGGAAACCAGTATACATCGCTGTCTTTGCGTTTGCTTTCTTATCTCTGCCTTTACATTTTTAGTTGTGATTATTATTCTGTGATCTTGCTGCTAACAATTTTTAATTAGCATATTTCCGCTGCCAACTCTATTCACCCCCCTCTAGAGTATTGTGCTTTACGATTTCGTTCCTACAATTGGTATCAGAGCGGGTGTTACAGGTAAAGCAAGGTAACATTGCAATTATTTATTTATTTAATTAATTGTTATATAGATCACAGCACAATACATGGCAACTGTGAAATTCACAAGTGAAGGCCAGGCCACAAACAGACCTCCACTGTTTGATGGTACGAATTATACCTATTGGAAAATACGGATGAGTTTCTTCTTGAAATCGCTTGACTTTGATTTATGGTCTATTGTTATTGATGGCTATCAAAAGCCACCTCGTATAAATGTTGATAGAGTTTTAGTTAAAAAATCCCATAACAGATATACAGAGGAAGAAAAGAAAAAGGCCAGTCTTGACGCACGTGCTATTAACGCTCTATTTTATGCTTTAGACAGAACTGAATTTAACAGGGTGACTATCTGCACAACGGCTAATGAAGTGTGGAAGCTTCTTGAAGTCACACATGAAGGCACTACTCAAGTCAAAGAATCAAAGGTCAGCAGACTTACTCAAGAGTATGAGGTGTTCAAGATGAAGCCCAACGAAATAGTTACTCAGATGTTTGAAAGATTCTTGGATATTGTAAATCCTTTGTCCTCCCTAGGCAAAGAGTACAGTAACCATGAAAAGATTCGCAAACTCCTGCGAGCACTCACAAAGAACTGGATTCCAAAGGCTACTGCAATCATTGAAGGGAACGACCTCACAACTATGTCCCTCGAAGTACTCATGGGTAAGCTACTCACTCATGAACTGGAGTTACAAGATTTTGAAGAGCCTGCACCAAAGGAGAAGACGATCGCTTTCAAGGCCCAGCACAGAAAAGCTGCTGAAGGTGACTCAGACAGTAGTGAATCTGATACTGAAGAGCAAGCACTCATAGCAAGGAAATTCAAAAGATTCATGAGACATGAGAAGAGAGCCAAAGAAAACAACATCAGTAACAACTGGTATCAAGATGATGCTGTCTGCTATGGCTGCAAGAAGAAGGGACACATGAAGAAGGATTGTCCTACAAACTCATCATCAAGCAAGAAGAGCAACAAGTATGAAAAAGGAAACCTGAAGAGATCAATATCACGGAAGTATGC
This sequence comes from Iris pallida, assembly GCA_029216955.1. Classification (NCBI taxonomy): domain Eukaryota; kingdom Viridiplantae; phylum Streptophyta; class Magnoliopsida; order Asparagales; family Iridaceae; genus Iris; species Iris pallida. The sequence goes on along the minus strand of JANAVB010029819.1, from coordinate 21,081,731 downwards.
CAATACCAGCATATGGCATGAAAGTGAAGCCAGCGACTCAGAAGATGAACAATCAGAAGACGCTACAAACGTATGCTTTATGGCATCCGATCAGGTACCTACTGAACCTGTAGTTGATACATATGATGACTTCACCTTTGAGCAACTAGGAGATGCCTTCAGTGAACTGATAAGTGATTACAAAAAACTGCGTAGCAAATATCAGACATCTAAGAAGGTACTCAAAGAGTACAAAGGAGAAATATGAAGACTTACCGACCTACTAGCTGAGGTTAGAAATAATGTTAGTGAGTCTGGTGAGCTTTCCTCTATCAAGCTCTTATTACACGAGACTACCAAGTCATCTGAAGAGAAAGACAAAGTTATTGACCAACTCAAAGAAGAACTTTCTAAAGAGAAGAAAAGTCTTCAATGTGCACAAATCAGAATGGAAACACTCACTTCTGATTATACTAAGTTGTATGACACTTCCAAAGATTGAAAATTAGGTTAGGAAAACAGCCTGAGAATGCTGCTTCCTTTCCTAACACGTGTCACTTACCGAAAAATCGGAACATTCCCAAGCCAAACACTGTCAGACCTAACCCTATCAAACCTTTACCCCAAAAGGTTAAGCCCAAACAGGATTATAGGTATGCCTTCTTCTATACTAGAAAACCCAAAACTACCAACCATGCACACCACTCAGCTTTCAACACTCAACATGCACAATATCATTATTGTTGCCTCATTGGTCATATTTCACCTGCATGTAGAATCAGAAAGCTTGTTGATTTAAATATTTATGCTTGGATACCAAAGGCTAACATTTCAGGACCCTACAAGAAATGGGTACCAAAAGTTTTATCTGCAAATTATTTTGTAGGTGGAACACCCTTCACATGCTAAAAGCAAATGGATCCTCGACAGCGGTTGTTCACGGCATATGACCGGTGACGCTACATTATTTGTAATACTGTCGAAGAAGAAGAAGGAAAGTTATGTTTCCTTTGGTAATAACTTGAAAGGGTATATCATTGGTATCGGTGATGTTGGTAAGTCCCCCTATCCTGTGATTAAGGATGTCTGTCTGGTTACCGAGTTGAAACATAATCTACTCAGCATAAGTCATTTAGCTGATCATGGTTATGGCATCAACTTTGGCAAAGACAAATGTACTATAGTTGATAGCTCAACTGGTAGTACTATCTTTGAAGGTATCAGGGAAGACAACATATATGCTTTCTATTTGTTGGAAGAAACTAATATTTCAGGTAGATGCTTAATGGCTAAAGTGATGAGAGTTATCTGTGGCATATGAGACTCGGTCACGCAAATATGGACACAATCTCAAGATTATCCACGAAGAAGCTAGTACGCGGTTTACCGGACATAACATTCAAGAAAAATTCGGTATGCAGTCAATGTGAAAAGAACAAAGCTCATTCAAGTCAGTAAATGCAGTATGTACTACTAGACCTCTACAATTGCTACATATGGACTTATTTGGTCCTAGCAGAGTTGCTAGCCTTGGAGGTAAGCTATATGCTTTTGTAATTATAGATGATTTCTCTAGATACACGTGGGTATACTTCTTGACGCGCAAGAATGATGCATTATCCGAATTTATCGTCTTTTGCAAGTAAGTACAGAATGAAAAAGGTTACATGATCACTCGTATTAGACGCGATCATGGAGGCGAATTCGAGAATGCAGAGTTGAGCAATTTTGTGACACACACGATTTTGTACACGAGTTCTCCTGCCCTATGACTCCACGACAAAATGGAGTTGTGGAACGTAAGAACAGAACTCTATCCGAAATGGCCAGAGTAATGTTAAACCAGTTTAGTTCTACCCAAATATTTCTGGGCTGAAGCTGTCAATACAGCTTGTTTTGTTCTCAATAGAGTTCTAATTCGACCCAAATCGAAGAAGACTCTATTTGAGTTATGGTTTGATAGAATTCCATCAGTTTTATATTTTAGAATATTTGGTTGTAAATGCTTTATTCTTAATACAAAGACAATTTGGGAAAGTTTGACAAAAAGGCCGATGAAGGTATATTTTTAGGTTATGCGGCTAAGAGCAAAGGATACAGAGTCTTCAACAAACGAACTATGATCATCGAAGAATCAATCAAACGTCACCTTTGATGAACTGAATCAAATGAATATCGATGATAATGACGAAGATCCAACTGTACCAAGCTCAACACCAGCTGATTCTCAACCAAGCTCAGCACTAGCTGATCCTCCTAGAGAAGATCCAGGAACCAGCTACCTTCAGAGTCTGCCAAAAAGATTAAAATTTACGGCTGGTCATCCAAAGGATTTGGTAATTGGTGACATTACCAAAGGTGTAAGTACTCGTACATCCAGTAGAGATATTGTTTCTAGTGTTGCATTCATTTCACAGCTAGAACCCAAAACTATTGATGAAGCATGTAGTAATAATTTTTGGATAGATGCTATACAATTGGAATTAAACCAATTTGAACGGAATCAAGTTTGGGAACTTGTTCCCAAGCCTATTGATCATCCGGTCATTGGCACCCATTGGGTATTCCGAAATAAACTTAATGAGAATGGTTTAGTGACTCGTAATAAGGCTCGACTCGTAGCTCAAGGATACAATCAGGAAGAAGGTATCGACTACGATGAGACTTATGCCCCAGTTGCGAGATTAGAATCCATTCGCATGTTATGTGCATTTGCATATTTTTATAATTTTAAATTATTTCAAATGGATATCAAGAGTGCATTTTTAAATGGTTTTATAAAAGAAGAAGTTTTTTGTAGCACAACCTCCAGGTTTACAGATTTTAAAAATCCTGATCATGTTTTCAAGTTGAAGAAAGCTTTATACGGTTTGAAACAAGCCCCTCGTGCTTGGTATGATCGTCTAAGCTCTTTTCTACTTGACAATGATTTTTTAAAAGGCAAGGTTGACACTACACTTTTATTAAGTCCTTTAATGGTAAGCTTCTTTTAATATAAGTCTATGTTGATGATATCATATTTGGATCTACTGATGAATCTCTGTGTCAAAAATTTTCTAAGTGTATGCAGAATGAGTTTGAGATGAGCATAATGGGAGAGCTGAAATTCTTTCTCGGACTGCAAATCAAACAAACTGATAATGGGACGTTCATAAATCAAGACAAGTACACAAAAGACTTGCTAAAGAAGTTTGATCTGGACAATGTCAAACCTATTGGCACTCCGATGGCAACTTCAACAAAGCTTGATATTGATGAACAAGGCAAGCCGGTCGACACACGTAAGTATCGAGGTATGATCGGTAGTTTACTTTATTTAACTGCTAGTCGTCCAGATATTATGTTTAGTGTTTGCCTGTGTGCACGTTTTCAAGCTAATCCAAAGGAATCACATCTGTGCGCAGTTAAGCGTATCTTTCGATACCTTAAGGGCACTTCTTCTGTTGGCTTATGGTATCCCAAAACTAAGTTCTTTGACCTTACTGGTTATTCGGATACAGATTTTACCGGATGCAAAGTTGATAAAAAAAGTACCAGTGGCACATGTCATTTTTTAGGCAAGGCTTTAGTCTCATGGTTTAGTAAAAAGCAAAATTCTGTAGTCCTATCAACAACAGAGGCTGAGTATATCGCCGCAGGACGTGGTTGTGCTCAGATTTTGTGGATGAAATAAACCTTGGAAGACTATGATTTATTTTATACACATATTCCCATTTTTTGTGATAATACGAGCACTATTAATTTGACTAAGAATCCAGTATGTCACTCTCGTACTAAACATATCGAGATTCGACATCATTTTCTTAGAGATCAACATCAAAATGCAGATATTGACCTTGTATACATAGATACTGAGAATCAATTAGCTGACATTTTCACAAAACCTCTAGCAGAAGATCGTTTCAATTATTTACGTCGAGAATTAGGAATTTTGGACGTCAATAATATTAATTAATTTTGTTTTATGATTATATTTCAGTACGCAAAAACTGTGTTAGAGACAAGCCAATAAAGAGTCTGTCTGTCACCACAACTACATTTGAAGCGAAGCGGTACTTAAGAGTTCTCCGGTGAACCTCTGCCAGCTGGGACAGTACTCCTACAGCTAATCTTAGACAGTCTCTGTGTAATGATATTTAATCTATAAAATAATATTAATTATGTTAATTGAAGGTTGAAATTACTAATCTTTGAATTAAATATTTGAAATGAGCCAATGAAAAAGAAAGTGTTCCAAACCAACTCCAGGCGAATTCGGCCAGAATTCGGACCGAATTCGGCCCGAGTTCGGTTGAAGGTATCAGGTTATATAACCAGAACCCGAGAGCCTTTCTTCTTCATTGCTTCCAAACTTCATCAAACAGCAACAGCAGCCGCGCGAGAGAACCCCCTAACCCTAGTTCTTCACCACTCATTCTCTTCCAATCCACGTGGTGAAATCAATCCAAACTTTGGATTCGTGCGGAGTTCATCGTTCTCTATAACATACTCAAATCTCGAGAGGTATAACTCCTTATTTCCCCTCCATTTATTTTCGTGCATATTTCCTTTTATTGCACAAATGGCACCTAAGGGATTTAACCCCTTCAAGAGGAAGAAGACAACCAATCCCAGTGAGGAAGGTTCATCTTCGAATCCACCCACGGATTCCCTCTTTTTGCCAGTCCAATCTAGCGATGGTGCGTTCGACGGTTTTACTTTCAAACCCTAGATCAAGCCCTACTGTGGTATGGCGATTTTTCCATGATATCCATATGCACAGGCACTCCCATCAAATGGACTATATTTCTAGAACACCGACCTTTCTTTGAGGCATTAGGGTTACAATATTTTGTTAAACTCTGTTTCCCTGTATCAACTAATGCCATTAGACTGTTCTACTGCAATATCATATTAAACACGTTTGATGTAAGCACTCGTGTTGGAGGATTAGATATCAATTTCAATGATGTTCTCTTAGCGAAAATCCTTGGTATTCCCAATGAAGGTGAACCGCTTGTTGATATCACTGAATTTGATTTTCCCGACGGCACGACACTTACTAGTTTTAAAGCGAAACTCTGTGCACCTGATCGAGTTCGCTCTAGAAAGTTTAAGGCAAACAACTTGAACTTGTTTAATTATGAATTGTACCGTATCATTTACTCCACTCTCCTTCCGAAGTCTACTTCAAAGGATGATGTCACGTCTCTTGAATTATCTGCTATGTATCATATTCTTAAGGAAATTCTATTTTCTGCCCCTAAGACCATTATTCAGATGATGGGACGTTGTCGTGCAAGAGATAGAAATCTCTCTTATGCGATGATTCTTCCACGCATCTTCCAACATTTCGATATTGATTTATCTACTTGTACTCAAGACCCTGAGCCCAAGTTTCTCAAGTTATCTCGTCGTAGTATGACTGCTGCTGCTCCTCCTACTACTCCTGCTACTGCTCCACCTCCTCAGTAGTATTCTATGACATTTGAGGGCATACACCAGCACCTTTCAGATTTGCATGTCACGATGACGGACATGGCTCGCGAACGTGAGTTCCGCGACGTCATCCGTTATCAGGCAATTATAAATTCTTTAGCTGATCTTCGATTCGCCCAGACTGGACATTCTGCCGGTTTCATTCCTAGAGATCCATCTTTCTCTGGTTACCGCTGTGAGGATGAGGCTGTTCATGCCTACTTTCAGCCCGGTAACATATATGATTGGTACCGTTCTGACTGTGCTCCTCCTCGAGACTATGTCAGTGAGTTTTACACTGGCGCTCCTCCTCACCCTTCTGGCGTGGGTACCTCTGCAGCTGGTCCTTCTGGACATGTCGGTCATGCTGATGATGATGAGGAGGAGGAGGAGATGTGATATGTTATCTGATTTTTGAGACTTAGACATTATCTACTGTATACTTGGAAATGCTCCGACATTCCAAGTTTTCTATTTTTTAGACTTTATTATCAGTATTACTTTTGAGGACTTGTACTGGATTTATTTTATTGATGTCTTCTGAACATCTTTTTATCTTTATGAGATTCGTAGTTTATGGTTCACATCAGTTTATTTACTTATAGCGTCTTTATCTGCTTTTATATTATGAACTGCCTGTGAAATAATTCTCTGTTATAAACTGCCTGAGAACAAACACATGCCTGTGATGTCTTTTAAATTTCTTTACTAATTCTATCATTTGTCATGATTATTTTCTTGTGTTTCTTCACTGTTTGTTATTTATGCATTGATTGCGGGGGAGTTTCTCTCTTTTGCAATTATTTTGCTAAGTGACAACGGGGGAGAAAAATAAAGATCTAACATTCTTTTGAGAAAATGCAGGACATGAACAATTTTTGATTTTATTTTAAGCTTAAATGTTATATCATTCATAGTTTGTCAATTATCAAAATGGGAGAGATTGTTGGCCCATTGGTCATATGGTCAACCTGATTTTAATAATTGATCAAACTCTGTCTCGATATATGAAGCTAGTCAGGATGTATCGGACTCTTGGACATGATCAAGAACAGCTATCTACACAGTTCAAGACCGAAGCGATGTTTGCCTGTTCAAGTCTGTATTTCTTGAGCAATATATTTTTTATTTTATTGAGTCTAGGAATACGTTGTACACCGAGTCGTACTGGCAAATAGGCTATTCCAAAATGATTTCGAAATGTTTTTTAAAATGTCCTTAGTTTTGAAAAACATTCATATTAACAAAAGCTTCAAATAGGTTTTCAAAAAGGTTTTCAAAAATCCCTAAAAACTATTTTTTAAAACCTAACCTAACCCTGACAGAACTCGACCAGAGTTCGGTTAGTGGCCGTTTTGATTTTTGAATTCTTCTGAACTTGGTCCTCCTGCAGTTGCGGATTTGACCGAGATTTTCTCATAGAGTTCTGCCCGAATTCTGCCCGAATTCTGCCAGAATTCTGTCTTTGAAACTCCTATAAATAGAGAAGGATTTCGATAATTTTAACTCACTCATTCACTTTCAATCTTCTCTTTTTCTAAAGCTTTCAGACTTCCAAAGAGTTTTCTTGAGCTTTAAATTTCAGATCCCAAGCCAATTACAATCCTCTAGTCGATTTGCCAGTGCGGTGCGGTCTAGAAGTTTCTGAGATATTGTAATCAGAAGGCTTGATTGAAGAATACCTCTTCATAATTGAAGTTGGACGAGTTCTTCGTATCAAAGCTCGCGTTGTAGAAGTTGCAAGGACTTCGTAAGAAAACTTGCGGTTTTGCCAATAGTGGATTCAACTGGTAGCAAGAGTTCTACCGACTGGATTAGTCCTTAACAGAGGAAAACCAGTATACATCGCTGTCTTTGCATTTGTTTTCTTATCTCTGCCTTTACATTTTTAGTTGTGATTATATTCTGTGATCTTGCTGCTAACAATTTTTAATTAGCATATTTCCGCTGCCAACTCTATTCACCCCCCCTCTAGAGTATTGTGCTTTACGATTTCGTTCCTATAATATATATATATATATATATATATATATATATATATATATATAATTTTAACAAAAACTGACTCGGAATAAATATATTGATAATTGGATCATGTTATGCTCAAATTCAATGGATGAAAATAAAATATTGACTCTTAGAGAGACAACTACTTATGGCCAATGGAAAACAAATAAGTAATACGGACTTGACAGAAAGATAACCTAAACAAATTATCAAGGTTTAGGGACTTAATCCTAGGAAGGCTAATTTACCAAGCAAATAGTCTACCCACCTTTGATCTTACCTTCATATTAAAACACGATAGTATATCCTCGGGCTTAGAATTTAATAAATCTCTACCTAAATCATATGGCCTATGTAGAAACCTTAACTACCCAACAATCAAATTGAATAAGGGCTTTTCTAGTTCTAGTTCTAGTCCTAGTCATTCCATAAAATCAAATCAATCCTAATTGTGAAAGAGCACTTCTAATCGCAGCTCGCAGTAGTACGACTAATATAGGTACTACTACGAGTTCTCAATCTTTTACAAAAATAGACTTGCATGGACCACCAAAAAAACTTGTCACGACCCACTTCCACTTTTTGGGATACGAGTACGTAGCCAAGTCCAGACTACGCTGCAGCATCGGCGGTAGTACGTTGTTTAGACCATAATGTTAATCTCAAATACAAAAAAATCATATCTAACTGTTCATTCACAACAACTATTCCATTTATAAATCTGATAAAACATCAAAATAATATTTGGAAACAAACCTGCTAAATGTTTAAATGTAAGAAATATCTAATCTATTCTAGAATCTAAGGTCGCCTCCAAGATCTCTATCTACCCAAAATGGTCCAAAGTGCAAAAGTAGGAAGCATGATAAGTCACATACAACGATTAAGTCAGGAAAGGAGCAAAGTACAACCCTATTATAATATTGTAACTTAATACAAAATAAGCTAGATAAATAGAGATGCAATAGAAAATAAAAGAAACATGTATATGAACTAGAAACTGTAAGCACGAACAAGAACTGAAAATAATAAACATATACAAGAAACCACTAGCAAGAACATATATGAACAAAACAACTAGCAATGAATATGTAAAAAAGTAAAACAGACAGTGCATTTGAAATACCTTTTTGATATGTAAACGGCTTGGCTAATACGGCACATCATATAGATGGCTATCCACAATAAAAAATTACGACTAACCCATACATGGGGTGTATGACTTAGCTATCCATAATAACAATAATTGAATTTGTTCACATACCTACTGAGCATTTTCTCTCCCGACTCACTAAACAACCAATAAACGAGCAATGATACAACAAGTCTATCGTATCACAATCGTGTCTCAACTGGATACTCAATGAAACAATAAAGAATAGCATTATAATGTAATAATGTCACTCCCAATTTTCAAAATTGTGGGTAATTTTTTATTTTTTTATATTCCAATATTTTAGAAATTTTTATATTTTAATATTAATTTTATGGGATTTATTTAGTCGGATTTGAGTTTCGTTTCGTTCCGACTTGTGTTAGTGACCCGGGTAGCTTAGACTCTAGTCGAGACCTCAAGATTAGTTAGACATGGCCCACAAACCCTACAAATTAAGTTAGTATAATTAGACTAAACCCACTTGATTAGAATGGTTAAATTAAAGACTTAAACTTGACCTTTTGGACCCCAAACCTTGTCATGACTTAAGTTGATCCAAAGGAGACTTGTAGGGGCAACTTGGACCTTTTCCAAGGCCCATTAGGGCCCTCCCATGGCTGGCCACCTATAGGGGGAGAGGTGTGCCTCTCTTTCATTTCATATATGCCTTTTTTTCTCCAAATTTGTTCTTCCCCAAACTTGAGAGCTTCCCTCTTGATTTTGATCTCCAAATCCTTCCATTCTTCCACCAATCTTCCGTCATTTCTTCCCATTCAACCAAGGAGGAGATGCTAGCAAGGATTGGGAGCAAGGAAGGGTGTCTATTTTGGAGGAGCTTTCGTGTCGGAACCGTGTCCTTTAAGTGTATCATTGGGATCCCACTCCCAATGGGTATAACCATCATTCTATTTCAATTTCTCTTACATTTTAGTTAGATTTGAATCCATAGGATCCACCCCCATGCATGAACAACCATTAGATTTGTTGTAGAGGCTCATTTGAGTCCTCTCTAGGAAGTTGGGGTAGTTTTGGTGTCCCCGTGGAGAGTTTCCAAGAGGAGGCATCCCATGTGTTTGGTTTAATGCCCAATAGGCATTTTTGTCTCTTAATATCAGTTTTAGACTTGTTAGAGGATGGATTAATCTTAGTTAGGATGGTTAGAATGAGTTTCATTTGGATACCCATGGTAAAATCTAAGTTGTTTAGTCTACATGTCATATTTTAGCCTCTACTTGTCATTTTTGATACATGATAAATAGTGGACTATTATATATGTTAAAGATATATAAATTGGTCTTGTGTGTTTGTTTGTGTTTAGTTAGTGTGGTTGTGTGTTTGATATATATATATATATATATATATATATATATATATATATATATATATATATATATATATATATATATATATATATATATATATTGAGTAGAGAGAGGCAGGATTATATATAAGGGAGAGTGGTTGTGCTGATGTAGTGTGGTGAGTGATGTGTGTTTGAGTGTTTGGTTGTATGTTGGTGAGTGAGTGTTGGTAGTAGAGAGTGGGGCTTGAGGATATGAGATGAGTTTATATATATGTATGTGTGATTGTGTGAGTTTGTAGTAGAGTGTGAGAGGGATTTAATATGGTTGTGTGGAGAGTGTGATAAGTGGAGGAGGAGTGTGATAGATGTGGTGAGTGGGTGTATAGAAGTGAGGAGAATGGGGAAGGGCTGCTGCCCTTAGACAGCAACAATAGGAAGCAACACAGCAGCAGAGGGGATTAGGCAGCAACTTTTAGCCACATTTGGCAGCCCAGTGCAGCCGCCATTAGGACTATGCAGCAGGCCAATTAGGCCAGTAGCAGTAGCATCTTGTAGGTCGTATGTGGCAGCCTTGTGCTGCAAGGAATAATGCCTGAAGCAGCCTAGTATAAGGCACAGTAGCAGCAGTAACTACTGTTGCAGTAGCACTTGGGGGCAGCCCCATTGCCCCCTTGCAGCCCATTTTCCTTTAGTTATTAGCCATTTCCATTAGCTTTTAGCCTCTAGCCCATTAGCCCCATTCCTATTAGCCTTGTTAGAGTAGTTAGTAAGTTAGTATATAGATGTTAGTCTATATTAGTTGTTAGTTAGGATATTGGTTTATCTATGTTAGAGTTAGTGTATAGAAGTTAGATATTAGTTAAGATGTTATGTTAGCACATTAGATAGTAAGATATTTGAGGGGTATCATGGTATCTCATGATACCAAGTTAGTATCTTAAGGTAAATATGAATTACCTTTACCTTCAAGGTAAATGATTAGTTTACCTTATGATCAAGGTATGGTATAAAGATATCAAGGTAAGGTATCAAGATACCAAGGTATGGTATCGAGATACAAGGGTAATGTGTTGGAATACCTTAGCAAGGTATTGGAGTTGCATACGGTGAGGGTAAGGTATGCTAAGGTATTGGTTAGAGGCTGAGGTATAGGTTTACCCAAGTTAAGGTATTGGGTCCCGACCAAGGTATTGGTACCGGGATACAAATATGACCAAGGTGTATGGTATCTTGGTAGGTAAATATTAGGAATAGGATACTTAGACTAGTATTGACCTCGGTTGACCAAGTTTGACTGTTTTGAGCTAAAGTCAACGATAAGTCAACTCTTGGCCTAGAATTGACTAAAACTTGACCAGAGTTTACCATTTGACCAAAAGTCAACTGTAGTCAACCTTTGATCTAGTTTGACTTGGTTTGACTTCCTGTGGCCTAGTTTGATTGAGTTTGACTTAGTGTGACCTAATTTGACTGAGTTTGACTTAGTGTGACCTAGTTTGACTTAGTGTAACCTAGTTTGACTGAGTTTGACTTAGTTTGACTGAGTTTGACCTAGATTGCATATCATATATTAGAAAATCATGCCAAACACTATTAATCCCTAACAAACTCATATATATATCTCATCTTTAGGTCCGTGACATCACTCTGAGCATCGACCCCACTTGGCAGCTCAGGACCGCAAGTGAGCACATTTCCTGATAATAGTTCATTGTCTTGATATCTTCTGTATCCGATTCAGTTATAGTATTTTACTTGAATCTCGACACGATGGTGCACAAACCGGTATATATAGGATTACTGTCATAAGATGTCATTCCTGGGTTACCGTGGTATAATGGTACATTGTTCGATCTTGTTTCCTGTACTTGTAATATCGCCAATTCTCAAGAGGATTTCCTCCCTTCTTAGGGAATCCCATGTCATGACGTGTTGTGTCTAGATCCATATACAGTTTAGGGATGGGGATTTATTATAGGTTATGTGATCAATACCCCGCCTGCCTGTATTTCTGTTACTTCCTGCCTGCATCATTGCTCTACCCTCACCACACGTAGGGTGTAGCCTGACCTGATACTGCCTGCCTCATAGCTTTCCATTATGGTCGACAAGATCCTGTTTTCCTGTATTTCTTATATCATAGTCGGTCAAATGGAACAGCCAGATCCTGACCCAAGTCGATCACATAACGCTATAATACTCAAGGCACTGTTTATATTTATATTGTACATCAGATATTCATGTACTATTCTACTTTTTTGTATGTTACACCCTAACATGATTTTGTCTTACATATCTTGTTTATATTCCAGTCTTAATATATCATCTTGTATTTCATTATGATTGTCTCTTATAGCATTTGTTAATTCTATGGAACTGCTATTGGTGTTTGCGTTCATTCATTTTTCTGACAGGATAACCTCGTTGATGTTTACAGAGGATTTAGAGGCCGATTGCTCTACCTATTACGGGTATGGACAAGATGGAGACTTTGACCAGATGTTACCCTGGAGCCAGAGAGGATATACTACCTGTCTAGATCTGTTAGATAGGTTTGACTGGACTGCGTTCCAGCTAGTATCTGAGACTTATGTTATACTTTATATTTTGGGATATTGTGTTCTGTCTTTAACTCTAAATTGTGTTGTGACTCTGCATCTATTTCAGATTATTTATTTTCATCATATCTTTATTATATTCGTGCCTATCTTCCTTAGATGTCTTGTGATTGAGTTGAGATTATATACCTCCATACGGAGATGATAGGTACATATATATTGTGTTAAGATGCTATACTTTCTAGTAGACCTATACATCGTTCTACCGCCGATCCTGCGGCGTAGGCTGGACGTACCCACGTGCTCGTGTCCCTACACAAGGTGTGGGTCGTGACACATTTTTGTGGTGGCCCATGCAGGTCCGTATCGCATCTCATAATTGTACTCGACGTAGGGTACTAATTACGAGCCTTTAGTTAGGATATAGGTTCTAGGTTATGATAGGAGTTACTCAATCACATTTTAGGAAAATTTCTGATCTTTCGATTATCATGACAACTCTTCTTGTATTTCAAATTCAATTGTCCTTCTTTGATAATATCTTATCATGTGCAATATTGATCTTTTGCTCGCAACTATCTTCAGGATGACAGTGACTCGAGCTCAGGCCATTGGATCCAGTGCAGCACCGAAGAGGTCTGATCTTTCGTGACCTATTTCTCCGATTGAGGGAGCTGCCGTTCAGGAGCCTGTCCCCATTGTCCCTATAGTTTAGGAGGGAGTGGCAGTAGCTCCAGGAGGTCTTCCACCTCCAGTCTATAGGCCTTTTATCGTCATACTGGAGACTCTACCGCCACTACCTCCGATACCGACCGACGTACTTCAGATATTTGTGCTTCTCTAGTAGATAATGGAGTCGTAACGAGCCCAAAAAGAGGCATCGCAGCGCCAGGCCAAGGTGCTGAGATGAGCATGGAGAATGCTCATCAGTTAGCACTTGCAGCAATAAAGAAGGTAGCCGCAGCTCTATTTCAGGGCGCCCCGGCCTAGCAGTCATACCAGCAGAGGCCTGGATCAGTACTGGACTTCAAGAAGATGTACCCCAGGGAGTTCAGGGGGACAGAGGGCATTCTTTATGCCGACGACTGGTTGGAGGATGTAGAGTGGAGCTTAGAGTTAGCAGAGTTTCCGAGAGGATTGTGGGTTGCAGCAGCGATGGGTCAGTTCTTTGATATCGCCTTGACGTGGTACTGTACGGATCCTCGTACGCCAGTGAGAGGGTTGACTTGGGAGAACTTCATAAGGCTCTTCAAGAAGTTCTTCCCTGATGTGGCTCTTAGCGTATTGGAGGGCCAATTCGTGGGACTGGTGCAGAAGAACTCGGCAGTGGATGAGTATACAACAAAGTTCTTCCGTATGAGCCAATTCGCCTCGAGGATGGTTCAGGATGCATGGAAGAAGGCCCTCAAGTTCAGGAGGAGCCTGAACCACGATGTTCGTTCTCACACATCTGGGCATCATGAGGAGACTTTCGAGTAGATACTGATGGATGCTCAGATAGCGGAGGAGGACTACGGTCTTAGGTCGAAGAGGAGCAGTGATGCTTTGGGAGCTAGTTCTAGTGTCGGACCGGTGAAAAATCCCCTCAATCAGCAGAGGCCGTTCCAGCAGCAGTATCAACATCAGCAGTATCAGGCACCAGCACGTGCCTATCAGCAGCGGCGACAGGGCCAGAGGCAGGCCATCTACTGTACCTATTATGGGAGACAGGGGCACACTCGTGAGGTCAGCAGAAAGAGGTTGGGCGCTTGCCTACGCTGTGGTGTGTCCGAACATCAGCTGAGGGATTGCCCTATTCGTACAGACCGAGGAGGTCAGGACCGAGCACCACCTGCGAGAGTTCCGGCAGGGCCTGCAGCTCAACAGATGGGTCATCCACTTTAGACCCAACAGCACCATTTTGTACAGCACCAGAGGGGAGCACCCCAGGACATGGTGTTCACATTAGCAGTTGATGAGACTGAGCCTATGGCAGTTGTAGTGGCTGCTTCTTTTCTATTCAATTCCTTTCCCGCATTAGCTTTGTTTGATTCCGGTGCTACGTATAATTTTGTGTCTGTTTCTTTTGCTCCTAGACACAATATTATTGCTGAATTTCTGGGTAGGACTTGCAAGATTATATCTCGGGGAGGCATTATCTTGGTCAATAATATTTACAAGGGGCAGAGAGTTACACTAGGTCGACCCTCGAGAATCTTGTTAAATGTCAATTTAAAATCCTTTCCTTTTGTTTCCGTTCACCCTTGTTCCTCGTTATCAAATTTGATTTTGATGGATCATCGCTGATTTGACTTTTTATATCGAGATGAATGTTATGGCCTAAGTTACGGTATCTTCTGATAACATATGTTGACAAAAATAACAGGGAAGGTAAAATGTCTACTTAGTTATGGAGCCTAGAGTTTATCGTAACTATATTAGCCGGCGTGGCGAGAACGTAGAGACCTGACTTCGGATTATATATCTTGATTATGAGATTTAGAATTTCTCGCAGCTATACTAGTCGACGTAGCGAGGATTCCAGATGACATGATTATAGAGGTACATACCCTAGTTATGGACCCTACCGTTTATTGCAGCCTTGCTTACTAGCGTGGCGAAGATTCTGAGTATCATGATTTTGGATAGACGCATATGATTATCAGATTGTATCTTGAGAAAGGTCCTAACATATCATTTCACTTCTGTTAATATAGATTATGTTTGGGCCATTTGACCATTCTCATTTTTATTTATGAGTATCATATGCACGTTATCGTGACTTTTAATTTAGGAGCACAAGACTAGTTGTTTTCTCAAAACTAACTTCACATGCTTGATCTAGACAAGACATCCTACACCCATGACCTTCGTGTCCCACTCAGACAGACCATCTTGTGCTTCATTTTTATCGCATGAATTTCCTAACACAAGATCCAATCTTGATTTATCCCACGGAGTCACTTTTATATCCGATTCAAATTGGGGATACCATTTCGACATAAACTTGTCGACCCAAAATATGGACATGACCCACTTTAAGCCTACTACCCATTTGACCTTGTGTTTCATATATTGAGCCCTAGTTTCTGTAACAACCTTTTCAGTCGCCACAACAGCAGTTCCAAGGCCCAGCTAGGGCCTAGGTTCAGCAGTTTCATGCGACGATACGAGCTCCAGTACAACAAGGTCAACAGCAGCCTCAGAAGCAGTTTCAGCCAGCTCCCACCTGTACCTACTGTCGAAGGTCAGGCCATACTTAGGAGGTATATAGAAAGAGACCGGGAGCATGCTTGTATCATGGATCAATGGAGCATATGGTTAAGGATTGTCTCTTGACCCTTTGTCGTCCTGGCCAGTGTCTATTCAACCAAGGGCAGGAGAGGGAGTTAGGCTACCTATGGAACAACATCGTACCCCACACCAGCAGAGGAATATACCCAGCTGGGCAGGGTTTCTGCATTGATGGCCGAGGAGGCCGATGCTATAGGTGATGGGTTAGCAGTCGGTCCTTCGTTCTTCTTCTGTCCTTTTTCCATGATTGTTGTATGTTCCAATAGTACCTCTTGGATTGTGTTTTGTTGTGCTAGATAGTATAGTAACCTTGTTGATACTGACAAATCATGACCAGTAGGACCATGATCTTGTGTGTTGCTAGATAGAAGTTTTGACCTTGACTGTTGGGGGCTTGACCTAAAGAAGAGTACAACTAACTTAAATTTCAAGGACGAAACTATTTTAAGGGGGGTAGATTTGTCACTCCCAGTTTTCAAAATTGAGGGTAAATTTTTCATTTTTCTACATTCCAATATTATGGGAATTTTATTTTTTAATATTGATTTTATGGGATTTGTTTAGTCAGGTTTGAGTTTCGTCTCGTTCCGAATTGTGTTAGTGACCCGGATAGCTTAGACTCTAGTCGAGACCCCATGATTAGTTAGACATGGCCCACAAATCCTATTAATTAAGTTAGTGTAATTAGACTAATCCTACTTGATTAGAATGGTTAAATTAGAGACTTAAACTTGACCTTTTTGACCCCAAACCTTGTCATGACTTAAGTTGACCCAAAGGAGACTTGTAGGGGCAACTTGGACCTTTCCCAAGGCCCATTAGGGCTCTCCCATGGCCGGCCACCTATAGGGGGAGAGGTGTGCCTCTCTTTCATTCCATACTTGCCTCCTTTTTCCCTAAATTTGTTCTTCTCCAAACTTGAGAGCTTCCCTCTTGATTTTGATCTCCAAATCCTTCCATTCTTCCACCAATCTTCCATCATTTCTTCCCATTCAACCAAGGAAGAGGTGCTAGCAAGGATTGAGAGCAAGAAGCAAGGAAGGGTGTCCATTTTGGAGGAGCTTTCGTGTCGGAACCATGTCCTTTGAGTGTATCATTAGGATCCCACTCCCAATAGGTATAACCATCATTCTATTTGAATTTCTCTTACATTTTAGTTAGATTTGAATCCATAGGATCCACCCCCATGCATGAACAACCATTAGATTTGTTGTAGAGGCTCATTTGAGTCCTTTCTAGGAAGTTGGGGTAGTTCTGGTGTTCCCATGGAGAGTTTCCAAGAGGAGGCATCCCATGTGTTTGGTTTAATGCCCAATAGGCATTTTTGTCTCTTACTTTCAGTTTTAGACTTGTTAGAGGATGTATTGGTCTTAGTTAGGATGGTTAGAATAATTTTCATTTGGATATCCATGGTAAAATCTAAGTAGTTTAGTCTACATGTCATATTTTAGCCTCTACATGTCATTTTGGATACATGATAAATAGTGGACTATTTTATATGTTAAAGATATATATATTGGTCTTGTGTGTGTGTTTGTTTGTGTTTAGTTAGTGTGGTTGTGTGTTTGATATATATATATATATATATATATATATATATATATATATATATATATATATATATATATATATATATATTGTGTAGAGAGATGGAGGGTTATATATAAGAGAGAGTGGTTGTGCTGAAAATATATATATATATATATATATATATATATATATATATATATATATATATATATATATATATATATATATATATATATTGTGTAGAGAGATGGAGGGTTATATATAAGAGAGAGTGGTTGTGCTGATGTAGTGTGGTGAGTGATGCGTGTTTGAGTGTTTGGTTGTATGTTGGTGAGTGTGTGTTGGTAGTAGAGAGTGGGGATTGAGGATATGAGATGAGTTTATATACATGTATGTGTGATTGTGTGAGTTTGTAGTAGAGTGTGAGAGGGATTTAATATGGTTGTGTAATCCCCCCATTTTGGGATTATGAATTTATTTAATTATATTAGAATTATAGTAGTTTCTATATAAATAAACCTTATATATATTAAGAGGGATATATAGGTATATATATGCAAATTGTATAGTTATTGCTTAAAGGAATTTGGTAGTAGACACTATTGAAGCATATAGGGTTTAGCAATTTATTTTAATTTCTTGACAACTTTTTTATACATATGTTATATATAACCTGAGTTATAAGCTTATTTATATATAAGCTTAAAAGATATAAATAAGTGTTTAGTAAAATAATAATAATAATAAGCAAATAATAGAAACAACTGAACTGAGATACTGTTTACGAATGAACAGTACCCCAATTCCCCCGACCCCTGCTTCAATTCGAATTCAATTCGAGTCACATTTTGCCAGATCCTTGAGAGATTCTCTCCGATCCTATCTACCCAGAATTTGTATAGGAAATCCCGTGCAATCCTTACATTCGTCGAATGCAAATCTGACCCATATTGGGATATACAATTCCTATATATATAATGAGCGAAATTTAGGGTTCTTCAAAGAAGCTTTCCATCTACACACACCCGGACCTAATTCACCAACTCCTAGCGAGTGCTGCCACCCTCGCACAGCCACTCGACCGCCTACCTTCGCCGCCCCCGCTAGAGCACCCCGGACCGTCGGCCGACTCAAGAAAACAGAGCCAACTCTGTTATCAGCCGCAGTCCAGGTATCAATTTTCTTCTGATGTTTTCTTCTTCAATACTCGACGAAAACTCGACTTAACTAATTCGTTTATAAGACAACCTAACCCCCTTTAAGCCCTGCAAAATTGTACGAGTTTTTGCCATCTAGATTCAAATGGAAATCGAGGTGAAGTCGATGAAAAACCTGTTGCAAATAGGATAGAATTTAATTCCTGGGATAATAATTGGAAGGCCAATTACTTGCAACCAATGAACGATTTTCGAAGTCTAATTACAGGCAGACCTAGTCAACATATAGAGGATCAAAACCCACCTGGTAGAGTTAGTTTTCATGAAGTATGCAAGAACTTATTTGATGTTAAAATTCGAAGAAAAATTGCTTTAAAACTTTAAAAATATTAGAAACCTGTCCGATACGGCGTGCGCCCCGACAAACCGTATCACGACCCGCACCCGCTTTTCGGATACAAGACGTGTCCAAGCCCAGCCTACGCCGCAGTATCGGCGTAGTACGCTGTCTATACACAAGTCACGACAATCTAGAATCTCATGGTAAACTATATCTCATCCACAGAATAATAACGAATCAACCAAGATCAATGAAATATCAAAGAAACTGAATAATATAACTGAATGTATCCAAGATTCAATGTCATGTCCGGTGGACACAAATCCAGTATCAATAGACGGAAAGAGAAATAAATATATGAAATACACTAACTAAATAAAACCTGCTAATCAAGGCAACCTCATCTGCAAAGCTCCGCTGTCTGGTGCTAACTCAACCTGCTCAACTGCTCCTAACTCAAACTCGGCTAAATCAGAAGAGATCATCAGGTCCTCAGAGGACTAGCAAGATACATAAAAATGAGCCTTTCTAACAGTTTATTATGCAAGGAGATAAATACAGAATAAACAAGTAAAACTGAGCAATGAATAAACATGAATATGTGCACTGTCTACACATAAAATGAACTGCTGGAGAAGGACAAGAGAACACGATATCACGATGTCAACGGATAGCCAAATCGAATACTCAAACCCTCGCCCCTAGTGTGGACTCGCAGGCTAGCATCACCCTAGTCCCTAGTGTGGACTCGCAGGTGTGAACCATCTACTACTAACCCTCGTCCCTAGTGTAGACTCGCAGGTTAGCATCACCCTCATCCCTTGTGTGGACTCGCAGGTGTGGACCAATAACTACTAACCCTCGTCCCTAGTATGGACTCACAGGTTAGCTTCAAGATTTTAAGACAAGAAAGTTTAGCAGTTCAGTTCATGACTTCTCGACCCATGGTACGACTCAATCAAGGCACAAGTGAACACGACCAATAAGACACAAAGCTAACTGTGAACATGGTCTATAAAGCAATGATACAAATATACAAGCGGATATGAAAGATACATGTCAATAATATAAAAAAAACTGGATAATAATAAAAAAGACAGTGCATGTAAATAAAGCTGTGTAGAAAGGCAAGGTATATTTGCATGGGATCCTTAGCTGCAGATGTGGGTCAATCACCAAGTCAGAGTCCAAAGAACCTATTTTATAAATCACAATGTCAATAAGTAATTCACAATTAAGTTCAATCTATCTACTTGGTCTTCTTAAGTCCTTAGATCAAATCCTACCCTTTTTGGTTTACACTGGATGGTGGGGTTGAATTCCCTTCTATTCATTTGTATTACATATAATGATCTAATGGAGGATAGTTTTGATGCTACTGGTATCTTGCAACTGATTTAATTGAAATCCTAATACAAGGGGGTCTGACCTGGTTTCAAGCATCCATATAATGCTTAGTATACAACTTGATACCCAGGGCTATATGCTCATATTGGGATATATTCCCACCTGGACTTTAATGTCACCTAACAAACGATATGCAGCTAGGTGTCTGCCTCAATTGTGGCTAAAAGCCCTCACCTGGATTGTCACGATCCGCTACCCAAATTTTTGGGCCGGGCTGAGTCATGTCCAGCCTATGCTTGAGATAAAATATAGTAAGCTATTCTAATGAATAATAAGATAAGACCAAAGTGTGCTAACAGTTCTATATGTAATAATGAGACAGAAATATTCCAAACACAAAAGTCATCTCGTATATAAGTAAGTCCCAAGTACAAGTCCAAAATATAAAGCTGGATACAGGACCAGACACAAAATACATAGTCTAACATTATGACTACTCTCGGAACCCCGAGCAACTACGCAAACTAAACGAGTTTTTCCATAGGTACATCCTCGTAAGATAAAGCCTGGTCCTCGACAGCAACTCCATAATAGGAATCACAAAGCAAATCCTCCTCAGTAAGTATACCTATAACGTTATCCTGTCAGGAAGGAAGCAAGTACTGATTCTAGCAAACTAAATATACGAAACATGAAATGATCAGGAATGTAATAAACTGGAATCATGGTTTAATTGGTTCTTTTTAGAAATAGTAAAATATATTGTTTAAAAGTTTAAAACCGTAGCATGTACGTGATCGGTCAATAGGTGAATAGGATGTACAGCAGTACATATCAAGTTTTTTCTGGAATGCACATGCGTGCACTAACGGTATCGGTGTATATCTATACACAAACGCAAGATCAGAACATACGGCAAAGTTACATATAGAATGTTACTGTGCGCGGTAATTACATACGGAGAAGGGGCATGATCACGTACACTACTAATAGTTTTCCCTTAACCCGTTGTTTAAACATGTGAGAGATATGAAAAAACTGTCCTAAGCATGGTAGAGACTGCAAGTAATACAACATGTGAAGTTTTAATTTGCTACTCCAAGGATCAGCATTTAACATGATTAGAAATCACAGTTTATTGTTATTACAGTATGTAAAGTTTGTAGAAGTACTTGCATTTAGCAAAGCAAAGAAGTGATAGAAATGCTATAGATGCCTGGTGACTCGTCACTGTAGAAATAACACATAAACTTAGTTTTTATACTAAGTTAAACACTAAGACACTAGTTGTGTGATGCGACTTTCTGACTGGACACCTAGCCAAATGATGACTTTAGCATAGAAGACCAATGTGGGTGACACAATACCCAAAATAACTTTCTAGGGTCTTTATACTAGTGCGGGGTGAGATCCAATACTATAATAACTCAAAACAACACAAATTATTGTAAGTCGTAACTATTCAATAAATAAATTAAACTGTACACTGTGTTCCAACAATTTTTAAGATAGACAGAAAGCTCAATTTTACATAAAATAAAGTACCAAATGATCCTTATTAATTATAAAAATTTATGCTAATATTTTTGGAATTTATAAACCCTCATAGATATTTATTAAAAATCAGCAAACATATGTATCCTAAAAATGAGTTCTATTTTCCTATTTTTATAAAATAATAAAATTACTTATTAAATGCTGGAAAAATTAGCTAAATTAATATAGTATTTAAATAAAATTTTTTCCAGATTTTTACAGCAATTAAAATATATATAAAAATTCAAAAACAGCAAGTAACAATTTCTAGAAAATAATTAATTAATTATTTACTATTTTGTCCATGTATTCGAAATTGAACCGAAGTCCAGATACAGGACCCAGAGCCATGAATCAAGTCCAATATGACTTGTACAGACTCTGAATGTATTAGGCACAATTGGGCCCAAAAACCCATGCTAGGTTTGGACATCAATTGGCCGTGATTTATAAAATACAAGAATTTAAATATAAATAATATATTTTAAAGTGGTAAAATATACAAGTCACAAAAACTATAAAATAAAATAACTTGTAAAATTTTACATAATGATATTTACCAATAAAATTTGTATGTGAAAATATATACATAATAATAAAAAAACACAATTATATATATACATAAATATATAGATATTATATATATATAATATATATATATATTATATATATATATATATATATATATATATATATATATATATATATATATATATATATATATATAATATACATATATATATAAAAATACTAAATATAAAATATACATATATATATATACAAATAAAGTATATATATATATATATATATATATATATATATATATATATATATATATATATATATATATATATATATATTTTATATATATATATATATATATATATATATATATATATAAATATATATATATATATATATATATATATATATATATATATATATATATATATATAACAGTATATATAATAATATATATACATATAAATACATATACATATATACACATATATATATAAATACATATATACATATATACATATATATAATAAAAATATATATATATATAATAAAATAAAATAAAAACAGAACAAAACAAAAAAAGAAAGAAAGGGGGGCTCGAACTCGGCCAGGGGCAAAGGGGGGGGGGGGTTTAGCGCGGTCGGGCTGGCCAGGGGGTCAGCCCGGGTCAGTTGTTAGGGTTAGGTTTTAGTTTAATTTATTAGGGTTTAGGTTAACGGGTTGTAAATCCGATAGCACATTCTTCGTGTCCTGATAGTTAAGGACACGAAGAATGGTCGAGTCTAAGTGTCCGGGTCGTGCACGACACGCACAACTCGAATTAGACGTGTCCAGACTTACCTACGCATTTCTCGTGTCCTGGCGAGTCTAGGGTTGCAGTCACGAGATACAGGTGATACAGGATTCAAAGTGTTACGTACGTGTCCTAGTCGAACGTGCTGTTGATGATACGACAGGATGGAGGAAGCTTCGAGGTCGACGGAGGAAGGCGGCGCTGTGTTCGTCTCGGCGAGACGCATCGAGTGGTGGTGGTTATGGCGGTCGAAGTGGTCTGTAGGCGTCGGGCTGGGCTAGGGTGATCTCCGGCGAGGCTGGTCGGGGAAGATGGGTCGATTGCGGTGGCTTAGGGTGGCTGTGGTGGTCGGGTGAGTCTAGGGTTAGGGTTTGGGGGTCGGGGGCTATTTATAGGTGGACAGGGCGGTCGAATTAGGGTTTGAATTAGGATTAGGGTTAGGTTTTAGGCCGGGTTGTCGGGGCGGTGGTCAGCCAGTCGTCGGTCGTCGGGGGCAGGTGGGGAGGAGAGAGAAAGAACGTGGGGGGGGTGATGGTAGTTTGCAACAAGGCCCCCATAGTTTGGGGTCTTGCAAAATAGCACTAAGCCTATCGGTTTGCAAATACAATTGCAAACCACAATTAAAACAATTAATATATTTGCAAATTAATATTAAAACAAATCAACAAATTGCAATTCGATATTAAAACAATTCAAATATTTACAAAATGATATATTTTGCCTTAAAAATTAATTAAAAATCATTTAAAAATTCTAAAAAAATTCCTAATAAACATATTAATTTATTTTAGATATATAAATGCTATTGAAAATTATAAAAACTATTTTTAAAAATTTAGGGGCTTACAAATCTTCCCTCCTTGAAAATTTTTGTCTTCGAAATTCACAAGGATAGAAGACTCTACAAACATTCTAACATAGCAAGCAATGCAAACAAATGACTAAGGCTATTATTAAGACTAACCTCTAAGGTATCAAGCGGGAACGGATGGTTCCCTCGCAGCTGTTTGGTCGAACAAGTAAGGTTATCTCTCCCTCATGTCCGGCTCCCTCTTCCAAGTAGATTCATCCGGAGAGTGACGGCTCCAAGCTACTCATACCAAGGGTATGACTTTGTTCCTCAGCCTCTTCTCCCTCTTGTCCAATATCTCCACTGGCTATTCAGTAACTGCAAGACTCGGTTCGATCTCCAACTTTGAATGTTCTAGCACATGGCTGGGGTCCGGAATATATCTCCTCAGCTGAGACACATGAAAGACATCATGAACTCCTGCTAGATTGGGTGGAAGTGCAACCCTGTAAGCTACCTCTCCGATCCTGCCAACTATCTCGAACGACCCGGTGTATCTGGGGCTCAACTTGCCTCCTCGCCCGAACCGGATCGTCCCTCTAGTCGGTGATATCTTTACTAGCACCATATCTCCGTCAGCGAACTCCATCGGTCTGCGACTAGCATCGGCCCAGTGTTTCTTCCTGTCTTGAGCGACTCTGAGCATGTCTGTGATCATCCCAACCATCTCTGCTGCATCCGTGATCATCTCTGGCCTAAGCATAACTCTGTCCCCAACATCCTTCCAAAAGAGCGGTGTACGGCATCGTCGTCCATATAGTGCCTCGAAAGGAGACATACCGATGCTGGCTTGGTAGCTGTTGTTGTATGAAAACTCTACCAAGTGCAGATGGCTCTTCCATGATCCTCCAAAGTCCAGCACACAAGTCCTCAGCATGTCCTCTAGCGTCTGTATCGTCCTCTCGGACTGTCCATCTGTCTGCGGGTGGTACGCTGTACTGAACTTGAGCCGACTGCCCAATTCTTCCTGCAAGCTCCTCCAGTAGTGGGACGTGAATCTGCTGTCTCGGTCCGACACGATGCTCACTAGTACTCCGTACAAGCAAACTATCTGCTGCATATATAGCTCTGCTAACTTTTCGATGGAAAGCCCCACCTTGAAGGGTATGAAGTGCATACACTTCGTCAGCCTGTCTACGATGACCCAAATGGCATCCTTTCCTCCTTGGGAACGAGGAAGCCCTGAGATAAAGTCCATCGTAATGTGTTCCCACTTCCACTCGGGAATGGGTAACGGCTGCAACAGACCAGCTGGCCTTTGGCGCTCCGCCTTGACCTGCTAGCAAACTAGGCATCTCGAAATGAAATATGATACATCTCTCTTTATCCCGTGCCCCCAAAGATGTTCCTGCAAGTTACGGTACATCTTGTTGGCACCAGGGTGAATAGAATATCTCGATCGGTGCACCTCCTGCAAGACTGCCTCTATCAGCTCTCCCTTCGGCACGCATAATCGGCTGCCATGCCCCAAGAATCCATCCTCTGCTACGGTGAAGTCATCCAGCAATCCATCTAAAGCCTGGGCTCGAAGTCTACGAAGGCTCTCATCTGTAGGCTGTGCCTCCTTGATCTGCTCCATTAAACCTGACTGAATGTCAAGTGCCATCATCTGTATCACTGATCCTGGCCAAACTATCTCAATACCGAGCTTCTCGAGATCTTTCCGCAAATGCCGATCTATCATCAGATACCATGCCATCGGATGCCTGCTCAGCGTATCTGCCACCATATTTGCCTTTCCAGGGTGATACTGTAAATCGATGTCGAAGTCCTTCATCAACTCCAACCATCGTCTTTGCCTCATGTTCAGCTCTTTTTGCGTGAACACATACTTCAAGCTCTTGTGGTCAGTAAAGATTTCAACACGCTCTCCGTACAAGTAGTGTTTTCACAACTTGAGTGCAAAGATCACCGCAGCAAACTCTAGGTCGTGGGTAGGATAGCTCTGCTCATGAGTCCGTAATTGCCTAGATGCATAAGCAATCACTTTCCCATGCTGCTGTAGGACACATCCTAGCCCTTTTCCCGAAGCGTTGCTGTATATGGTGAAACCTCCAGACCCTGAAGGTAATGTCAGAACTGGAGCGGTTGTCAGCCTCCTCTTCAGCTCCTCAAATGCTGCCTGGCAGTCCTCTGACTAGATGTACTCTGCGCCCTTCCACGTCAGTTTTGTCATGGGTTCAGCTATCCTAGCAAAGTCCTGGACGAACTTCCTATAATAGCCGGCTAAACCCAGAAAGCTTCTGATCTCTGAAACTGATGTCGGAGCCTTCCATGTCTCAACGACAGCAATCTTCCTGGGATCCACCGAGATCCCCTCTCCAGTGACTATATGACCGAGAAACTCCACTCGGTCCAAAAAGAACTCGTACTTCGACAATTTGGTAAACAACCTCTCATGCCTCAGAATCCCCAAAACCATCCGCAAGTGCTCTACATGCTCCTCCGACGTCTTCGAGTATATCAGGATGTCGTGGATAAACACTATGATGAACTTATCCAGATACTGGTGAAATGTCTTATTCATCAAGTTCATAAAGACAGATGGCGCATTTGTGAGACCAAATGGCATCACCAAAAACTTGTACTACCCGTACTTCGTGTTGAATGCCGTCTTCTGGATGTCTGCAGCCCTGACTTTCACCTGGTGGTAACCGGATCTCAAATCTATCCTGGAAAACACCTTCGCCCCACTCAACTGGTCGAACAAATCATCTATCCTGGACAGAGGATATTTGTTCTTAATGGTGATGGTATTCAACGCCCGGTAGTCAATGCACAACCGAACTGTACCATCCTTCTTAGGCACAAAGAGCACTGGCGCTCCCCATGGAGAAGCACTAGATCGAATGAAACCCTTTTTTAATAGGTCATCAATCTGCTCCTTCATCTCAATGGCCTCCTTGGGGTTCACTCTATAGCAAGCCCAGGATACTGGTGCTAAACCCGGTACTAAATCTATAGTGAACTCCACATCTCTATCAGACGGACGTCCTGGAAGATCCTCTGGAAATACATCCATAAACTTTCTAATGATCGGGTGTGACGGTTCTAACTCCCCAACTGTCGCACAACAGTTCGGCTCTAGGCTGATCTTCGGCCCTGTCCTCCTGACACTGAATGGTGCCGTGCCTGGGGGATACTACCCTCATGATAGTCTATAGCTGCATAGGCATAGCTAAGCCAGTCCTTCCCCAATAAGATATCATACCCGGGGAGTGGCATCACAAAAAATCGTCCCGTAAACTCTTTCCCAGCTATAGTAATAGAGCATCGATAGATAGCTCTAATGGGCACTGGTCCGCCTCCCGTCATTACTCTACTCATCTCTTCGGTAGGTGTAGCTACTAAGTTGTATTTATGCAAAAACTCTAATGACAGGAAGCTATGCGATGCACCAGAATCAAACAAGCATAGAGCTAGAAAAGTATGCAAGTAAACATGACCTGTGATGACGTCAGCCAAATAATCTGGCTCCGAAACCTGCTCTGGCTCCGGCTCAAGAGCCAGACTATAAGCCTTCCCCTGGGGTCCCTTCTGCTGCTGCAGATGTTGCCCAAACCTCTGCTACTGAGTCGGAAGCGACGGTCCTCTAGACGGTGGTCCGGCACTTGGTACCCTCCCTACTGGGCAGTCCCGAAGCTAATGGGTGGTAGACCCTCAAGCTAAACACTGCCCCAACCTCTTTCTGCAGATGAAAGCGTCATGGCCTGGCCTCCTACAGAATGCACATAAAGCTCCCTTCTGCTGCTGTCGGGGTCCCAGGGCTCTAACTGGTGGGGTCGGGTGATGTGGTACGGGAGGACGGTATGTTTGCTGGTGCAGCATCGGTGCTCTCGGCTGGAAAGCCTGACGCTTGGAGGGTCCCTCAAGGTTTACAGAAGTCAGCCTCTTGCAAGACTGAAGACGCTCCTCTATGCTCCGGGCCAACTCTAGGCTCTGGTAGTAGTCAGTCGTTTCGTTTGCCACTATAAGAATACCAATGTCTGGAACTAGACCATGGCAAAACCTATGCGTCATCTCCTCTGGGTCTGCAACTAGACTAGGAGCGTAATGGCTCAAACGACTAAACTCTGCTGCATACTCGTCAACAGAACGGTTTCCCTACTGGATGTTCTGGAATCGTAGCCCCATGGCTACCCTAGCGGTGGTCGAGAAGAATTTCTTCTTGAACTGGGTCTTGAACTGATCCCAAGTGGCCTTCCCTCTCGCGAATAGCGGCTCATTCCTGAACTAAACTCCTGCCAAGTCCATCAGCAGAAATCCCGCTGCCTCGACCTGGAGGTCATTCGACAACCTAGCTCCAAGGAGCTTCCTCTCTACCGAGTCTAGCCAGTCATCTGCTACTACAATGCCCTCAGTCCCTAAGAACTCCTTGGGGTTCAGACCCATGAAGTCCTTGATTGTCTCCGCTCTCTGCCGTGGCTCTACAGGCGGTGGGACCGCGGTATGTTCCTCAGAACGCTCCATGCTCTGGCAGAGTAGGGTGGTCTTCTCCTGATGGGTCGTTAGGAACCCCTGGATCAGAGTGAGCAGTTGGTTCCCGTCGAGAGTGACGGAAGCCTGGGCAGGTATAATAATAGGTGGTGGTGGGAGTATCGGGTCCTGCTGGGTTTGTGATGTGGAAAGTGGTGGAGGCATTTGGGTTGGTAGATTTGTGGAGTGGGAGAGTGTAGTAGGTGGAGGTGGAGGTGCATAGGTCAACTGGTCAACCGACTGGATAGGGAATGTGCCATTCTCAGGTGTAGCATACTGGGTTGAGCGGGTGAGCACCATCTAAATAAATAAAAAGGACTTATAAGGACTCTTTTTAAGCAAACAATCATAAACAGTAAATCTAATTATAATAGCGAGCATATGTTGTGATGCGTTTCCTATGTTGCAATCCTAGTATTCCTCTAGGTGTTCTAAGCGTTATTCCTAATGTTGTCTAATTACCTTAAGTTCCTAATTGCAGGCATGCTTGGTACAATGACGTAACCAAACAAATTAGTCAGGACCTGCATCGGCCACCACTAAAAATATGTCACGATCCGCTACCCAAATTGTTGGGCCGGGCCGAGTCAAGTCCAGCCTACGCTTGAGATAAAATGTAGTAAGCTGTTATAATGAATAATAAGATAAGACCAAAGTGTGCTAACAGTTCTATATGTAATAATGAGACAGAAATATTCCAGACACAAAATTCATCTCGTATATAAGTAAGTCCTAAGTACAAGTCTAAAATGTAAAGCTGGATACAGGTCCAGACATAAAATACATAGTCTAACAATATGACTACTCTCGGAACCCCGAGCAACTACGCAAACTAGACGAGTTTCCCTACAGGTACATCCTCGTAAGATAAAGCCTGGTCCTCGGCAGCAACTCCATAATAGGAATCACAAAGCAACTCCTCCTCAGTAAGTATACCTACAACGTTATCCTGTCAGGACAGGAGCAAGTACTGATTCTAGCAAACTAAATATATGAAACAAAAATGATCAGGAATGTAATAAACTGGAATCATGGTTTAATTGGTTCTTTTTAAAAATGGCAACATATATTGTTTAAAAGTTTAAAACCGTAGCATGTACGTGATCGGTCAATAGGTGAATAGGATGTACATCGGTACATATCAAATTTTTCTGGAATGTACATATGTGCACTAACGGCATCGGTGTATATCCATACACAAATGCGAGATCAGAACATACGACAAAGTTACATATAGAATGTTACCGTGTGCGATAAATACATACAGAGAAGGGGCATGATCACGTACACTACTAACAGTTTCCCCTTAACCCTTTGTTTAAACATGTGAAAGATATAAAAAAACTATCCTAAGCAAGGTAGAGATTGAAAGTAATACAACATGTGAAGTTTTAACTTGCTACCCCAAGGATCAGCATTTAACATGGTTGGAAATCACAGTTTATTGTTATAGCAGTATGTAAAGTTTGTAGAAGTACTTGCCTTTAGCAAAGCAAAGCAGTGATAGAAATGCTATAGATACCTGGTGACTCATCACTGTAGAAATAACACATAAACTTAGTTTTTATACTAAGTTAAACACTAAGACACTAGTTGTGTGATGCGACTTTCTGAATAGACACCTAGCCAAATGATGACTTTAGCATAGGAGACCAATATGGGGTGACACAATACCCAAACTAACTTTCTAGGGTCTTTATACTAGTGCGGGATGAGATCCAATACTATAATAACTCAAAACAACAAAAATCATTGCAAGTCGTAACTATTTAATAAATAAATTAAACTATACACTGTGTTCCAACAATTTTGAGATAGACAGAAAACTCAATTTTATATAAAATAAAGTACCAAAATGATCCTTGTTAATTATAGAAATTTATACTAATTTTTTGGAATTTATAAACCCTCATAGATATTTATTAAAAATCAACAAACATATGTATCCTGAAAATGAGTTCTGTTTTCCTATTTTTATAAAATACTAAAATTACTTATTAAATTATGGAAAAATTATAATAAATTATCTAAATTAACATAGTATTTAAATACAATTTTTCCTAGATTATTACAGCATTTAAAATATATATAAAAATTCAAAAACAGCAAGTAACAATTTCTGGAAAATAATTAATTAATTATTTACTATTTTGTCCATGTATTCGAAATTGAACCGAAGTCCAGATACAGAACCAGAGCCATGAATCAAGTCCAATATGACTTATAAAGACTCTGAATGTATTAGGCACAATTGGGACCAAAAACCCATGCTAGGTTTGGACATCAATTGGCCATAATTTATAAAATACAGGAATTTAAATATAAATAATATATTTTCAAGTGGTAAAATATACAAGTCACAAATATTATAAAATAAAATAACTTGTGAAATTTTACATAATGATATTTAGCACTAAAATTTGTATGTGAAAATATATACATAATTATACAAAAACAAAATTATATATATACATATATATATAGATATTATATATATATATATATATATATATATATATATATATATATATATATATATATATATACATATATATATATAAATACTAAATATAAAATATACATATATATATATATATATATATGTATATTTTATATTTAGTATTTATATATATATATATATATATATATATATATATATATATATATATATATATATATATATATATATATATATATATATATATATATATATATATATTTTTTTTTTTTTTTTTTTTTTTTTTTGTATATATGTATTATATATATATATATATATATATATATATATATATATATATATATATATATATATATATATATATATATATATATATAACAGTATATATAATAATATATATACATATAAATACATATCCATATATGCACACACACATATATATATATATATATATATATATATATATATATATATATATATATATATATATATATATATATATATATAAATACATATATACATATATACATATATATATTAAAATAAAATAAAAATAAAATAAAACAAAAAAAGAAAGAAAGGGGGGCTCAAACTCGGCCAGGGGCAAAAGGGGGGGGGGGGTTTAGCGCGGTCAGGCTGGCCAGGGGGTCAGCCCGGGTCAGTTGTTAGGGTTAGGTTTTAGTTTAATTTATTAGGGTTTAGGTTAACGGGTTGTAAATCCGATAGCACATTCTTCGTGTCCTGACAGTTAAGGACACGAAGAACGGTCGAGTCCAAGTGTCCGGGTCGTGCACGACACGCACGACTCGAATTAGACGTGTCCAGACTTACCTACGCATTGCTCGTGTCCTGGCGAGTCTAGGGTTGCAGTCACGAGACACTGGGTGATACAGGATTCAAAGTGTTACGTACGTGTCCTAGTCGAGCGTGCTGTTGATGCTGCGACAGGACGGAGGAAGCGTCGAGGTCGGCGGAGGAAGGCGACGTTGTGTTCGTCTCGGCGAGACGCGTCGAGTGGTGGTGGTTGTGGTGGTCGAAGTGGTCTGTAGGCGCCGGGCTGGGCTAGGGTGATCTCCGACGAGGCTGGTCGGGGAAGGCGGGTCGATTGCGGTGGCTTAGGGCGGCTGTGGTGGTCGGGTGAGTCTAGGGTTAGGGTTTGGGGGTCGGGGGCTATTTATAGGAGGGCAGGGCGGTCGAATTAGGGTTTGAATTAGGATTAGGGTTAGGTTTTAGGCCGGGTTGTCGGGGCGGTGTTCAGCCAGCCGTCGGTCGTCAGGGACAGGTAGGAAGGAGAGAGAAAGAACGTGGGGGAGGGGTGATGGTAGTTTGCAGCAAGGCCCCCATAGTTTGGGGTCTTGTAAAATAGCACTAAGCCTATCGGTTTGCAAATACAATTTGCAAACCTCAATTAAAACAATTCATATATTTGTAAATCAATATTAAAACAAATCAACAAATTGCAATTCGATATTAAAATAATTCAAATATTTATAAAATGATATATTTTGCCTTAAAATTAATTAAAAATTATTTAAAATTCTAGAAAAATTCCTAATAAACATATTAATTTATTTTAAATATATAAATGCTATTGAAAATTATAAAAACTATTTTAAAAAATTTAGGGGCTTACATGGATACCAAAGTCGAATATGCTACCATGTACCCTATTGCTACAGGTTTCGTATGGTAACAAGTATCAGTCTGATACTTATTGATACAGCTTGGATATTGACATCCTTGTTAACATTACTACGTGCATACACTCTAATTAAACTCGATGTGTTGTCACCCAACCCTGCTCCTGACCTGTACCATACTCTAATGGACATCTGAATGCTCGTGGTGTTCTGTCAGGCCACATATTATTGTCCTTTGATGTAGCTGTTGTTACAACTTCATGATATATCAGTGTATCCATAGTTTCAGTCTACTCGAAGTCTAACTCTTTTACCTGTGTCACAGATACGGAGTATGAATCTGATAACTTAGTGTATTGGACTATAAACACTCATACTCGTATTCAAGCTACTGATACAAGTGAACTCCTACTCCCATATACACCAACTATCTACTGTCAAACACAAGACAGAAATCCCCAACCTGAGACTGAACCCTGGTTGATCTTCTTATTAAGTACCCTTAAGGTCAATCACAAACTCAAATAAAATTGGCAATATGTCTTATACATAATGTGTCAAAATACAACATGAACCCAGACCCATAACAATTGCTCTGCTCTTCCTTAATTGTACTGTTAAGACCAATACACGGGGGGTCCTGCACTCTAGCCTATTCTACAGGGGATGTACACAACTTGTATACTAGTGTAACTTGATAAATGGGTGTATATTCATGGGGAGGCTCATGATAAAGATACTTCAGATACACATCAACACCAGTTTTCAGCTATACATAAATCAAGATTAGCAAATAATTTTCATCGTATATGTATAGGAGATTCTTACTTGAATAGTTGTACATGCCTAACTGAAAACCTCATGCCTACCTTTGCTAACTGATAACACATAAAAACTGCCCCTGGTATGACTGGAACCAATGGTGATACCTGTAACGCCCCAGAACCAGAATACTAGAGAGCGGGAGCGTACATAGCCAGCTACGTATATTGAAGTGCAACCCACCTCTTTATACGGTCACGGCTGTCTAGATACATGAGGGTTTAACTATAAGCCATCAGTCTCCTATGGTCATGAACAATCCTATTGTCTCAATCTCAAGCAAGTAATAACAGTTACAAGATGTCAGAGCATCAAATATACAATAGTAAGGCGTCCCATACATTACATATTTGGATGATCATGAAGCTAGTCGTACAAAATGTCAAGACTAGCAAGAGTTTCAGTCATATATGATCAACCCTAGGATTCGTCAATCATGTTACAGCCCGTAGGCAGACAGTAAATAAGCACGTGCTCGTCGGCTAAATGCCTCAAAAGAATAATTTAACAATAAAGTGGGAGGACAAAAGAATCCACTCGTTGCCAGGGTTACGCCTGGTGGTCACCATCTGACTGGAAGACAGGTAGATCCTCTGGAGCTGCTCCGATATCTGGCTGCACAAAACCAGCTGGGTCAGACCCCAGAAAGAGCAAGTGCCACAAAGGAGGCTTCACTTAGGAACTAAAACCAGCATATCAGAAAAGATAATAAATAAAGTACTGATAATAACAGGAATAACAATAATAAATTGAGTACGAGGAAACCATTCAAGTAGCCAGGTTGCAACTCTTAAACCAAACAAGGACCGGAGTTGCAACTCTTCACCTGAATAGAAACCCGTCTCAAATACTGTTGGTAAGTAGTAAAACAATAAACGAAGAAAGGACAGAGAACTGCTCCGGGAGCCAGGTTATAACCCTTAAACCAAACAAGGACCGGGGTTGTAACCCTTCGCCTGAACAGAACTGGACCCCTGATCTTTATTGCTAAGGCAAGCATAGATACCATATTATTGAAGTAAGTTAAAATATGACGAGCAGGGCATGGGGTGCAACAAGACAATAAACGAAAAGAGGACACAGAACTGCTCCGGGAGCCAGGTTACAACCCTTAAACCAAACAAGGATCGGGGTTGCAACCCTTCGCCTGAACAGAACTGAACTCCTGATCGTTATTGTTAAGACAAGTATAATAAATCATGTCATGTCACAATCTCGTACAGGGTCAGGATGAGACAAGCAGAACTAGACTTCATTCAATCAGTCACGGCCAAACAAAGAGTACGACTTGATACTTTAACTAACTAGGGTTATCACAGACCTAGTTACTAGCAGATGCAATGAGATTATCCCAACAGCCACAAGCCCTGCAGACCATCCAGGTTATCCAGGTCGAATGTTCGTTTATGAAGGGAGCACCACATGACAGTATGCTGGAAATGTTCCCTACTCGTCGGTAGGCTACAAGTCCACTTAGTGTGCCCAGATAACGGGATTGCCTGTAGCTGGAAAATCTCTCCATGACTACTGAATTTCTAATTATTAGCCTTAGTCAATTTCAGTAGGTACCCCTGACCGTGGCATTCAGGGGATCCCTTTCCTAGACATGATGCAAGACAATACTGGTTTATTTGTACAAACACAATCATCCACGGTATCCAGGTCATTCATTCTTATCGTGTCAGGCTAGCTGTCGTAACAGCATGTCGAGATATATCATGTCAGGTTTATTTGTCAAGAAGTTACATGGCATAGGCACAGATGTGATATTTTAATACAATAATAATAATAGTAATAATAAAAGAGGACAAGACTGTGGAAGGGCCATGCGGCTGAGAGAGAACTGGTTTATGCGGCAAATAGGAAGGCAGTGCCATGCGGCTCGAGATGGAAGGGGGCATATACGGTTATAGGGAGCAAGCACATGCGGCGGGAAAGACGCGAGCTTATGCGGCTGGAAAGAACGAGCTTATGCGGCTGGAAAGAACGGGTCATATGCGGCAGCGGAAAAACAACTCATACGACAGCGGGGAGGAAGAACTCGTGCGGCTCAAGAGACCCAATCTTATGCGGCTGGCAAAGCCCTATGCGGCTGAGAAGGAACGTGGCTTATGCGGCTAGAGATGTAAGTGCTCATGCGGCTGCGGACATGCAAGTGCTCATGCGGCTAAGGGCCAAAGTCATCTTATGCGGCCGAACAAAGGCAGAGCCATGCGGCTGAGAGAGATAGAAGTTCATGCGGCTGGGGATCATGGTGTCTTATGTGGCTAGACAAGGGACCCATAGCCTATGCGGCTGTAACTGCCTTGCGGCCAGGGAAAGACTTGCCGCATGAAAATCCATACGGTCAAGTCCTGCCATGCGGCCAAAAAGTTCATATGGCTCGGCCATGCAAACCATGCGGCTCAGCACTGTTCTTCTTCTCCACTTGTCCGCGAAGAAGAACTATGGATTCCAGGGCTTCAATGCTCATAAATCCTTCATCCGAGGTCGGAATCCAGACTTTCATAGGTCAAAATAGGGCTGAATGAAATTCCCTACAACATGGAACCATTAAAACTTGGAAATAACAATGTTAAGTAGATCAAAACCCAAAAAATCTAAAAATACAATAAGCTTAGATCTACACAATTTGATCCATGGAAATTAGAAATGCTAAATATTAAAGTGTGTTAGAATCTCGTGAGAAAGAGAATGGAACAATAAAAACAGAGTTCCTCCATGAAGCAAGCTGTACTTGCCTAAGCTCTCTTCCTGGTAGGTGAAGAAGTAATGGTGGTGAAGAAGAAGTAATGGAGAGAATTTAATGAAGAGAGAGAGAGAGAGAGTTGGGCGGCTATAAATGGAAAGGAGTGGGGGTAGGTGGGGTTTTTTTTGGTTTATGATGAACACCACCCAAAAGCAACCCAAACCAAGCCAAGCCGAACCATGCAATAAAATGCCCAACTAAATCATGCAATGAGATATGCAATATAAATACACATATACCAAAATACGTAATACGAACCATGGTCATTACAACTCTACCCACCTTAAAAAAATTCTGTCCTCAGAATTTAATTAAGATGATAGGGAAGCAAGGACAAGCTATACTAATCACGGGCAAGCTATACCAATCAGTCTATTATACAGTCATTCATTCAAGCAAGGAATCGAGAGCATAAGGCATAAGAAGGACATTATACCTTATGAGTCAAACAGGTTGGGATATCACGATCGGATATCATTCTCACGGTCCCACGTTGACTCACCCAAAGAGTGATGACCCCAAGCAATACGGACTAAACTAATAGTCTTGTTCTTGAGGATCTTCTCTCTCCGATCTAATATAGACACGGGCCTCTCCTCATACGAACGGTTGGTACCAACAACCAATTCCGAATGATCCATGATATGGCTCGGGTCTGGGATATACCGTCGTAGTTGGAATACATGGAACACATCATGCACCTCACGTAATAACGGCGGAAGAGCGAGACGATAGGACACATCTCCTACTCGCTCCAGAATGTCGAACGGTCCTATATACCTAGGACTAAGCTTTTTCCGTACGCCGAAATGAATGATGCCACGGTTAGGCAAAATCCTCAGGAATACATGGTCGTCGACAGAAAACTCAAGAGGGCGACGATGAGAATCGGCCCAATGACGCTGGTGATCTTGGACAACTCGAAGATGATCTCTGACTCTTCTGACCACTTCAACTGTCTGAGCAATCATTTTCGGACCGAGCATCTGTCTCTCTCCAACATCATTCCATGCTAGCGAAGATCTGTACTTTCTACTATATAATACCTCGAACGGTGCCATCTGGATGCTGGCCTGGAAACTGTTGTTGTACGAGAACTCCACCAAGTGTAGGTGATCTTCCCACGAACCACCGAAGTCGAGTGTGCAAGATCTCAACATATCTTTAAGAGTCTAGATCGTGCGTTCAGACTGGCCATCTGTCTGCGAACGATAAGCTAAGCTGAACTGGAGGCAAGTTCCCAAACTCTCCTACAGACTACACCAAAAGTGCGACGTTAATCTTGAATCTCTATCCGAGGAGATACTGACTGGTACACCGTGCAACCTAACTATCTGCCTGAGGTACATCTCTGCTAGCTGAGCCGTCGACTGACCAACTCTGAACGGAAGAAAGTGAGCCACCTTCGTGAGCCTGTCAACTACAACCCAAATAGTATCTCTATCGGTCGGGGATCGAGGTAATCCAGTCACAAAATCTATGGTTATATGCTCCTACTTCCATTCTAGAATCGACAAGGGCTGAAGAAGTCCAGCTGGCCTCTGATGTTCAGTTTTAACTTGTTGGCAAACTAAACACCGAGAGACAAACCGGGTTATCTCCCTCTTCATGCCATTCCACCATAAGTGCTGACGAATATCATGGTACATCTTCGTACCGCCGGGATGAATGGAATACTGAGAACTATGAGCCTCTGCCATGATCTCCTGTCTGATATCTCCACTGTGTACACAAAGACGCCTTCTATATCGAAGTATACCGTCCTTATGGATACATAACTCTGGCCTTCGTCCTGCCTCACACTCTGTTCTGAGTCGCTGAAGCATGGAATCTGCCGACTGCGCCATCCAGATCCTCTCAACTATAGTGGACTGAACTTGCATACTGGCCATCAATGCCATACTGGTAGGAAGGACAACTTCAATACCCATCTTCTGAAGATCTGCTAACAGCTCAGGTTGTGCTGTTAGAAAATAAATTTTGGCTCTCCTGCTCAACGCATCTGCAACGACGTTGGCTTTCCCTGGGTGGTACTGCAAGTTGACATCATAATCCACAAGTAGTTCTAGCCACCTCCTCTGACGTATGTTAAGATTATTCTGAGTAAAAAAATACTTCAGGCTCTTGTGGTCGGTGAAAATCTCCACCCTATCTCCGTATAAGTAGTACCTCCACAACTTAAGTGCAAACACTACTGCTGCCAGCTCCAGGTCATGGGTTGGGTAATTCCTCTCATGATTACGAAGTTGGCATGACGTATAAGCTATTACCTTCCTATGCTACATCAAAACACATTCTAAACCTCTGTTTGAAGCATCACAATACAGTGAGAATTCTCCGGTTCCGTCTGGAAGCGTGAGAATAGGAGCCGTCATCAAGCCTCGCTTCAACTTCTCAAAAGAATCCTGACACTCGGCTGTCCAAGCAAACTACACATCCTTGCGGGTCAACTGGATCAATGGCACTGAAATTCGAGCAAAGTCTGAAACAAATTGCCGGTAGTAGCCGGCCAAACCAAGAAAACTGTGAACTTCTGCAACTGTGCTGGGCACTGGCCACGTCTCGATGGCCACAATCTTCTGGGGATCCACCTCTACTCCACCTCTAGTGATGATATGACCCAAATAAGAAATGCGATCGAGCCAGAACTCGTATTTACTAAACTTGGCATATAACTGGTGCTCCCTGAGAATCTGAAGAACAACTCTGAGATGCCGCTCATGCTCCGCTACACTCTTGCTGTAGACCAGGATGTTGTCTAGAAACACAATTGTTTGTAAAAATAAAAGTTCTTTTATTTCACAAACTTTGTAAGAAGATTACAATTGAATTCTGGGAAAGTACAACTATAGGAATCCGATCTGAAGACGATCACTTTATTCCTTAGACGATGTGAACTTTGAAGACGATAGCCTCTGAAGAATACAGCAGCACTTGGACAAGAACTCCTGATCTCTGGTGATAATAATGATCTGATCTCCTTAATGAAGGACTTGAAACTCTATTTATAAAGTTCTAAAAATAACTAATTTGTAGTTATTCTGAATTATGCAGGCTGGATTGTGCAGGCATTAGACTGCACAGACTACCAGTTGCACTGGCTTTTGGTGGTTACTCAATCATGGGCTAACTGTATTTAGACGCGTGGCATTCTCTGATTGAAATACGCTTGGTCGTGTAAAGGAAGCTGCCACGTATTGAGCAATTGATGGCATATAAGCCACGTACAAAATGTCAGTTATCTTGATAGATCGCGCCACTTGAACAGCGCTAGCTTCAGACTGCACTGGAATCGAACTGCGCTGAAGAGGATCTGGTAGACTGTGCTGGGAGTTGACAGTTGGACCGTGCTAGGATTTGGACAGCTGTTCTAGAATGCGGTGCGGCTCGAGAAACGAACAGACTCCTCGCTTTTCGGGCTGTCAGTTGTTAGAAGATCTGATTTTCTGTCAGGTAATGATGACGTTGCCACGTCAGCATAGCGTGCTTGGATATTGGCACAGTTCAACCTCCGCAGTTGATTTGTTGCATAATCTGCTTCCTGCGCAGTTTATTGAAGGGTGCGCGATTTGGTTTTCATTGCTTTTTTGATGGGTGCAACTTGATTTTTAGGACCTACAAGACCCCCTTCAAAGTTTTCAAAATTTGAAAATATTCAAAGTTTTCGAAATACTTTGAATCTCGTATTTAAAATCAAGTTGCGCAAGTTGCGCTTTGATTGCGCGGTTGGAGGAATCAGCTCCGACTTTCTCGACGCAATCGGGGGTGACTGTTACACTTCTGGAAAACTATAAATAGTTTCATTCTTTCATTCTTTCATCCTTTACTTGTTTTCGATTTGCTCAAGAGACAAAAGCTCATCTCCTTCTCTGACTACTTCTTCTTCTTCTTCCCGCCGTCGACGTCAATGGCACCCAAAAGAATGGTCACCGAGAAGGGAAAGGCCCCCGCCGAGCCTTCGACTCGTGTTGCGCCACGAGTATCTCGTCATGAGATAGGTCACCCAGCGCTGCAAGGTAGATGTCGAACCATGATCGAAACCCTTTTTAGGGTTCTTGATATTTTCAGACCTTCATACCTCTCTCTTTTTAGAGATTGATGGTATTTGTGCCACCCTGTTTAGGGTTTCGGTTGCATTCACAATAGTTTTCATTTTTATGAAAACTATACTCTTGTGCAATCGGTTGGAAAGCGTTGACAAAATGTTCGGCACAATCCATCGATTTGTGCAAGTCGGTTGTGCCAGCACAAACTGATGTCTTGCGCAAGCATGTTAGCACAACCTGACGTCTTGTGCACGTTGGCTGTGTTGGCGTAATCTGATCACTTGCGTATATTGATTATACTGGCGCAATTTGATAACTTGTGCAAGCTGACTGTGCTGGCGCAATCTGATAGCTTTGCACAAGCTGACTGTACTGGCGTAATCTGATAACTTGCGCAAGCTGACTGCGTTGGCGCAATCTGACAATTTGCGCAAATTGATGATCTTTTGTAGAGACTTTTTGATCTTGCATGTATTGATCCTTGTTTCTTTATTTGATGCAGTTAACCTTAGGGAAGACCCCAACTATGAGGTCTTTGCAGGATCCTTGGCTGAACCTGAATACAAGGAAGATCTATCTCATGTGACATTTCCTCAGTACGCCTTACCGTCCTCCCGGCAGGTTATCCTAACTACACAAGACAATGAGACTTTGCTGTGTCTGATGAATGGGCAGCCTCTTCAGACTACTGACGCAGTCACCCATAAGAAGCCGTTGTTCTTGTTTGGTGAGGCTCTTGACAAAATTCTCAGCCGAGACCTCGCATGGAACAGAGAATTTTCCAGAGGGGCGAGAAGATAATCCTTCTGCCGGAGATCTCTAGATGCCTTCCTCTATCTCGATATGCTTTTGCAGGCTATCCCAGAAGAATGGAATGGGATATAACTCTGCTTCAGCAAGCCCGGACAGGAAATATCTGTGTCAAAAAGGGGCCTGGCAACAAAGATATATTCTATAGTTCCTCTGAGCGCCATAGCTCCATACTTAGAGGACTAAAGCCTGGCTGTATCCCGCCAGAAGATTCTTTCTTGCTGCTACCAGTGAGAACGCCGATATTCGCAAATGAGTTTGCGAAGGTAGAAGGAAGGTATCCGGATCAAGATCTGCGATTGACAGGTCTTGTGAACCCGGATAATAAGAGATGGATCTGTATAACCAATTGGATATTGGTCCATTTTGAAGAGTGGCTCAAGGAGATTGATTTATACCAAGCAGTGTATGCCACTGTTTATGGCTTTCCCCCTAATCCTCATCTATTCCTCGCGTTGGCAGAGAGATACAACTATAGGACCGGGACTTTCATGACGCCCCGCGGAGAGATTGGGTTAGCTTTGCATGAGATTAAGTACATCTCCAACCTGCCAATGGGGTATATCTCCTATGAAGAGTTTGTCCCGACAAACGATGAATTGGACAGACTACGCCAAGAGAACGCTGACATGGTGGCTGTGTTTGAAGAGCTACTATGTCACTACAAGATCTGTTCTCTCTACTACAAGAGTGGCACATTCGGAACATGCTATTCCACCAAATGGTTGTCGTACCTTTTCCTCAACCACATCATCGAGAAGAAGACTAAGGAGTATGAAAACTGCCATCCTAACTACTTCCGACCACTTAGCGATAGCAAAGTGATGGGGCTGATGGAGACACATGGAGATATGGATATCAAGATCAAGGATGATCTCCAATGTCCTTCTTTCAAGGAAGGGGACATTATTGAGAGTTACATGAGGATGGGCTATAGGCCCATGTCGAAGGAGGCCCAGCTGGCGGGTTTCCTCACTTACTGGCTCCAACGTTATGTCGTCACCGGGGCCAGTACAGTCGACCGCTTCCATCACGGTGTGCTTTTTGCTGCTGTCCGTCTGGTTTTCGGCTATGGATTTGCTATCAGCAATGACATGCAGGGTGAACGTCGGCCTTCGCCTCTTCGTCGATTCGATGATTCGAAGAAAAGGCGAGAAGGAAAGTTTTCCTCGGTTGGAACTCCCATACATATATCTGTTTGGATGGCTGCTTCTCCATCATCCTTCACTAATG
The DNA here is from genome assembly GCA_029216955.1 of Iris pallida. Taxonomy (NCBI): domain Eukaryota; kingdom Viridiplantae; phylum Streptophyta; class Magnoliopsida; order Asparagales; family Iridaceae; genus Iris; species Iris pallida. The sequence continues at coordinate 21,039,689 of JANAVB010029819.1, read as the reverse complement.
AACCCTGATATGGGGGCAGTGGGCGGCAGCTTTTTGAGAAGATTTTCTGGATGCAAGTGGATCTATACCACTTGGAGATTGCCGACGCACACTGAATCTCGGTAGAGGATTGAGCTTCTACTGCGTTACCCCTCCAGTCGGTTATGAGAATATGTCTACAAACCTTGTGGACTCCGGGAGGATGCAGTCTTTGGGCCACACAGCTTTCGATTAGCTGAGGAGAATCCGGCCGTCACACCTGGTATATAGGTTTGAGGATGAATGCTATTTCGAGCCTTATCTCCCTAGCCGTTTTGTGCGCCAATTCGGTTATGACCAGTTCCATGTAGGTAATGCTGTCACATGCCTACAAGGAAAAGGGTTTTTAATTGATGGAGCCCGGGCTTGGGCATATTACAATGCCTGGGACACAAGGACGACGTTCTCGATGCCGTCCAAAAATGATCGAGGTCCTCGCATGCTGTATACGTACTCGATCTTCTATACATCAGCAAACACTTTTACTGAAAACTTTAATCTGGCAGACAGCTTCACAACGGCAACTCGATTCAAGAAAGGAGCACCTGTTCTGGTGCTTCCTGGTAATGATGAGGAGCATGAGCCAGCCGATGCACCATTAGAAGCTTCGAGGGATGCCAACTTTCCAGAAGAAGTCAACGAGCCGCTGTGCGTCTCTCTAAAAGTTGTAAGATCTCCGGCCAAGGAGAAGAAGAGGAGGGCAGAAGAACTTTCTTCTCCAGTCTCTAAGAAGAAGATTGTTTTAGAATCATCAGAAAGGGTCACTACCCGGTCGCAATCTCGACAGCAGGCTGAGTCAATTCAGAGAGAAGAGGCGACGACCCCGACCTCCATTCAAAGACAATAACATGCTATAGACGTAGAGAGCCCGGAGAGACCTCTACACAGAAAGAAAATAGCCTTCAAAAAGAGAGTAGTCACTCCACCAAGACCTATCCTGGCATCAGTCCTGACAAGTGCGGTCGTCGGAGTTATGATGCCGTCTCCTACACCTGTCCCTGAGCCCAGACAGGAAGCTTCCAGTACAGAGAAGAGGGACGAGGTTGTAGAGACAAGAGAGAAGATCGCGGAGATAGAGGATGAAGCTGCAAAAATAAGAGAGACAACTGCAACTCTGATTCCAATCAACGAGTCAGAAACGTCTCTCGAAGTATTGCGATCTCCTATACTTGCACTAGAAACTGCCCATCTTCCAGCTTCTCCAAGATCACTTCGTGCTGAAGAAGACAAATTAATGATTGAGGCTCTAGAAGACTGTGACTTCGGCTTCCGTGATGATATAGATCCGGTCGCTGCAAGTGATAGCGAGGAAGCCCGAGAAGAAGGTGCGGATGATGAAGAAACATCAGCAGAGACTGTTGATGACACTCCAAATCTGGAAGAGGATGTTGATGCTCATGCATCCTAAGAAAAGAATGTTGTTAATGACGTAGCACCGGGGGAAGCTACTGTCACTGATCCAAGAGGTATTGAATGATATTGACAATCTTCTTTTATAGATCAAATAACTGACATCTTAACTTTCATTTATACAGAAATTCAATCTTCTTCAATTCCTCCGGTATGCACTGATATAGTGCAAACAACAGCGATAGCTAGCAACAGCCGACATTTTTCAGGCGGCTCCGAAGCAGGAAGTAGTCAGGCAGTAATGTCTGAAGCTACTTCTATGAGATTGCAACCTATGAAAGCAGATGACAGACTTGTCACTAGACCCAGCAATGGTAAGATTGCCCTTATTTTTGATCCTTTTTGATAGTCGCTAACGACAGCAAACTGATGGTATTTATTTGATTTCGCAGAGGAACATCTGGGAGGGGCGACTAGCTCCACCATGGCTCCCTTGTCCAGAGAGACTTCAACTCATGTTCAAGAAGTCGAACGTCCACCTGTACAGGCATCAGCTGCTTCAACTTCCACAGGAGTAGCTGCTACACCCGATGCAGCGGCTACAAACAGATTTATAGTTGGTTCTTTCACCAACCTCTTCTTCACTTCATTAGGACCCTTAGTAGAAAGGGTAATAGAGAGAGAGAATGTTGGTTTTATCACTGTCAGAAATCCAACTACTTATTTGATCAGCGCCATCCGAAGCCAGGATGATGAAGCTCAAGCTACCTATCTTAAACATATACTGGATGAGCTGGAGGAGTCTATTAAGATTTACAAGGATCTTAATCGGGGGTAAGTAGAACCCCTAGTCAATGCTGAGTTTGAAAGGATGACTCGTGAAGCTGCAGTCACAAAAGCTGCTTTCCAGGCTTTTTTGGATACTTATGCCACAAAGGCTTCAGAGTATGATTCCCAGATGGAGATAATAGCGTCTGCTGCTGAGGAGAAAGAAAAGAAGGTTGCTGAGCTGAAAGCAGAGTCTGCCCGTCTTTAAGAAGAGTTGAGGATCGTTCAACTTGCTCTTGAGGAAGAGTCTACACAGCATGAAGCTGCCGTTCAGCAACTTGACATTCTAACTCGTGAGAAGAATGAGTTTGTCAAGACTCATCAAGATAAAATCACTCGCCAACTAGTGACCTTGCCAACCTTTGATGATGAATCTGGAATGGCGAAAGCTAGAAAGCGGGTGTTGGATTCGCGTGAAGGACGGCTCCAATCCTTAAAGCAGCAGATAGCTAACTTGATGACACCTCCAGCTGAATAGGAAACTTTTTTGTATTTCCTCCTTTATGATGTCTTTTTGTAATACCTTTAATTTTGATCAATAAAAAGACATTATTTTTGTGGCTCTATTATTTATTATAAATAATAGCGATAGAAAATATATTCAGAGGTTTCGGACATGATATATTTCTTGACGTAGAAAATAATTATATTCATTATATCTGCTCAGAGGTAATGTGGACATGGCAGAATATAATTTATTGAATATCATTATTTCGGTAGACAACTTATTCAGAAATAAATACGTGACAAGTTGCTGATATGGATGAACGGATGAATCGTCAAAACTTATGAACGAAATGAATCATCAGAATGAACAGATGAACCGTCAGATGAATGGAATGAATGGATGAACCGTCGAATGAATGGAATGAACGGGTGAACCGTCGAATGAATGGAATGAACGGGTGAACCGTCGAATGAATGGAATGAACGGGTAAAGCGTCGGATGAATGAAAAGAATGGGTGAACCGTCAAATGAATGGAATGAACGGGTAAACCGTCGAAATGAATGAACGGGCGAACCGTCGGATGAATAGAATGAACGGGTAAACCGTCGAAATGAATGAATGGGCGAACCGTCGGATGAATGGAACGAATGTTTGCAAAAAATGCGTTGTTTCGTTGTTTCAAGAATCTCTGCCTATAAATAGAACAGAAATTTAGATGGAATGATCACTTTCACTTTTCAACACAAAGTTGTCATCTGGAGATGCATCCAAGAAGGCTGAGATCGCCCCGAAGGTTGAAGCGGGCACTGAGAAACGTCCAGTCGAGCCGACCCAGCCAAAATAGACGGAGGCGGACGAAGGTTCGTCTGCACCCAAGCCGCCAAGGGACATCTTGGACTTCCTGATTGAACCAGGGAAGACCAAAAAAGAAGAGGCCAAACGACTGGCTGTTTGCAAGTTCCTGGTGGGTTCAAGCAAGGATGTTCTCGGCTCTTTTGCCGACTATATTTTTGAAGAGGATGGTAGTGGTCCTCGTACTGTCTTTAAGAAGGGCGATAGTGATCCTCGTCCATGATATCTTGTAACACCATTTATGATAAAATAAAATAAAATTTTATTTATGAACTGTCTTGTCGTATTTACAAGAAATTCCTTTTACATTCATACATAGTACTTTTTAAGGAATTTTCCATTGATAGGCATCATTGCAACTCGACCGTCCAGCTCTGTGAGTTGATAGGCTCCATTTGAGAAGACTTTGCTCACGATATATGGACCTTCCCACTTCGCATCGAATTTGCCCTTGCTCATATGAGTCATGGTCATAGGACGTCTGACGGTTAGAACCAGTTCTCCTTTCTGAAAAGCTCTAACCTTAACTTTACAATTAAAAGCTTTTGAAATTCGGGCTTAATATAACTCAATATGCTGTTGAGCCAATAACCTTTTCTCGTCGAGCGCTTCTAATTCTTGAAGTCGATGGAGATCGTTGTTCTCTGTAGTGAGCTCGTTGGCAATGGCAATCCGCAGGGATGGGATCTGAAGTTCCAAAGGTAGAATTGTTTCACAACCATACACAAGAGAAAAAGGTGTACAGCCTGTAGGGTTGCGGACCGTAGTACGGTAGGCCCATAGACACTCTCCGAGTTTCTCACTCCAATTCCGTTTGTTAGTAGATACAAACTTCTTAAGGAGTTTGATAATAGTCTTGTTAAATGCTTCAGCTAAACCATTAGCAGCAGGATTGTAAGCTGTCGAAGCGACATTGTCAATCCGATGATCGTCGCAAAACCTGGTAAACTTTTGGCTAATGAACTGTGGTCCATTGTCATGAATGATCTTTCGAGGTGCACCAAATCTATAGATGACATGGTGTTTAACGAAGTTGATGACACTACTGGTCTTAACTTCAGCCAGAGGTATAGCTTCAGCCCATTTGGAGAAGTAGTCGGTTATTGCTAGTATGAACCGATGTCCTCTAGAAGAAGGAGGGTTGATAGGACCTATAATATCCATGCCCCAAGCTTCGAAAGGCCAGGAAGTGGCAGTTGGATGTAGAAATTCTGACGGTTGGTGAATGAAATCTGCGTAGATTTGACAAGCTCGACATTTCCTTGTATATTCGATGGCATCTGATACCATAGAGGGCCAGTAGTAACCCATGTGTCGGATATGATCCTGTAGTTTAGGACCGGGTTGATTCGCTCTGCAAACACCATCGTGAGCTTCACGTAATATTTGCTTTGCTTCATCACCAGCAAGACAGCGTAAAAGAAGACCGTCATAAGTCTGTCGATAGAGAGTCTTGGTGGTCTGATTATAGTAGAATCGTAGAGACCGTCGACGAATACTCGTAGCCTCTTTGGGATCTTCAGGAAGTATATCATGGACTACAAAATCGATGAAGGGAGCTCTCCAATCTTCACTGATAACATTGGTTTCAGTAAGATTACTGAACTCAATATTACGATTGTTTTCGATACAAAACAATTCCCGATTAGAGACAACCACCACCTGCTGTCTTTTGATAGGGATGGCTAAGACTGCTGCAAGATTAGCCAAAGCATCTGCTTCAGTATTGCAAGCTCGGCAGACATATTCGATGAAGAAGGCTTTAAATGATGTAGCCATGCTGATTGCCGCTTCATGATAAGACACTAGATCTTAATGACGAACTTCATAGGTTCCTCTAACCTGGTTAACAACTAGCTTGGAGTCGCCATAGACTTGAAGATATTCGACGTCTAGTTGTTTAGCTAATTGAAGGCTAATGAGTAGAGCATTGTATTCTGCTACATTGTTGGAGCAAGGTTCATCTAGGGAGTAGGCTCTTTGGATAGTTGACCCGTCTGGAGAAACAAGAACAACCCCAACTCCTACGACAATAGTACCATTTGGTCCGATCCTGGATGCACCATCAAAGAATAAACGCCAAGTTGGAAATTCTTCGGAGATCATATTTGATTCCAGTGTCTCGTTTGGAATTTCATCGTAGAGTTTGGATGTCTCTGTTATAGGATGAGCTGCTAAGAAGTTCGCCAGCGCTTGACCCTTGACAGACTTTTGTGGTACATATACCATGTCATATTGGGCTAGCAGAATGGCCCATGTAGCTAACCAAGAATTGAGTGTGCTAGGTTTCTTCATTAATACCCGAAGAGGATTAACTCGGAATATGACATGAATAGTTTGGCCAATGATATAATGCCTTATCTTTTGAACAGCAAACATAATAGCTAAGCATTCTTTTTCGACCGGACTATAACGGTGTTCGGCACCAATCATAGTACGACTGAGATAATAGATGGCTTGTTCATGACCTTCTTTGTTCTTTTGGGAAAGTAAAGCACCCAATGAATGGTCCATAGCACGGACATACATTAAGAATGGTATGCCTGAGATCGGTGGCACCAAGACTGGTGGGTTTATGAGATATCGCTTTATGTCATCGAATGCTTGTTGGCATTCTTTGGTCTAAATAAAAGATACACCCTTCTTCATTAACTGGGTAAATGGTCTGCAGCGTCCAGACAGATTTGAAATGAACCTCCTGATGTACGCAAGTCGACCTTGGAATCCTCGTAGCTCTTTTAAGTTGCGTGGAGGACGCATCTCTTGAATGGCTTTGATCTTCTCGGGATCCACGTGTATACCTTTAGAGGTAATGACAAAGCCGAGAAATTTACCACTAGAGACACCCAAGAATGACTTGGTGGGATTCATTTTCAACTGATGTTGGCGCATCAGATTGAAGATTGTTCTTAGATCTTGGATGTGATCTTCCTTTAGACGGCTCTTGACAGCAATGTCGTCGACATAGCATTCGACAGACTTACGCAGATGATCATGAAAGATGGTACTCATAGCTCGTTGGAAAGTTGTACCCGCGTTTTTGAGACCAAATGGCATTACGGTATAGCAGTAGACTCTGCGAGGAGTACGGAAAAAAGTGTATTTTCATCTTCAGGATTCATCCGAATCTGATTGTATCCAGAGAATCCATCCATGAAGGATATCCTTTCAAACCCATAAGTATTGTCGATCATGACATCTGTAATGGGGAGAGAAAATTCATCCTTTGGACAAGCTTCATTAAGATCCCGGGAGTCGATGCAAACTCGAACTTTACCAGTTTTCTTCAAGACTGGGACAACATTGGCTACCCAATCTGGATGTCATTCTTCTCGAATAAAGCCATAAGCTATGAGCTTTTTGACTTCATCATCAATGGCGTCCATTATTTCTGGCTTGAATCGCCTTTGATGTTGTTTGACTGGCTTTGCATTAGGCAAAATATTTAGTTTATGAGTAGCCACCTTGGAATCTAAACCTGGTATGTCTTCATAATTCCAAGTAAAGACATCAATGCATTCTTGAATAAGAAGAATTAATTCTTGCTTATCTGCCTCTGGAAGGTTCTTGCTGATGAATATTGGACGAGGCGACCCGCTCTCTCCCATATCAATTTGAACTAATTGATCTTCGGTAGGAGGTTTCCATTGTTCGAATCGGAGTTCCCATTAGGTATCCATTCGTTGAACCCAAGGATCTGTTTCGGGATTTTCTTCGATATCTTCGTCATAGTCTTCTGGAAATTCGGTGGAGACCATGTTAGAAGATACGATCAGCCGATGAACCTGACCAATGCTGGTGTCAGAGTCCCATGATCTAGAATCAGAAGAATTAGAGCATTTCTCACTATCAGATTCGGAGACTTCTGGAGATAAGACTGGAGGTGAAGCATATCCGAGACCTCTTTTCGTCTTGCTGTAGTACATCTCTGATTTTCCTTTCGAAATGGCCATACGGATAGGAGTTCGTCTACCTTTACTGTAATTGAGGCCATTCTTGAAATCATAACCCATCTTTCAGATGATGTCTTTTGATTGTTGACTATAACGACGAAGTTGGAGACATCCCGTATCGTTACTTCTGCTATCATCCATATAGCTGAATTTTTGTTCTGGCCCTTTACTAAAAAGTATTGGACTCTCGCCTCTCTTTCGAGAAGGGACAACAAAGTATGAATCATCTGGGTGTTCGAGTAACACCTCTGTTTGAAGAGACTGTACAACTCCCATTGTAAATGACTGAAAGCTATCTAACATATCCAAATAGCACTTAGCATGATAAATGACATCAGTATAGTGGAAAGGAGATGATTTTTCATTGATTTGTACATCTGTATTTACAACAGGACCTTTAGCCTTAGCAGGCTTGGTCAGATTGATTATAAGAGGGAGAGAAGAAGAACGTGGAGGAAGCTTGCTACGACGAAGGTCAATAACAAGTGGCTCAGAGGAGGTGAGCTCCATTTTATCCTTGTTATGAGATAAATCAATAACAAGTGGCTCAGAAGAGGTGAGCTGCCTTTTATCCTTGTTACGACGTAAGTCAATAACAAGTGGCTCTGAAGAGGTGAGCTCCCCTTGATCTTGACCACCATCGGTTGGCTGCTTCCGGACTGGCAAGTGAATAGCCAGAGGTTTGGAGGACTGAGGATAAAAAACACGTCCTTTAATAGGTATGATGAGGGTGTCATTGGGCACTGCTTCTTGTTCTTCTTCAGTGTCCAGAGCCAGTACTACATTCATGAACTCATCTTTATACATGCGAGCATCGTTACAATATGCTTCGACACCTTTGAAAGGGTAGGGATTCGTAATCTCTTTTTGAACCTCTCCATTGTCATCAACGTATTTGAAACATTGATGGAGAGTCGAAGGAACAATGTTGTGTTCGTGAAGGAATGGTCTCCCCAAAAGAGCATTGTAAGAGCAACCATGGTTGTCTATAATGTAGAAGGTCACCTTTGTGCGAAGATTGCCTATTTGGAGTTTTAAGCGAATCTTGCCCAGAGGCTCACTTCTTCCATGGTTAAACCCCAAGATGGTGGTGATTGTACCAGAAAGACTATGTACTGGGATCTTCAGTGCATCTAGCATTATCTTCGGCATGATGCTGAGTGCTGACCCTGGATCTATTAGAATATGATCGACTTTTATTGAGTCGACATATCATGTATAGTATAGAGGACGGTCATGCCTATTGTCTTCCATCAGCATATCATCCTGTGTGAAGGTAATGTTTGGAATTAACTCCAACACACTATGACAATGGAGGCAAGAGACAGGCTCTGCTTTCGGCTTCTTTAGAAGGGTTAGACAGGTTTCTGCCTGCATTAAAGCTTCACTCAGAGTTTCTCGAGTCTCTTTGGAGAGGCGCAAGAGCTCGAAGATTGACAGCCTGGCCGGTGTATTGGCTAGCTGGGCCAAAATATCAAAGTTGTATGGCTTCTCAAGTCCAGAAGGAGATAACTTCTTCAAAGGCTTGTCGAAGCGGACTTGTTGTTTGCCTTTGTCGGCTACCGTCGGCTTGGGAGGAGTAGGTTCTACAACTGGTGAGGATGCAGAAGGGATGTCCTCAGTGGAAACAGGTTGTACTGGAGCGGACTCAGAAGAAGAAGCAGGGTTTTCTTGATTTTCAGGAACTTCCCGTAGGTAGGCTTTCCCTGACCTAGTGCCCAGCCGGATTTCCTCTTCAACTATGGGGTCAAAAGACACCATATTGCAGATCTTTGTTCTACCTTTGGAGCGGTCTTTTTGCTTAGACGAAGAAAGAGCCTTGAAGTCTGAAACAAGATCAGGGTGGATCCACATAATCTTACTGTTATCAAGAGATAAGGGGACAAGACCTTCACTCCATGGAGGAGGAAGATTCTCGATCTCAAGAGTGGCCTTGGGGATAGGGATGACACCATGCTGTACCATCTATGGAGGGAAGTTATCGAACTGTACTGAGACCATGTTCGCAGTAACAGTCTTCTCATCTTGTTGAAGAGTGACAACACCAGCGTTGACTAGCTCTTGAATTTTGCCTTTGAGCACGTAACATGCTCGAGTGGGATGCCCAATGAACCTGTGATAAACACAATATTTGGGATGATCAGTCTTATCGACCTCGTCAGGCTTCTTCGGGTCTGGGAGTTGGAGCTTATTGCTTTTGATCAAGCAATCAAAGATGCTCATAGTGTCGTTCTCGTCAAAGGAGTACTCTAGTTTCGGATGAGGTTCCCTTGGTGGAGGGGCAGAAGGAGTAGAAGTAGACATAGGTGGAGCCACGTTGACAGCCAAAGATTCTTTGCTCTTCAAATTGATGTTCAAAGTCTCTTTTCCCTTACGGTTGTTCTGGCGATTACCGCTACTAGATGTAGGGTGCTCATCGCGGTCGGGGTTAGACATGTCTACCCCCAACTGCTTGAACTTGTCAGCACTAACTTCAGCCGCTTTAGCATTGACAATGAATGATGGCCAGTCTTGAAATTGAGTTGACCCCGTCCACATGCTGATAATAGGCAAAAGATTTGCCTTGCAGGTATCTATAGTGACAGCGGCCGAAGTTCCAGGAGGCATCTTTAATGCTTCTCGGCAGAATCTTTCAATAAAACTCTCAGCGGTTTCATTATGTCTTTGTTTGATCTTGTTGAGGGCCGACATGGTCATGTCGTTGATTCCCTCATAGAATCATTCCAAGAAGATTTGTTTAAGACCCGAGAAAGAAGTGATACAGCCATCAGGCAAGCTCCTGTACCAATCGTATGCTACACCGGCTAAACAACCGACGAATACCCTGGTAAGAAGAGCGTCATTTGGTTGAAGTTAAACAGTCATTACCTCAAAGTGGTTAATGAACTGACTCAGGAAAGTGCTGCCGTCAAACAACGAAATCGTAGGAATCTTGTACTTTGGAGGGAATGGGACTTTCTTCCATTCAACCGGATAGGGTTGTTTGATCCCTAATCTCTGTAAATTGTCCTTCTCTTTAAAAGCCTCGAACTGAGTGCGCAAGAGTTTGACGGCTTCATTAGCATCCTCCGGTAAAGAAGAAAGAGCAGGCTGAATTATAGTTTTAGGGGAAGAAACAGCGTGGTAAGTACTACCCCCAGCACCTGACTGACTGGGTGTGGGTTGAATTTGTACAGGAGGTATTTGAGGAGATACTACCCGAGACCTGTATTGACAGGCACCGACGATGCTATAATCTCAGGATTTGCAGCAGCTGCGGTTGGTGGTTCTATATGTTGGTCCACGATAATAAAATGCATACTTGCGACCATTTCAGCCATAGTCTTCAGCTTGTCCTCCAGTGCAGCTGTTCGTTGTTCTTGATTTGCTGAACTAGAAGCATCTGGGTCTTCAGTAACAACATAAGCTGTCACTTCTCTAGGTACAGTAGAAGATACTGTCTGTTCAGAACTTTCGCTATATGTATCATAATCAGAGAAAGAATCTTCCTCTGAGTGAGAAATAGGGAGATGACCAGAAGAATCTTGGAGAATATTCTTTTGACCGATTGTATCTCAGCTTCGGGATCGGGTGTGTCGAAATACTCCTTCAGAAGATTCTTGGAGTAAATCTAAATATCGTTGGCTGGGCCTGCGAGGCTTGCCGTGTTTGGAGCACTTTCTACCCCCAGTGCCTTGAGAAGCCATGTTGACGGAAGCATATAACATTTCATCTTCGTCTTCTGACATTGGTTCAGAAGTTGCAAAATTCAGACGATCGAAGACAGATCGTTTTGTTGTCTGTCAACAGCACTGGATGACAACCTTGTGATTACAATGGTGTTCAAGTGGTTGACCTGGAGGTGTCGAGATATTGTCTCGTTTTTGCTTGAGGTGCTCTCGGAGGTCAGGAACAATGACGGGATGAGAAGAAGTTTGAGGGACATAGTCTTTGACAATATTCGGAACATGGTTCCGGTTCTTCAGATATTTTGTCCCGTGAGTATATAGAGAAGTACTCACTTCGTTAGCATAGTTCTCAGGATTTTTCATCCTAGAAGTTTGTCTCTGATGCAGGTTCATTTTCGGCATTGGCTGCTTGCGTTTCGCCGAAGTTGATGTAGACCAAGGTCTATTGAGATAATCCCATAGATCAGTAAACTCACTCCCAAGGGTTTCTGTCTGAGACACTAGTAATTTTTCTTGTTTTGAGCAGGATATCCGGAGAGTTGGAAGATCTTGGAGTTCCGCTACCGGAGTAGGCAGAATACCTCTTTGATCAGTACATTTCCCTTTGGCAGGGAGAGAAGAACTCTTGTTTAAGAGAGTTCTTGTACTGATTGGTGCCGAGGCACGTTCAGATTGATCTTCCGAGGTAAAAACCCGAGAAGACTGAGAAAAGACCAAAGGACCTTTTCCCTTGTTTTGTGAAGAAGGGTTGGCTAAAAAGCATTTCCCTCTGTTGTCTTCCAAGTCGTAGAACGAGGAAGTTCGAGAAAAAACCAACAGGCCTTTTTCTTTGTTCTGAGGAGGAGGAAGAATAGTCAACAGACTACCCCCAGTGGATTGTGCTGGAGCAACAGGGTGCTTGGGAAGAGGAGCAGAGTTTTTCCCCTTGCTGTGAGAAGAAGGAAGATTAGACAAAAGGCTATCCCTTTTAAACTGTGCTAGAATAGCTTGCGCAGAAGTCGAAGTGGCAATAGGCGTATTAGTTGATTGTGCTTGGGAAGCTTTGACAGATGGCCTTTTGGCCACAGAAACTGTAGTTTACGCAGCAGGAGTCCTATCTTCAGAATGTTTAAGTTGCACTCTGGTTGCAGGAGTAGTGGATTGCGCAGGAGGAAAGGAGGTCGCCAACTGCGCCAGAGGAAGAGGGGTCTTGCACTTTGCCATAGCAGCATAGGAAGTAGCTTGCACGGCAGCAAGAGGAGCAGTGCACTGTGCAGGAGCTCTGGCTTACGCTTTGGTAGCACGGGTGGTGTTTTGTGCAAGGACAGAAGAGACTATTGGTTCCTTGGCAGCAGAAACAGCAGGCTGTGCAGATGACTACGCAGAGGATTGCTCAGAGGACATAGGAGTCCACACTGAACGGACCCTGCTCTTGGCAGAGACCACAGTGCGACGAGTAGTCCCAGAATTGATCATTGCTTCGTAGGCACTCTGGTTGACCTTCACAACCAGCATCTTCTGCGTCTTTCCGATAGACGCAACGTCACATTGTGTTGTCACTTTCTCGTCGGAGGAGAAAGTCGTCCCCAGCAGAGTCGCCATTTTGTTTGCAAAAACAAAAGTTCTTTTATTTCACAAACTTTGTAAGAAGATTACAATTGAATTCTGGGAAAGTACAACTATAGGAATCCGATCTGAAGATGATCGCTTTATCCCTTGGATGATGTGAACTTTGAAGACGATAGCCTCTAAAGAATGCAGCAGCACTTAGACAAGAACTCTTGATCTCTGGTGATAATAATGATCTGATCTCCTCAATGAAGGACTTGAAACTCTATTTATAGAGTTCTAGAAATAACTAATTTGTAGTTATTCTGAATTGTGCAGGCTGGATTGCACAGGCATTGGACTGCGCAGACTACCAGTTACGCTGGCTTTTGGTGGTTACTCAATCATGGGCTAACTGTATTTAGATGCGTGGCATTGTCTGATTGAAATACGCTTGGTCGTGTATAGGAAGCTACCACGTGTTGAGAAATTGATGGCATGTAAGCCACGTACAAAATGTCAGTTATCTTGATGGATCGTGCCACTTGAACAGCACTAGCTTCAGACTGTGCTGGAATCGAACTACGCTGAAGAGGATATGGTAGACTGCACTGGGAGTTGACAGCTGGACCGCGCTAGGATTTGGATAGCTGTCCTAGAATGCGGCGCGGCTCGAAAAACGAACAGACTCCTCGCTTTTCGGGCTGTCAATTATTAGAAGATATAATTTTCTGTCAGATAATGATGACGTTGCCACGTCAGCATAGCGCGCTTGGATATTGGTACAGTTCAACCTCGCGCAGTTGATTTGTTACGCAATCTGCTTCCTGCGCAGTTCATTGAAGGGTGCGCGATTTGGTTTTCATTGCTTTTTTGATGGGTACAACTTGATTTTTAGGACCTACAACAATCACGAACTGATCCAAGTAAGGTATGAAGATACGATTCATAAGGTCCATGAGTACAGCCGACGTATTGGTTGCTCCAAATGGCATCACAAGGAACTTCCAATGCCCATACCTTGATCTGAAAGCTGTCTTCGGGATGTCCTGCTCTCTGACTCTGATCTGGTGGTTTCCTGACCGCAAATCAACCTTCGAGAATACTGCTGCCCCCTTGAGTTGATTAAACAAGTCATCTATCCTCGGAAGAGGATATCTGTTCTTGATTGTCACTAAGTTCAAGGTACGATAATTAAAACATAATCTGGACGTACCATCCTTCTTTTTCACAAGAACATCGGGGCTCCCCATGGCGATCACTACAACAAAAAACCCTTTTAATAACGCTCGATAAGACGTATTGATGACGCCTGATACCTAAGCGTTACCAAAGTTCGAAATACCTTTATTTCTATGACGGTTATGACTAATTCTGGGCTTTCTATGACGTTTATAAAACAAAGCATCATTAATAGTTTAGAGCGGTGGCAAACTTGTAATATTTTGCAAACGTATTAATATGTTTGAAATACCATTCGTCATCTCTCTCCTTAACAGACTTCAACTCTCTTTCTTCCTTTCTCCATCCAAAAAAAAATTAGGGTTAGGGTTTTAAGAAGAGAAGGATGAAGAAATCGGGTCCGAGCAGAAATTACTGGGAGCTCTGCGGAGAAGAAGCCTCCCTCTACTGAACGGGGTTGTCCTGATGGGGAGGGCGGCGTTCTCCTGCAGGGCCCTGTTCTGGGTGCTGAGGCTCGTGTCGGGCCCCGGCGCCGCGGCGAGCAGGGAGTACAGGCAGGGGCTGGAGAGGGTGATCGACCTGGCGCTGGACCAGGCGACGCTGGACGACCTGAACCGGGGTCGTCCTGATGGGGAGCGCGGCGTCTACAACGTGAACCTGGTGGTGAGGCTGGTGAGGGTGTTCGTGCTCGAGGCGGAGGAGGAGGAGGGGGGAGGGGTGGCGTTGGGCAGGTTGACGAAGGTCGGGAGACTGCTCGACAAGTATTTGAGGGAGAGCCTGAACGTGTCTAGGTTCCTCGCGGTGACCGAGAGCCTGCCCGATTCGGCAAGGGACTGCTTCGACGGGGTCTATAGGGCGCTAGACATCTACCTTGAGGTACATTACTAATTAGGAGCCGCACCTGTACTTAAGTATCGGACACGACCCAGACACTCCGTCCATAATACACAAGGACACACCTAAAAATGGTTGGTTGGAAGAGGTCATTACCTATTGGGAAGGGTTTCCAATACCAATGCAACCAAAGGACACAAAATGGACACTCCTTCAAGCCAGCTCCTCTCCAATGGTTCTCCTTCCTTCCTTGAGGCTCCTTGTCTCCTTTGGGATGGATGATGACAAGTAGGGAGAGCTATGGCTAGATTTTAGGGATAGCTTCTACTGAAAGTGGCTTGAGAAAGAAGACGATGAAAATAGTGAGCAGTAGGTTGTTGTTCAACAGGAAAATAGTGTACTTATTTCATCAATTCATCTTATTTTTTCTCCTGATGGTGAAGCTCAAGTATATGACTTTGAAAATGTGCTCACACATACCTAGCTAGAAGTTTTTAACTTCATTACATCAGTCGGCATGTATGAGATTCAGAAAAAAATGCACAAATAACATTTTTGTATTTAATTGTTTTGGATAGTGATGACTTTTGCAAATAATTTAGTTTGATGTTGTTTTAGCACAAGGGTGGAAAGAGGCTAGGGTGACCATACCTACAGATATCACACCAAATCAAAGACCTTCGTATCCATTTCAATACTAATGCATACCTGAATCACACTACATCTCAACTAAATTATATCTCCCTATCCTTCATTACCTAACCTCATCGCAAAAATTTGATGCCATATTCATTTTAATACTTTTGTAAAATCTTTTTTTTCCTTGTGAAGTTATATATACACGAACATGATATAATATACTATGAAAATGGTGACATAAACATGCCTAATGATATTAGTGAGTCTTAATATATTTTTGAATATGTGGGTAATGTACAGTAGAAGAATGAGACATCAAATATTGTTGGTTTCTAATATTAGAGCTGAATCATAATATTAATATGAAAGTTTCTTGTAGTGCCAATGCGTAACAATTCCTTTTTCTTGAGCTTGGTGTATGGAGGGAGATTAATTCCTAGGACTTACATGAATTTATGAAAAAGAAGCTAGGTTCAAGTTATGTAATATGTAGGGCTAGTCTTATATGGCTAAAGAAATTTGCTTATCCAGGTAATATGCACATAATTCCTTTCTTGTTTTTGAAGTTATGGACTTGCAGTAGTAAAGGCAAGTGTGAGGCAAAAAGAAAAAGGCTATGATCCCTTTTGTTCTTTTTTTCCACTGTCATCTCTCTCATGAATTTTCGTGCCTCTTAATTTTTTTGAACTTGAAAGCTAGCTAGAGATCATGAGATAGCCTAGAAGAGGCTACGGTATTTTATTAGGAGATGTGAGAAAATACTCATATTTGGTTTATTATTAACTAATAGTTACATTAAGAAAATTGCACTAGATTGGTTTATGTTAGTAAATATGTTCCTACAGTTGGAAATTCTTCGTATGTTGATGAATATGTTAGTAATATGTTATAGTGTAGTAACTAATATGTTCCTATACTTGAATTTTTTTATTTAGATTGGTATTAGTTTGTGGGTTGATAGATATACGAGTTATACTTTCTATTATAGACAATTAGAGTATATTCTGTTCTATTGTTCTTTTGGTTATATTTCTGTTCATGCTAATTTTTTTCTATTACTATAGTAGGTTCTGATTAATTTATGCCACTACTTGTTATATATGTATGATACATGCTTTGCTTTCTTACTAGGTTATAGTTAATGTTGGATCAAACATACTAGAGGAATTGCCTTCTCACATAAAACTGAATAATGGGCATAAAGTTGTGCTATATTTTAGATCTATATAGAATTGAATACTGTGCATCACACTACTAGATTTTTCTTACCTCTGGACTCCAACCTTTAGATGTTTTAAAGGAAAGTAAAGTTTAAGATCAAAGTGGTACGTCTCAAAATTTTCCTCTATGTATAGGAGAAGAGGTTGTAGTTAGGCCAATAAGATAATATGTTCCCTTTATTCCTCTGCCTAGATGTTTTCCCTTTGAGTGATTTAGTATTCAGTCCCGTTCAGTTTCATATTTTAGTTTTCACTCCTTAAATGTTTTTAACTAGCCAATGTATTTAAGCTTTATGATTTCAAATTTTATTCTACTTTATATTTTACCAGGTTAATTCATTTGTAGTGATGGTAAGGTTTAAGGGAGTCACGTTTAAGCAATATTTGTAGCTTAACCATACAACTGATGACAACCTTTTTTCCTGTAATGAAGTGCGTAATATTAATAATGGCATCAAGGAAGATTGTTGGCACTAGTAGAATCTTTATTTTTGAGCTGTTATTTGTGAAATTGGTCGATTAGGCGAACAAAACTATTCAAAGTATGGTTTTGCTCATAACTGGTGGAGAGTGATATCTGAAGAATGCAAAATATCTTTTACAATCTATGTGTGTGTCGATTCTCAGGGTATCGTACCGCTCGCAGGCTCCAATGATAAATCATGGTGCCAAGGACTAGATGGCCGAGCATCAAGGACTGCCACATACTATCAACCACCTTGTTGGTTTAGACTCTAGTTTTTAGTTTAGACTGATTGCTTCTTTTCCCTAGTTGGAGACAAGATATCTGAAGAACACAAACGCAAAATAATTCTTTTGCCATTACATCTTCTACACACTAATTGCTTTCTTTTCTGTAGTCGTTAGTTTAGACTTATTTTCTTGTTTAGCAAACCTTATTTCATAACCTTATTGCCTTGTTTAGCCAACCTTATTGGTTCGAACTCAATTTCTAGTTTATTTCCACGCTTGTAGCCAAAAAATACCATAGAGCTACATTTTCTTAAATATTTGCTTCATTTCCAGAAATATATTCCTCAAGAATGAAGCTTCATTCTTATCAATTGTCTTTCCGATCCGATACATATAGGCTGATAGTTAGTTTTCATTTTTTCTACTCGAGTCTTGTAAGGTGTAGAATCTGGATTCTGGAACTAGATAAGCATGTAAAGATGCACAAATAACAAGTTATGATTTTTTTTATTTATATATAATCATTTTCCTATATGGATTTAGAAGTATAAATCGAAACTCCTAGAGTTACTTTATCATACGATACACAATACAATACGCAAACAAATCGATACGCGATACGTGTCGCGAGTTGGTAACCTAGCTTGGGCCAAGATACACAAGCTGCTTGGGAAAGTTTTCTTAGTATATATCTTTTCCAAGAGTCTGTGTTACAACTTACAAGATATGCACTACAAATCGAAATTTACTGGTTATTTGTTTTCAAGTGGAGGTTGTTAGATACACTGCATCTCAACTAGGAGCCAAGATATCATGTTATCTTTTTTGATTTAGTAGTTCTTTTCTTGCTTAATTGCAGAATGACTGGGGTATCATAAAACGTGGTTGGGATGCCCAGGTTCTTGGCGAAGCTCCTTACAAGTTCCGTAATGCTGTTGAAGCTGTAAAAGAGCTCAGAAAGGAACCAAAAGCTAATGACCAGTACTTGCCCCCTTTTGTTATTGTTGATGAGAGTGGCTAGATTACCTAAACTGCGTGATTGATAAGTATTCTTCTCTTATTTGTTTCACAGTGAGACTGTCAAATTTGGTCATGGGTGCCTTTTCTTATTCTATTTCTCTTGCCATTGTACCCTGAAATCTAATCAACTCTACTTGCACGATTTTGATTTTTGTATTAATAGTTGAGCAGTAATTAATTCTGTGACTGGTGAATTGCAGGTCCTAATAAATGGCATAGAGGTGAAGCTGCAAAGGAATGCTTTTAGTGTGATTGAAGCCCCGACTGGTCTTGAGGAGAACAATGATGTTGAATGTGAAAATATGCTGTAGAATGGTTCTGATATATGTATTTAGATGTCCTATTTTGAAAAAATGTAATGAAGATGGTAATATATATTATGTATATTTGTAAATGGATTAAATGGTACTTTATAACATTTAGATATTTTCTTGTGAATATGGTTCAAAATGAATGTTTTGAAATTGAATTGAGCAACATTGAGCATTGATCTATAATTTTTTGGAAAGTAATATATAAATGTGCAGAATTAAGCGTTATAAATGTGCTGAATTAAGTCTATATAGATTATCTATTCATAACGCTTTCAAACTACGCTGAAAATAAGTGTAGCAGAAACTCATCATATTCATGACGTTTTATTTATGACACTTTTAAAAAATATTATAACACCCATTTTCATCACGCTTGCTTTGAAAAAAAAAAGCGTCATGGTTTATCATTAATGACGGTTTTTAGCCGTCATTAAAAGGTATTTCTGTTGTAGTGGATCCACTTGCACGAATGAATCCCTTGGTTCTAAGTTCTTCAATCATCTTGTACAATATCTCTAACTCTGATGGTGCCATCCTGTAGACTCTCTCTGACACTGGGGCTGATCCGGGAATCAAGTCGATGGTGAACTCGATCCCTCGCTCCGGCGGCATTCCTGGAAGTTCTTCTGGGAAAACATCTGGAAACTCCTTGACTATCTAGGGTAACTGCACTGCTGCTACTGCCATCCGCAACACCGGAGGAGAAGGTTCAACTTCGCCTCGAGAAAAAGAAAACTCTGGCTCGCCTGGAATGCTAAAAACAACCCTGCCAATATGGCAGTCTATCCTAGCATACTGGTCTCTCAACCAATCCATCGCTAAGACCACATCATAATCGATCGTCGGGAACTCTATTAATCTATCGGGGAATTCTCTACCGCTAACTACGATCCGACACGAGGAAAATACTCTATCTACTCTCACAAGTCCGTTACCAGTAAGTATATTGAGCCTTACTGATAATGACTCGGGCTCCAGTCCTATTCGTGTCGCGAATCGTGCAGACATAAAGGAATGCGAGGCACCAGAATCAAATAATACGGAAGCTGAAAAGGTGTTGACAAGAATAGTACCTGCCACCACCTCACCTGGTGTTAATCCTTCTTCTCCAATGGTCAAAGCCAGCACTTGACCATGTCCCCTGGGTACGGGTCCCCTCTGTTGAAAACTTCTCTGCCTGCTCTAGATCAGGGCTTGGGCTTAGATATACTGTTGCGGTCTCTGCTGCTGAAATGCCTGGACCTGCATCGGCAATGGCCTTGGGAACGGGTACTGCTGCTGTTGCTGGACTGGGGCTGGTCATCTAACTGAAGGACTAGAAAAGGTTGATAAAGATGAACTCCCCCTGTTCGGGCAGTTCCCAACCCTGTGGTCCGGGGCACCACAAACCAAGCACAATCCCTATGCTTTACGACACTCTGATATCACATGCCCTGGCTTCCTGTAGTGCGAACATCCTACTGTGGAAGAATGCTTCTGCTGCGGAGGTGCATCGGGGTAGAATATTGAACCGACGTTATTGAGGCCGCTCGCCTCGGAGCTCCAATGGTCAAAGCCCTGGCTGCCGAAGCTGGTGCTGAAGACTGATTCATCTGACCATGGGATCGCTTCCGACCTTCGGTCCGATCCATGATCTTCTGGGAGGTATACTCATGCCTCCTAGCCGCTCTCAATATCGCATCAAAGGTCTGATGCTTAAACTGCTCCACGGCCAATAAAATCTCCAGGTGAAGCCCCTGCTGGAACCGCTGGACTCTATCGAACTCGGTTGCTACCAAGGTAGGAGCAAACCGACTGTCTAAAAAACTCGGCTGCATATCCGTCGACCGTCCTGCCCATCTGCTTCAGATTGGTGAACTTCGTCTGTAGATCATACCGAGCTACAACATCAAAATACTTGGTCTGGAATCTCTCTCTGAATACTACCCAAGCAATGGGTGCCACTAATCCCACGGCCTGCGTTGCCCACCAGCTGCGGGCAAGATCGAATAACTGTAAGCGTACCACGACCACCTTTTCGCCTTCTGGAGTCCTTGCTGCTTCTAGAATCACCTCTATGTCCTGAAGCCAAGCATCAGCAACGATAGCATCTTTGCTACCATCGAAGAAGGGAGGGTTCAAGCGCTTGAAGCTGTTGGCCGCATTGTTACCCTGATGACCTCCTCTGGTCAAAGCATCTGCCACAGTCTGGTGCAAGGCATCTCCTCGCCGATCCTGAGAAGCTAATAATGACATGATGAGACCCACCAAAGTGCCATCATCAGGTTCTGCAGACTGGACGGGCTGAACTGGTAGCTCTCCTCCTCCAGTAGGCATGACTCTGGAGGCTACTCCTGAATGCTGGGCTTGATCTCTAGGTTGCTGCTGGTCCACGGAAGGTACTCCGCCTTGCTGATCGGCAGGTCCAGGAACAATGCTGCTGAAGAAGACGACATAGGGAACAATAAGGAAGGACCAGGACAGATCAACGATACAAGCATGTGATCAGGTCAAGATTTCTGGGATTAAAAGGATACGAGTAGAGATCAAGGGCGAGTACTGATTGAGACATCTATTCGGTAAACCCTCACATATCTTATTTTACAAAACCTGTATGGGCCACCACTTAAACCATGTAACGCCCCAGAACCAAATACTGGATAGCAGGGGCGTACATAGTCAGCTACGTATATTGAAGTGCAACCCACCTCGCTATACGGTCACGGCTGTGTAGATACATGAGGGTTTAACTACAAGTCATCAGTCTCCTATGGTCATGAACAAGCCTATTGTCTCAATCTCAAGCAAGTAATAACAGTTACAAGATGTCAGAGCATTAAATATACAATAGTAAGGTGTCCTATACATTACATATTTGGATGATCATGAAGCTAGTCGTACAAAATGTCAAGACTAGCAAGAGTTTCAGTCATACATGATCAACCCTAAGATTCGTCAATCATGTTACAGCCCGTAGGCAGACAGTAAATAAAGGTGCAATCGAGCTAACCACGTGCTCGTCGGCTAAATGCCTCAAAAGAATAATTTTACAATAAAGTGGGAGGACAAAAGAACCCACTCGTTGCCAGGGTTACGCCTGGTGGTCACCATCTGGCTGGAAGACAGGTAGATCCTCTGGAGCTGCTCTGATATCTGGCCACACAAAACCAGCTGGGACAGACCCCAGAAAGAGCAAGTGCCACAAAGGAGGCTTCACTTAGGAACTAAAACCAGCATATCAGAAAAGATAATAAATAAAGTACTGATAATAACAGGAATAACAATAATAAATTGAATACGAGGAAACCATTCAAGTAGCCAGGTTGCAACTCTTAAACCAAACAAGGACCGGAGTTACAACCCTTCACCTGAATAGAAACTCGTCTCAAATACTGTTGGTAAGTAGTAAAATAATAAACGAAGAGAGGACACAGAACTGCTCCGGGAGCCAGATTACAACCCTTAAACCAAACAAGGACCGGGGTTGTAACCCTTCGCCTGAACAGAACTGGACCCCTGATCTTTATTGCTAAGGCAAGCATAGATACCATGTTATTGAAGTAAGATAAAACATAACGAGCAGGGCATGGGGTGCAACAAGACAATCAACAAAGAGAGGACACAGAACTGCTCAGGGAGCCAGGTTACAACCCTTAAACCAAACAAGGACCGGGGTTGCAACCCTTCGCCTGAACAGAACTGAACCCCTGATCGTTATTGTTAAGACAAGCATAATAAATCATGTCATGTCACAATCTCGTATAGGGTCAGGACGAGACAAGCAGAACTAGACTTCATTCAATCATTCACGGCCAAGCAAAGAGTACGGCTTGATACTTTAACTAACTAGGGTTATCACAGACCTAGTTACTAGCTGATGCAATGAGATTATCACAACAGTAACAAGCCCTGCAGACCATCCAGGTTATCCAGGTCAAATGTTCGTTTATGAAGGGAGCACCACATGACAGTGTGCTGGAAATGTGCCCTACTCGTCGGTAGGCTACAAGTCCACTTAGTGCGCCCAAATAACGAGATTGCCTGTAGCTGGGAAATCTCTCCATGACTACTGAATTTCTAGTTATTAGCCTTAGTCAATTTCAGTAGGTACCCCTGACCGTGGCATTCAGGGATCCCTATCCTAGACATGATGCAAGACAATACTGGTTTATTTGTACAAACACAATCGTCCACGGTGTCCAGGTCATTCATTCTTGTCGTGTCAGGCTAGCTGTCGTAACAGTATATCGAGATATATCATGTCAGGTTTATTTGTCAAGAAGTTACATGGCATAGGCATAGATTTGACATTTCAATACAATAAGAATAATAATAATAATAATAATAATAATAAAAGAGGATAAGACTGTGGAAGGGCCATGCGGCTGAGAGGGAACTGGCTTATGCGCCAAACGGGGAGGCAGTGCCATACGGCTCGGGATGGAAGGGGTGCATGCGGTTATAGGGAGCAAGCACATGCGGCTGGAAAGACGCGAGCTTATGCGGCTGGAAAGAACATGCTTATGCGGCTGGAAAGAACGGGTCATATGCGGCAGCGGAAAAATAAGTCATGCGGCAGCGGAGAGGAAGAACTCATGCGGCTCAAAAGACCCAAGCTTATGCGGCTGGCAGGGCCCTATGTGGCTGAGAAGGAACGTGGCTTATGCGGCTAGAGATGTAAGTGCTCATGCGACTGCAGAAATGCAAGTGCTCATGCGGCTAAGGGCCAAAGTCATCTTATGCGGCCGAACAAAGGCAGAGCCATGCGGCTGGGAGAGATAGAAGTTCATGCGGCTGGGGATCATGGTGTCTTATGTGGCTAGACAAGCGACCCATGGCCTATGCGGCTGTAACTGCCTTGTGGCCAGGGAAAGACTTGCCGCATAAAAATCCATGCGGTCAAGTCCTGCCATGCGGCCAAGAAGTTTATTGCGGCTCGGCCATACAAACCATGTGGCTCAGCACTATTCTTCTTCTCCACTTGTCTGAGAAGAAGAACCTGTAGAAGCATGGAAAAGGAACAGGAAAGTCCATACGGCTCAAAAGTCCTTTAGAGTTTCATGCGGCTCAAAAGTCCTTTAGAGCTTCATGCGGCTAAAAAGTCTCTTAGAGCTTCATGCGGCTCAAAGTCCCTTAAAGCTTCATACGGCTGGAAAGTACACGATAGCTCCATGCGGCTCGGAAAAAGGCCATGTGACTCTATGCAGTTCAAAGTAGGCATCTACAGCTGGCCATCATTACTCTGTGTAGTTGGCTCATTAAATGCTCTGACGCAATGCAGCAGCCCTGACACAACGGATTGACAGCTCTGACATAAAGGTGAAATGATGACTCTTGACGTGCTCCTAAAGAGACGAGGAAATCTTTATAGCTGGCACGATCCACCCATTTCCAAAGCTCTTTATGCGGCCCAGTTGCAAGGACTTCTATACGGCTCAGTTGTAAGGACTTCCATGCGGCTCAGTTGTGAGGACCTCCATGCGGTTCAGATTAAAGGACTTCCATACGGCTTAGATTAAAGGACTTCCATGCGGCTCAGTTGTAAGGACCTCCATGCGGCTCAGTTATGAGAACTTCCATGCGGCTCAGATAAAGGACTTCTATGCGGCTCAGATTAAAGGACTTCCATACGGTTCAGATAAGGCCACCCTTATGCGGTTCAGTTAAAGGCCACACTCATGCGGCTCAACTATGACAGTCCTCCATGTGGCTTGCAGCAGTTGGGATACGTGGCAGGAGTTGATCAAATCCTATCAATTCAGATTTATGGCAATCGACATAACAGGCAGTTGGGACACGTGGCAGAAGATTGACCAAGACTTATCCACTCGGATTTGTTGCTACCAGCAAAATAACAATGTAAATTAAGTGCAATCATCATAACTGCCCAATGTAGATTTATTGCAATCATCATAACTGTCTAGATCAACTCCCAATAAATGATGCAGATTTGTTGCAATCAACATAAATAACCCGGATTGGTTTTCAACAAACAGGATCAAGACAAATCTTAACGAATCCCTAACCACCCGTATTTCAAGGGGCAATTACTGCATACCCCACTCCTATATAAAAAACAAAGGGAGGTAGGGACGAGAAACAGGCACAGAGGAGCAGTCCCACAGAGCCCGAACAGAGAGACTAGCAACCCCCGCACACACAAAGAGCATTTCTTCGCCGGAGCCGAAGCTGTATTCGATCGTCCAAAGAGTAAGGCAGAGTTGCCGTCACTCTCCCGAGCCTCTACCATCACCCCCAGAATCAAAAATAAACAATTGTACTTTAGATTGCTTTTCCTAGGTTTTGTTCCTAGGCTCTCTTTTGTACGAGCGAGTTTATATTGTGAAGTAAAAGTCCAGTCCTCCCATAAAACTGTTATATTCTTTTATAATCAATGGCAAACAGAACCATGGTGTCCAGGACTTCAAAGCTCATAAATCCTTCATCCAAGGTCGAAATCCAGACTTCCATAGGTCAAAATGGGGTAGAATAAAATTCCCTACAACATGGAACCATCAAAACTTGGAAATAACAATGTTAAGTAGATAAAAACCCAAGAAATCCAAAATACAATAAGCTTAGATCTACACAATTTGAACCATGGAAATTAGAAATGCTAAATATTAAAGTGTGTTAGAATCTCGTGAAGAAGAGAATGGAACAATAAAAATGGAGTTTCTCCATGAAGCAAGCTGCACTTGCCTAAGCTCTCTTCCTGGTAGGTGAAGAAGCAATGGTGGAGAAGAAGAAGTAATGGAGAGAATTTAATGAAGAGAGAGAGAGAGTTGGGCGGCTATAAATGGAAAGGAGTTGGGTAGGTGGGGTTTTCTTTTGGTTCATGATGAACCCAAAAGCAACCCAAACCAAGCCAAGCCGAACCATGCAATATAATACCCAACTAAATCATGCAATGAGATATGCAATATACGTACACGTATACCAAAATACGTAATATGAACCATGGTCATTACAATACCATACCTACACTATCCTGTTCTCCTAATGGTCACGGCCTAGGCTACTAAGACCTGATCTTCAGGTATGAAAACAACTCGTGGAAGTGTCAATCCATTGTTACTGCATCTATATTTAACCCTATATACAAGGCTCATACCACAAGGCAGCCTACCAGTTACCATGCTTGATTCTCTATTAAATTGATGTTCCAAGAAAGGTTTTCGTGTCAATGCTAATTGGATGCTAGGAAGGTCAGTGTGTCAGTGTCAGGTCATTACATGAAAATCAAATCCTAAAAAGATCTTTTAGGTACAAAGATACATTTAACATGACAGTGTCAAAAAGGAGTTAAAAGGACAGTTCTCCTATCAATATCTTACGGCTACCAGGCAAAGTTCATATGTCTGGATCCTAAGGAATATTTGTGATATAAAGGAGGCTGGGGTGTGGCCTTTACTCCCTGTTGTTAGAACAGGTACACATACCAATCTGTACTGAGTATTCTAACATCTATGTACCCATGCCTAGGTTCCTGTACCATTCTATAACTTGGTGGATGTGACAAATACCTACTCTGTTTTGCAACCCCTCACCTATTTCCTGTGGGGTGTCTACAGTGGTGTAGGAATATGTTTGCCAGGTTTGGCCTGATACTCAAGACATGACCCTATTAACAGTGTACATCAGGTGTTTTAAGAAAAATCGATTAATGGCATTAGGAATCAGTCCTTACTTGTGTTCTATTGATCAATAATGGTAAAAACAGATTAATGACAGTTTCTATTCGTATACAAGGGAAACTCCCCTGTTAACATGCATTGGATGTAGAGAAGGTTCATATGACAACATCATGCCAGTTTCTGTGGGTTACAAAGAGGTTCATGTAAGGCCCCTATAACTCTACCTAGGAATTATATCAAGTACCTATCCTCTCCTTTCCCTTAGTTCTGATTCAACACCTACAGATCTTAGGTTCCCAATGTACCCAAATATACCCATACTGCTCCAGTCGAGACAGGGTGTGGGTGTGTAAATCCAAATTACAAGTATTGACACTTCTTCAACATAAATATAATCACCTACAATTCATGCTTGGTAGATTACAGTGATCTACGAGAACAGATGTAAATATGATTTACCATGGATTTGAAACAAAAACTTGACTATTCCTCCTCCTCCTCCTCCTGCGACAGAAAAATTGACTTCTAAGGTTTTAGAGCCCTTGGGGTCAGCCACAATCCTAGGTATTTATACCTGTGTTGATCTCCTGGAGGGATAGGAGGAATTTGGTTTGATTTGATCTCACCGAAGATTTGAAGAGATCGAGATCAAAATCTGAACAGAAAGGGGGTTTGATAGTTCGGTTTAGAGCATGATTTAAAATTTGGGTTTTTGCACAAAGCCCCCTGTTAATATAAGTATTCCCTGTTTGAACTTCTCTTGATATTTTAAGTAAAATAATATATAAACATAGCAATTATATATATGAGACAATAACAAATGGGCATAAATTTAATAAATTCAAAAACATTGATCAAGGGGTTGACAAACCGGGTGACATGGTCGTGCACTATACGTATTAAAATGCGCGTATGGATGTTGCTGACGTGTGAGAACTGACGGAACCCAATTTCGTTGCGTATGCGCGACGAAATCAGTGTGTATATGTCAAGATAACCCCGTATCGACCTTTTACAAACTTGGCCCTAACTTCATGTACATTCATCGTATCGACAAGAAACTTGTGCCATCGGGACCGTATCAATTTTTTGGTCCTGTATGCTAAGTTTGGTCCGATTCTGAGAAGGTTGATCGAGACGCTAATTTGGCGGGCCCGCAACCCGATCCAACGGGCAAATTTGTGCACGGCTCATCGGAATCCAAACCTAGACATACCATTGGGTTCGTCTCCTCAAACCGAATCCGTAGACATGTAGTTTGACGACTTTAGAGACCGTAGACATTAGCACACGTTTCGGTGCAAAATGGGTCCAACGACGGACATCATTTTGGCCCAAAATTACGATTTTGCCCCTGTTCCAGAGTTGGACTTTTGGACAGGTGTTTCCTAGGTATATCACTTATTTTTAGTACGTTCTTGATGTTTATTTCAGCATCCGGGATTGTTTGGAGATTGTGACATTTCTGTTGCTGACATTGTGATTCTTGGACTTGCCACCTTCGTACCACCAGGCAAGATACCTTGCCACCTTACTCTGTGATTATGATATTTTATCTTCAGTTGTTATTTTTAGCATTTTTTATTTGTTGATATTATAAAAACTGTGCATCCAAGTCACACTTGGGTGCAAGTGACTTTATCAGTCATTTTCTCGCTTTTATTTATTTCTCTTACATTGACTTAGTCTAGTGACCACCCCTTTGTTGATGAGGTATCTGTATATCTCCTATGGCCTTGACACTTGCTTTACTGTGAGTCACATATAGGACATGTACCCGCGTAGTCGGCTGGCCACCGATACGTATGAAGCGTGCGACGGTTAGGAGTAACTGCCAAAATTGCATGCTAGAAGACTTGGTGGCTACTAGAGGTTCATATCAGTCATGGAGATGATGATACTAGACATTGGGTCAGGAGAACAATACCTGACGTATGGGCTTTGATTGCACATCCCCTGTAACCCGAAAGCTCCGTTGGAGATACGGGTATGATTATCCTCTCAGGTTGGCCACTGACGTTTTTGAACGTTATGCGCTTGGTCACTGGTGCCCAAGAGGGGACTATACTGGATCCTATATTCAGCCAAGGCTCATGCGTTGAAGAATTGTATCTCACTGCATAATCACAGTAGAATGGTCAGGAACCCGATTGCATGCATCCATTCTTTTTCTATTATATTATCATAGTTTATATGGCATGCTGCTTTCTTGTATCTTGCTATGCCCCTCTGAGGACCTGGTTATCTCCCCAGGATTAGACGACTTCCCGCAGGACTACGGAGCGGCACTGGATCTATCCTACATTGATGATGAGGCATCACCCACTGACTTCTAGCTTATTCATTTTTGAGACATTAGTGGATATTTTTGCATCTTTTTTTCTTTCTATTTTGCGGAGGTTGGACTCCGATCTTGTGAGACTATTTATCATAGCTGTTTGGAGTGGGAATGACCACCCGACTATCTTTTGATACACTCATTTATTATCTAGACTTTATTATCTTCTTTGTTGAGCTGTGATGAGATTAGTTTATATTATTCTGGCCTGTGATGATTTATTATACAACTTATATATGTATACGAGGATTCCATATATTGGAGTATTCTTCGTATATGTACAGCTGACATGTTTGCGTACCTGGTCCTATGTATTTTGGGACTGGGGGTTACATATTTTTGTGGTGGCCCATGCAGGTCAGAAAATATTGTTGGATTACATGACTGTGCCCAACACGCCTGCATATATGAATAGGAATATCTCATCCAGAACTACTATTTCCTTTGACTTCCAAACTTTTTCGAATTCCCTTGATTACTTGAACTACCTTATATCTAACCTCTCCTAATATCGTCTTATTTTTCCTCGTGCCAATAGTATGAATCTAAGAAGCGGACGCACTTCTGCCTTGGCCCTCACATCTGGTGAAGAGGCTATCCCGGAGGGACAGAATCCTCCAATGACACCATACCAGCCAGGACAGTCGTAGCCTACTGCGACACTGACGATGGTACACCCAGAGATCACGGCCCCAGTCAGCCAGGCTGGTCAGACCACTATCATACCACCAGAAGGAAATGTACCACTGCCTCTACCACCACCATTCCCTCAGCAGTTTCCACCACAGTCGGGGCCCTAGATGCCTCCACCACCGACGGATTGGAGCCCTACTTCCTAGTTTCTGTACGCCATGATGCAGGCATAGTGGCAGCAGACTGAGCTGATGAGACAGACCATGATGGCAGCATTGGCTAGACCTCCACCTCCACCCCCGGCACTGGTACCAGCACCAGCACCGGCTCTACATCCTTATGAAGGCTCTATCAAGAATTTCCAGACATGAATCCTAAGGCCTTTAGAGGAACATAGAAGCCACTAGAGGTGTCACAATGGCTTATTAGTACAGAGAAGCTACTGAAGGCATCCTAGTTGCCAGCTCAAGATTGGATGACAGCAGTGGACCTACTGTTAGAAGATAATGCTAACCACTGGTGGAAGGTAGAAGAGAGACGATTAGGCGCTGAGATCACCTGGAAGCAGTTCTATGATCTATCTATGAAAGATTCTTTTCATCCATGTTCGAGATGGTCTATATGACCAATTCCTTCATCTGAAGCAAAGAAAATATGACAGTTGACGAGTATAACTCAGAGTTCAATCGCCTGAGTAGATTTGGTGCGGGATTGATCCGATAGAATTAGAGAAGGCGAGGAGATTCTATCAGGGGCTTGTACTAGAGCTCAAGTCGTATACAACTACACAGTCTCAAGTCTCCCATTCAGCTGTCCTGGAAGAAGCTCGTGTTCAGGAGATTCTTTGCAAGGAGCAGCAGTAGACATCAAGGCGCCATACACCAACAGTTATACCAGCCCGAGCTACTCAGGAAGGACCTGTCAGGAGGACCACAGGACAGACCTGTAGAGGACTACCCCTACCAGAAGCCCACTTGCCACTTTGTGGAAAGCAAGGCATATTAGAGATGACTGCCGACTTCGTTTGGGATTATGTATGAGGGTATGGCTCGGGACAGCACTTAGCCAGAGATGCCCCGTGCGAGAGCTTAGTACATGCCCGTCAAGCATTGAGGCTATAGCTTCAGCACCAGCTCCGCGACAGCAGCAGTAGTACCTCGCCCCCCATTGCCTCCCCAAGGCACACAGTACAACAA